>CM070106.1:3147500-3505000 GCA_036178185.1 Liparis tanakae | reverse complement strand
CTGGAAGAAGAAGAAAAACAACATTAACCTTTTTTATATATATACCTTATTTTTGTATATAATAAATTAAATTAAATAACTAATCCATCTAGAAGTTTTTGAGAAATTGAAACAACAAGCCTCTCTCCCTTAGCTCGTCTACCCATGTTTACTTAAATTCAGTATCAACACATTTCAACTCTTCATTGAGGTTATATGATGTTTGAATAAAAGTGATGATAAAATAATGCTAAGATATTAGTCCAAGAATGTAAAAATGAAAATATTCAAAACAAATGGAGCTATTCTAGATATATTGTGCATCATTTTCTATACATTTCCCCCAAATTCAGCTGAACAAAACGTAGGGACCTTCACTAGTAAAAAAAAAAAAATTTAAAATAATGTTCTTTGGTTGAGGGAATAAGTGAAGAACAATGAAGAATAGTAAAACTGTCCAACTTTTCAGGTCTTTCATTATTCATTTTTATAAATCTAATTAACTTTTAGATGAGCAAATGTGGTGTTTTTCGCTGTAGTTTGACACCTCGAATCAGAAAGGTGCGGCTACCTTGGTCTCCATATTCATGAGGTGCAGCCCCTTGGTGTTGACCCCCACGTAGACGCGGATGACCTTGTGGTTGCTGGCGCTGGCCTTGGTGTAGACCTGGCCCGTGAAGAAGGCCGCCCCGTAGGTCGGGATGTCCCAGCAGTTCTGCAGGAAGAGTCGCTGCAGGTGGTGCATCTCTTTGCTCACCCCCTCGCTGGTGCTCAGGGCCTGAGAGAGAGAGAGAGAGAGAGAGAGACACCTGTCCATGAAGCCAGCAGGGGGATTTCATTCCAGGTCGTTCCGAAAGAATTTCCACAACGAAGACTCCCGGCGTACTTTGTATTCATGCAGAATCCTGTGGGTCCAGTGGTACGCTTTGCTTTTCACTTTGGATATCGGCACAATCGATTTCAGGTTTTCCTCACTGTTGAGAACAAAATTCAGCAAAAAAAAAAGAGTTCAAGTTAACAAAAAACGTGGTCCGTGTAAAATGAGGTTTCAATGCGAGTGGGAGCAGCGTTTTACTTGAGGAACCCTTGCTTGTGCTTCTTGCTCTCGTAGCTCCCGTAGATGATCTGCAGGAGGAGGCTGGCCAGTGTGATGAGCTTGCTGTCCGCCGTGGGGAAGAAGCCCTTCAGGAGGCAGTGGCGGGCCTCGTCGAACAGGATGAGGATGGCCAGAGGGTCCTCCACCTGGAACACAACCGTGAGCACTTACTGCCCAACACATCTGCAGGCCGCTTCTCCAACGACGCAAACGCCGCGGCTACCTTTTTCTCAACGTCGAGAGGCAGCCGGACGTCCCTGCGGAGGAAGAGCTGAGGCGTTTCCCTCTGAGGGTCCAGCACCGTCAGGTCCGTCACGATCTCCGTCCAGATCCGCAGGTGCTGCAGGGGCTTGTGGTACAGCTTCAGCTGCAGGTCTGACACATAATCAGGGTTCTTACACATGTTGACCAATAGATTTCCATGACTTTTCCATGACTTTTCACCAAATGTCCATGACCAAACTGAAATCTCGGTATAAAAATTAACAATTTTGAGAATTTTGCGTGTTGATTGCGTACGCCGGCTTATATTTTGAGCGTCTTTCTTTAAAAATCACATTCATTATTTCAAACTCGGCCTAAATGAACACGTGATTATAACAAATTTATATGACTTTTCCAGAACTTTAACGATTTAAGTTTTTTCCATGACTTTTCCAGGCCTGGAAATGACCATTTTAAAATTCCATGACTTTTCCAGGTTTTCCATGACCGTACAAACCCTGCATAATACGCACCCCAGTGCTACCTCAGTCTTCTTTGTTTGCAATAATTAAACCCCAAAAGGCTAATTGTGTTTAAAAAAAAAGTCTGAACTTGAAAGATACAACGATTTTGAGATCTGATAAAACTTTTCTGATACGATTTATTTTTGAAGAGATACAAATGTCCTCTTGTTGTTCGTCCCGAGGATGAAAGCGAGATGTTCTGACGCGCGGGTCCACTCACGGAGGTTCTCTGAGCAGATCCAGATGGTGAAGTACTGCTGGGTGTCCTGCGAGAGACGCATGCCCTCCATGATCTGCTGCACCGTGGTGTTGTTGCCGTGCTTCAGCTCCACGGAGCGGTACGAGCCGTCCATGCGGTAGATGCGCACCTTCTCATACTGTGGAGCGCACGATCAAAACAAAGTCAGACGGCTTAGCCCTCTGTCGAAGGATTAAATACATATTTTAAATATTTCTTTTTTGGCAACACGGCCCCATCTGGTGAGCAGCAGAGAGACACAGAAGTTCTTCACATGCCCCTCCAGTACGTTGTCCTGTTACACCAGATGGACCCGTTTAATATATAGAAGCACTTCAATTAGAGAATTACAATTGATAAAACAAAATAAAAGCCTTGCTGATGGAGAAGCGTAGTGTACTTGGGAGTGTGTGATTGTGTTTAGTAATAACAAACCTCATAAGTGTCTCTTGCCACAAAAGGCTCTCACTATACAGCATATATACATAGATATTTATATATTTATCATTGCACTTCCTGCACTCCTGCTTCACAGCCACGCATTGTATATACTTTAAGTCACTTTCTTGTTTTGTACTGCACTGTTTTTGTTGTTGTTGTTGTGTGTTGCGTCTTGTTTTTGTCTTGTTTTGTATTGTTTTGTGTTGTAATGTACAATTTGAGTCACTTTACCAAGAAAAAAATCCTAGTTTGTGCAAACCTACTTGGCAATAAAACCGATTCTGATTCTGATCTATGGAGAGAAACCATGGCGACCTCATGGAAACATAAAGCTCAGAGACGAGGCCGGAGGGATGCTCTCCCCGCCATGTTAGCAATACAAAGATATATGTGACATATTATTACTATCTGTAATTTAATACCATATCCAAAACTCTACATATTAGCACCTTTTGTGTTCTTGTAAATATTAACACATTCATGTGTAGCGTTTTCTTTTCTATTTTCTCTTTCTCATTATAGTGTTATTTCTAAACTGTCGACTCGGATGGCCCCTAGATGTCCAGAGTGTCTGGACTGTTGGTCGAGGCACAAATGTTAAATGAAACCTCGAACCCATCGTGTAATTGAAGTGTGACTCACAGGTTTGCTGCTGGTCTGCTGCAGAAGCTTCACCGTCTCCTCCCAGTCGTTCTGTTTGTTCTCCTCACACACCTGGAGGGGGGATCTCTTCTGCTGGTCTTCTATGTGCTGGTGGTGGGGACGGTCAACACGGGTTTACTGGTTATTGGTTTTCCGCCGCTTAATTTAAAACGTGTTTTGTCTAAATTAGCAACATATGGCAGTTAGTCCGTGAATCTAATATACGATACATAGTGTGATGAACAACAAATATGCAAATGGTTGTAAAAGCTGTAAACACCATTAATGTCTAATCTGTGCCTGCTGTTTATCATGATATTCATTTTATGGAAGTAAATTAAATAAAAATTGTAGTTAAGGGAACCATGGATAAACAATTGTACACAGGGTTCTTACTCATTTTGACCGATGGATTTCCAGGACTATTTCATGACTATTTCATGACTTTAAACTAAATTTCCATGACCAAACTGAAATCTCAGTATAAACATGAACAATTTGGAACATGTTGCGTATCGAGAGCGTACGCCGGCTTATATTTTAAGCGTCTTTCTTTAAAAAACATATTAATTATTTCAAACTTGCCGTAAATGAACATTTCCATGACTTTTCCCAAACTTTTATGATTTACGTTTTTTCCAGGACTTTTCCAGGCCTGGAAATGACCATTTTAAAATTCCAGGACTTTTCCAGATTTTCCATGACCGTACGAACCCTGTGTACAATACATGTTTTTTAATTATTTACTGATGTCTTATACGCTATACTGAGATTACAAATCAACATGTTTTGTACGTCTTGGGAGAGCACACGGCGTTGCGTCACGTTTCGTACCCGGTCGATCTCGGGGTGCTGCAGCAGGAGCTGCACGATCTCGGCGTGGCCTCCCCGGGCCGCAAAGTGCAGAGGAGAGCTCAGCTGGCCGTTCAGCAGGTTGGGATTACAGTTCCCCTTCTCCAGGAGCAGCTTGGTGGCCTCCGCTTTGCCGTGCCTGGGCGGGACCACACTCACAGTTTACCCAGAGTCATCATGAACGAGACTAACCGAGTACTAACCGAGTATAAGCTCCCCCTCACTCATCAATGCATTCATGGACATGCCCCCCAATACCTAAAATACTACTCACCCCCCAGACCTCCTTTAACCTCCGTTCTGCAACCAGAAATACCCTCCAAGTCCAGACTGCAGAGGCTTTTAAGCGTGACCTGAAAACTCACCTTTTTAAGAAAGCTTACTGCTAAAATATCTTTTATGGGCTTTGCTTTTAAATATACCTTTTAAAAAATGTATTGTTTTATTCTGCTCTGTAGCACTTTGAGATTGCTCAAATATAAAGTGCAATACAAATGCAATGTATTATTATTATTATTATTATTATTATTATTATCAGGGTTCTTACACATTTTGACCAGTGGATTTCCATGACTTTAAATCAAATTTCCATGACCAAATTGAAATCTCGGTAAAACATGAAACATTTAGAACATGTTGCGCATCGAGAGCGTACGCCGGCTTATATTTTGGGCGTTTTTCTTTAAAAAACATTAATTATTTCAAACTCGCCGTAAATGAACATGTGATTATAACACATTTCCATGACTTTTCCAAAAGTTTTTTCCATGACTTTTCCAGGCCTGGAAATGATCATTTTAAAATTCCATGACTTTTCCAGGTTTTCCATGACCGTACGAACCCTGTATTATTATTAACCCGGAATCCGAGAAGATCAGCCCCGGGCCGGACTCACCAGCAGGCGTAGTGCACGGGAGCCCAGTGGTCGCTGTCCAGCTGCTTGACGGAGAAGCCGCTGTCCAGCAGCTTGGTCAGCAGCTCCGTGTCGCCCTCACAGGCGCTGCGGTGGAGGGGGAAGTCGTCCACCCACTGGCGCTCCCTGCAGAGCATTTCGTTTAGATTATTTTTTAAATACATTTCTTTCCCTCTTTTTATTTTTTATTTTTTAATTTTTTTACACTGCATGATGTTGAAGATGGAAAATGACCACCACCCACTACACAGGACTCTGACCGGACAGAGGAGCAGGACAAAGGAAGTCCATTGTCCCCAGGGCTATTCAACTGTATAACACCACGCAGAGGGGGGGGGGGGGGGAGGAAGAGGGACTCTGCATGAGTCTACCTCCGTCTCCTCTCCGCTTCTCAGCTATTTTCATTTCACTTTCATTTCATTTTTATTTTTATTTTTCCATCCCACTGTCCATATTTATTACTCTTTTTTTACTCTCTTACCGTTTTTTAAAAACTCTTTTTGGCTATACAAGCCCATTGCACATACTGGTTTATTTATAGGTTTATTTATAGCATTTTGCACTATCCTCATGGATATCAACAATCAATCAATGCACACTAATATCTGTACATTCTGTATACTCCCTACTCCCTGTGTACATGTTCCCCCTATGTGTATTGTTGTTATACTGTGATTCTAATGTAAGTTGTGTATGTATGTTTGGGAGTTAAGTTAAATGTATAAGATACTGGTTGACCTAAATTTCCCTCGGTATTAATAAAGTATCAATCTATCTATGTATCTATCTAGCACAGTTTATAAAAAGGTCATAAGAAACCCTGTGACACACAGGAAACGAGGCCCAAAGAGGAGCCGGAGGAGGCGACAGTGACAACCAGGCAGAACGGAGTCTTCCTCACTTGTCTTCGGCCACGCAGTTGGGACCGTGTTGCCACTTCTCCCTCTTGGGGATCTGGATCTTGGAGTAGTCGGGCGCCCCGAGCCCAAAGTACGGGTTGATGATAACTTTGTCCACCTGCAAACGAAAAGCCAGACGAGCAGCCTTAACTAAAAGAGGACGCTGGCTTAGTGTCACACAGGGTTCTTACACATGTTGACCAGTGGATTTCCAGGACTTTAAACCAAATGTCCATGACCAAACTGAAATCTCGGTATAAACATGAACAATTTACAACATTGTGCGTATCGAGAGCGTACGCCGGCTTATATTTTGAGTGTCTTTCTTTAAAAAACATTAATTATTTCAAACTCGGCGTAAATGAACACGTGATTACAACACATTTTCATGATTTTTCCAAAACTTTTATGATTTAAGTTTTTTCCATGACTTTTCCAGGCCTGGAAATGACCATTTTAAAATTCCATGACTTTTCCAAGTTTTCCATTACCGTAAGAACCCTGGTCACAGTGCAACGACCACCTTTCATCCGACCGGTCTCCCTTGATGACATCACACACGTCCCCCTCCACATCCATTTTCTGCATCTGGTTCCTAAAGAAGCCGACTCACCCGGTTGGTGTACTGCAGATCGGAGCCGTACAGCGGGTTGAGGACGCACATGTCGGCCTTCTCCAGCGACATCATCTTGCTCTTGATCTCCAGAGCCGTGTAGCCCATGTGCAGACCCTCGTCGCTCGGCTTGCCCTCGCTGCCGTACGCCGGGTTGCTGACGTTGGTCTTCACCCGCTCAACGGGCGCCGGTCTGAACAGGGCGGGGACGGCGTGAGGCACGGCGTGCTGCTCCGCCAGCCATCTAACGGAGGTCAAAGAAAGCCACGTTAAAGCTCGGCGTCCCGCAAAAAGGTCCCGTCTCAGAACGCCGTCTTCCCAAAAACGCGTCCTCACTTGTCTAAAGCCAGAAGCATCTTGGAGGTGACGGGGCAGAAGAGAGGGCTGGTCTCGCTGCACACCCGCATGATGTCCTGGAGGCAGTAGAAGCTCGGGCTCCCGGCGCTGTAAGCAGACTTGCTGTTGTCTGTGCAGAGGGATTTATTAATGTACAGTAGGTAAACTGTGTCATTTTAGTGAGACGCTCTTAGATGTCTTGCCAGGGTTCTTACACATGTAGACCGATGGATTTCCATGACTTTTCCATGACTTTTCCATGACTTTTCACCAAATGTCCATGACCAAACTGAAATCTCGGTATAAACATGAACAATTTAGAAAATGTTGCGTATTGATTGCGTAAGCCGGCTTATATTTTGAGCATCTTTCTTTAAAAATCACTTTCATTATTTAAAACTCGGCGTAAATAAACATGTGATTATAACAAATTTCCATTACTTTTCCAAAACTTTTATGGTTAAATTTTTTTCCCATGACTTTTCCAGGCCTGGAAATTAGCATTTTAAAATTCCATGACTTTTCCAGGTTTTCCATGACCGTAGGAACCCTGTCTTGCTCACCTTTAACACTGACTGGCACAACGAAGAGCGAGGCCTCTTTTCCTCCATCAAGCAGGAATTTCTTCATATGCACCACACGCTTTCCTGAAATCCACAAATGGTGTTTACATCCGTGACTCCCAAAGTTCGAGGTCAACTCAAACATGAGCAGCCTGTGACAACAAGGGGTCCTGAAGAGTCACAAGCTCACCTATGAAGCCTTGGTTGTTGGATAACGGTCTGATCGTTTCGTCAACATAATCCAGAATGGATTTGGATTTGTCTCCTGCTGCCTGGATCTTTGTGGCCAGGAGTACTTTCTTTCTTTTCTTCTCCTTCCCCTCCAGAGGTACTTCAACCAGCAAGATCTGTGAGGCAACATGGAAACAGAGTTAGAATCAGGTTTACACACTTTATATCCCTATTCATAAAGATGGTAGTAAATTATTGGCATGTCCTTATTTATAAGGCTATTCTACATGTACTTCCATCGTATCTTTGTACGCTAATTCATCTGAAAGGCCCTGGAAGCTACCATCTTCGCTCTGTGACCTTCGCTCGAGGCCTCCTCTTGCTCTCCGTCCCTAACGTCCGTTTGGAAATGGGAAAAAGAGGTTTTAGGTTTGCTGCTCCTGCGGCTTGGAATTTGCTGCAGACTGACCCGGGTCTCCGGGAACCGGTTCTCTTTAGGTGTTTTTAAAAATAGATTAAAAGAATTGGAGGGAAATTCATCTAGTTGTAAATGTTTTCTATGACGGAGGTGTGTGCTCCTGTGTGAGCTGGGTCGTGTTGACTTGAGTCTTAGTTTTGGGTTTTATTTCATGCTGTGATTTTGTTCTTAGTTTTTTATACGGTCTGATTTATGTTATCTTGTCTGAAACTTTGTGTGACGTGCTACTGCTACCGTCTTGGCCAGGACACTCTTGTAAAGGAGATTTTTAATCTCAATGGAGGCATTTCCTGGTTAAATAAATGTTTTAAAAAAGTTAAAAATTGATAAGCAGTTGTACAGTAACGTCACAAAGCAGTTTTGAACTAACGAAAACTATATTAAGCTTCTGAAAAGAAAATGTCCCTTCCCTTGTTGTATTTTAGATCCCATATGAATAACGTGTGGCTGCTCTCACCTCGTAGGCTTTGGCTCTGTACTCCTTTGAGCTCAGGCTGACTTGACTCTTTGGGCGGATGACAGCCACGAACACCTCCTCCAGGGCGTCCTCGTTGCCCATGCTGCCGACTCCTTCTCAGTCGCGACCAAACCTTCTGCACAGGGGCCAGATGCTGTGGAGAGGCATCCCTGAAACACACCATCACAGGTGTTGGAGGCGCATCCGATTATAATACATTACAAATATTAATATAGCTCACGTGTATAGAAAAGTTTCCAAAAGTGTTATAATAATGCATGCTAGAAAATCTGATTTTACACTCTTCAAAGTGTCGCACATAAACTCATGAAGTGGCATTCAGCCTGGAGACCAACTTGTTGCGTTCAGGGGACGGTTACGCCCCGGAAACCAAACTCTCTTGTGTACAAACAGTTATTCTCACTCCAAGTCCATTATAAGAGATATGTTACTCTACACCCCGGCTTGCTGTATCACACCAGGACCGATACAAGTTATAATCCACAATAAACACGATGAACCTTTCGGGCGGAATCCGCAGCGGCTGTAGCCGGGATGCTACGCTCCTCATCGCCGCCGCTCTTCCGCCCGTTGGAGCGGAGGAAACTCACCGAAAGCGCCGCGACTTTCCCCTCAAACAGACCCGACGCGGCGGCTCTCGGCTCCCGGGGAGTTCGGGCTCGTTGGCGCGGCCGGTCCGCAGCCAGGAGGCGGCTCCGTGTCCACTCCCAGAGTCGGTACCGGGTGTGCAGTCGAGTTGCGGGCCTGCCTGCAGTAACCGGGGGCCGCGCAGACAAACGGAGGAGTCGTGTTACGTTTCATGACAGCGAGCCCCGTCGGACAACTGAGGACTCTGGCGGTGAGAGGGCGACGCGGTGCGGAAGCGCGGTGCCTTCAGGTCTTTAGGAATAATACTGAATCTACTTGCGCTATTCCCTTAACATTAATGCAGTTTTGTAACATTATTTTTTAGAAAGATACGGTGATTTGGTGAGAGTTTCCATTCTTCCACTTTAACAGTTAACAATATTAAGCTCCAGCTAGTTGCTGGTTCGCTTACTTTAGGCCTAAGTAGGAAATAATCTGTATGTTTCTACCCCCTATTCAATTTCCTTAAATATAACATAAATATAAACATAACTACCGTAGTACCTGTTAACAGGCATCTTTCTATCATATTAAACATTGAAGGTAAGGAAGGGAATTAAGTAGTGTTTATGATTCGCTAGGTTTAACATAACATAACATAATGTTATTTATGGAAGAAGGGGAGGCGGGTGGTGTATGGATACAAAGGCTTTTTTTAAATATAGATATTTGCTTTCAGTGTGGATGAAATGGATTTCACAAATATACACCTTTATCGACTCATGATTTGTATTTTAATTGAAGAGATTGTATAACACTCCAGCATAAATTATATATTTGGCAAGTAACACAAGCAAATGACATACAGTGGTCTCTTTGAAACAAAACAGTATACACAATGCAATAACTAAAATGCTGCAATAGGAATAATAATGAAAGCCTGGCCTCTAATTTATTTAAGATATATATTATAACATATTTGGTCTTTTTTGATTCCTCCACAGCTGAGAGTCGACAGCGTCCTCTCGGATAACCCGTGTTCAAGACGAGTCGTCTTTGCACTGACTGAGCACCTCTTGCATCTTCTCCTGCATGTCCTGCACCCTCTTGCCCCACTTGTCCCGCACCTCGTCTTCGTCGTCCTCCGTAACAGCTGTGTAGGCCATGAGGGCGATGAGCCCCATGTGGAACAGGTGGGTGATGTGTGAACAGCGGCGCTCCATGACCTCACGGTCGCCGCCGCAGTTGTCCAGGTACACCTTGAGCAGGGGTCTCCCGAACAGCAGCTTGGCGCCCATCACTCCGCGGTAGTACACGTCCAGGCTCATGTCGCTCTTGTCTCTCTCGTAAATCTTCTCGAAGGCTTCCATGTGGCGCCGGGCGTTGTCTGGGTCTTTCTTCACCTTCGCCACCATGTTGTTGAAGGCGGTGTACTGGTGCTTGATGTACTCCTCGTACTTGCCGTAGGTTTCGTTCACCTCGTCGATGCGGATCCGCCTCAGGCATTGCTGGTTCTTTTCGGAGATGGTCTCCAGTTTGCTGTGGAGCGGCTGGAACTCCTTGTCTAGAGCGTGGCCCTCCTCATCCACAAGGCCCTTGCGAGCCACCCCAACCAAGGAGGCGACTATGCCAAAGATGGGGTCGATGGAGGAGGCAAAGGAGGACACCTTCTCCACGCAGCACAGCACCTTGGCTGCAGTTTTCTTGATCTTTTCTGCATCAGCCATCACTGCTGCTTTCCCTCTGCCACAATAATGTTAGACTCAAAGTAAGTCTGGAGGCTGGAGGGATTAAAAACAAACGCAGTGTGTTTAAAGTATCAATAAAATATATATATATAGTACATCTTTTAGACTGAATCTGTGCTCGGTAGCTTCATCTTCTGCCCACAGTCTACGATCTTTACCAAAATCATTGGTCTCAGAGGGTCTTTGTGATACCCTGAGAATGAAGCTCATTTTAACCACAACTGCCGACATGTGCTACAGCCCTCATGCCACCAGCTGCCGCACACAGGCCGTATTGTAGAAGGTGTCATCTTACAGTCTGATGTTACTGCCAACAGGTCACGTGTGGCTTGTGTTGTATGCAGGGATACACAGAGCTCCATCACGAGGAGCAAATGTGGCTATGTTTTTTAGTGATTCATCTTGTATGAATTATAATTGCTTATTTTGTCCAAATAGTATACAACATATTTAGTTTAATATCATAAAATACTATGGGAACCATAACATATACACACTGGTTACATGTTTAACATCCCCAATGTCAGAATTAAACATTCAGTTAAATATTAAGTATGTATTGTGTTTTGGGAAATCGTTTTATGAAATTGTTTATAATAAAGCACTCAAGTGCAGCATTACAGAAAACTAAAACTAGTTTATGTGACCACAGACACAAATCTATCACATAGTTTTGACATTAATCATCCTTCTCAATGTTGTCCTGCAGGATACATACCTCTGACCACAGTGGGTGTGTCTTCATAGTAACACAAGAAAGACCGCAAATAAACAAATGGTTACGTGCCGTGACCGTTGTTGTATTATCTTTATCAATTAAAATAACCTCCAGTAGTATTTGGCACCTTGAACTTGAACTTGTGGCGTATTACATTGAGTGTATTGAACCCTGTTTCTTTCATTTCCTGATTAGCAGTCCCAAACATGCACATGAACCAGCCATATTCAAGGCTCATCAGTCAGTCCCGGCTGACTGGATTATCACCCAGTGTACAACATCCTCCACATCAGAGATTAGAAAACAATCATATGAAATATGCTTACTCACCAGAGATAAACAGTTGGAATCACTCTCTACTGTAGCCGCCTGACTTCCTTTTCCACCATTTTCCTGCCTAGTCAAAAAGGACATCCCCTTCCTGCCAAATAAGGGAGTAAACACAAGGAAGTGACTCATGCATTGCCCTGTGCTGATTGGATGAGGGGAGTTCCTCCAGCTGCACGGGCTCCAACCACAGGCGGTGCATGCCGGGGTATGATTTCCATTGTGTTGTTCTACTCACTGGTCCCCACACCTTCCTGATGTCAATGGGCGACCAGATTCCACATACCAGATATTATCCATCGACGGAAGTGAAAGACAATGTCACACTTTATAACCAGGAAACATACGATGCTGTGAAGACTAGATTTATATCACGCGTCAAACTGGATTTAAAAACATAGCAACATTGATAATATTCCATTATTTCATGTCCAGACATACCTTTTTCTAAAGTCTTTCAGTAATTACGTTCACAGTAAAAGGGTCAGTTCACCCAAATGACAGAAGATGCATTTTCTCATGTATGTCGCTTGATATCAAGACGAGCAGATCGATTGTGTTTTATTTGCCAAGGATGGGAAATACAAGATGATGGAGATACATTACATTTTGTTTGCACACCATTAAAGATACATTTTCTTTCCAGACACTGTGTCACAGACAAGGAGCAGTTTCACAGTGTTTAAAAAAAAAAATCCGCCAGCATTGGTTGTCATGTAACATGAAGCAGTCCCAACATACAGCTCACATGGTAAATGAAGTAAATGAGTGGAGTGTGAATGTGTGTTATGCACTTTTTTCTCCCTTTACTGTTCACTTCTCATTCACTCCTTCACATAGTCTTTGTAAAAGTTATTTCAATTATTAGAATGACTACATTTACACAATAATGGTAAAAGGTGCACAATCCACTATAGATAGCACATTAAGTATCCCTTACAGTACAGCTGGCTAAAGGTATGCAGAGAATGATTCAGAGAGGGATACGATGAAACTCAAGAGACATATCAAGAGCTGTATTTTCTAGAGAAGGGTGTGTGTGTGTGTGTGCGTGTGTGTGTGTGTGTGTATGTGTGTATGAGAGAGAGAGAGAGAGAGAGAGTGTCAGTCCATCATTTTGAAACCAAAATACTAATCCATTTTCAATTCATTTATTTTGTTTACATTTTACATAAGACTTGATTGAAATTCATTTGATTCAATTATCTAGGTTGAATTAGATTTGTTGGTGTGTTAATCACGAGAAAAAAAAATACACTCTTAATTTGTATAAATATATGTATAAAATGGAATATGCATGTAACACAAAGTAGCTGAAATGCACTTGCACAGGTATCAAAGATATCAAAAAAATCTCTATTACTGTTACTGTTTACACAATTTCCACATCTATATTTTAAAGAAATGGATGTTTGCATAGCTTTGCATATCATGATTGAATTTTGAACAATTTGGCACTAGTTTCACACAAATCGGATGCCAATTAACCGAGATATCGCAAATTTACGTTTTTCACCTTTTCGTGACCTTGACCTTGACCTTTGACCCAATCACTCCCAAAAACTAATCGATTGTTCCTTGGGTCATGACCAATCATCCCACCAAGTTTCATAAGAATCGGCTCAGTTTTGTCTGATTTAGACGAATAACAAGTTGTTCACCTTTTCAATGCGAAGGTAATAAGGTGGGATCAGTTCCCAATATTAACCTAAATTCACTTGAGCTGATTATTGAATAATATCTGCAGAAATTTGTAATCCGTTCTCAATAATCATTTACTACTACACAAATATGAGTTCACAGGTCATGGACACCTCTGTGGAGTAATACTTGATTTCCCTAATAGTGATATGAGAAAACATCTGCAGACTTTCCCATGTACTATACATTCCCAGAATCACACACACACACACTGACACACACACACACACACACACACACACACACACACATACACACACACAGATACACGTTCCCTAAGAGGGTGTCAGAACCTTTTATTGTCAAGTATGTTTTCACATACAAGGAATGTGTCATAGCAGGTGGTGCAGCATTGAGTGGTGCAGCATTGGGTGGTGCAGCATTGAGTGGTGCAGCATTGGGTGGTGCAGCATTGGGTGGTGCAGCATTGAGTGGTGCAGCATTGAGTGGTGCAGCATTGGGTGGTGCAGCATTGAGTGGTGCAGCATTGGACAATAACATTAAACAATCCGAGCTACATGAAAAATCATGCAAATGTATCAACCTATCAAATTTACAAACTTATTTTACTACTAGCTGGATTTTTAACTGGGAAAGAAGAGAAACTGGAGCACAGAGCTCAGCTTCACCATCCAATGTGCAAGAAGACAACATCAGTTGGGAGTGGTTTTGTATTTCTCCACAATCACAGATGATTATCAAACATAATAATAATAATAATAACTTTATTTATATAACACTTTTAAAAACAAAGTTTACAAAGTGCTCTACAGATAAACCAAGCATAAACACAAGTTTATTTATCACATTCTTTTTTGAGTTTTTGGAATATTTAGACAAATGTGACCAAACCAACTGAATCTGTTTGTGACCTTCAAGATTTATTATTTGACATAATTACAAAATACAATATACTCATTCTCCGTGTTAGGTATTCAATATTCTCAGTGTTGAGTGTTTTTTTTGTCACACAGTCTGTTTGTGTACACCTTAATACTTTAAATTATTTCTTCTTTTTTTCACATTAAACGACCCAAGTGCTCTAGTGAAATTCTTACTTCTGTATTAACACACGTCTCATACATTTTGAGTTTATTTTGGGGTTTTCACCTATCAATGCACAGACAAAACTCTGAATACTGTTTTAACTCAAATTAAATTAAAAAATGTGAAACACGTTCAGATGAATAACGCACACATACACAAAACCCTCTCCTTGTAACGCCCCATTTCTGTTTCTCCTGTGTTCCGTGTCTCCTGTCTCCTCTGCGTCTTAATTGTTTAATTCCCAGCACCTGCCCTCAGCCACTCTTGTCTCGTTACTGTCTGATGTTGTACACCTGTTTCACCCCCTATATATTGTGTCAGTCTTTCCCTTGTCTCCTGTCGGATTGTTGTCTTTGGTAGTCCCTAGTCCAGTGTGTCTTGCCCCTCGTGTCAAATCGCTTGTCTGATTGAGTAAAACATTTGTTGCTTGAAACTCTGAGTCGAAGACTTTCTCTGCGCTTGAGCTACCAGTGTGAACCCATGACACTCCTCTCCTCTCCTCCCACCCCTGCTCTGTAATGTGGCGCTCAGCTGCTCCTCTATATTATTTCCCACAATAGCGTCACAGGTCAACATACTGTCATTTAGCCTCTGATCCCCTCTCTCTCTCCCCTCTTTCTTTCCCCAGGCGAGCGAACAGAGGACGGTACCTTCTGGTTTCAGGTATGAAGCGGAGCGGACGAGAGCAGCACATCAACGCATCAGCAGGTTTCTTTCTGCAGCAGCGGTGGACGGTTGGGTTCAGTTTAAGCCTCCCATTGAAATGGCCTAGAGGGGTCAGCTGAGGTCGATCTCAGATCAGGCCTGGGTCGGATTGTTTCCACGCTTTGTTTAGTTTTTATAGTGGCTTGTATTTAGTAATTGGCAGGTGCATTGAGATAATTGGAGTTGGTGGGTCATTTTGTTTTACGATAATTTAAACCGTTTTATCTTTAATAGATATTTAAACTAATATGTATATACATTTTAGTGACAATGTGTATATATATATATATATATATATATATATATATATATATATATATATATATATATATATATATATATGTCCTTCAAAAATGTCAGTATGTTTTGGTTATTTCTCTAGTTTTTCTGTTGACCAGTCATTTATTGATCTAATTTAAATATCATCTTTTTGGCCAATTTCTTATTCACATTACATTGAACTAAATGCTGATCTCAGTGGTATTTTTCCTGCCATTGTCTCTGCTGATAATCAGAACTGATCGATCAAGGATGGGCGGCATCAGAGGGGGTCCAGTGAAAATGCAGAAGAGGTTAATTGAGCTGTTGCTGCTAGTTGGGTAAGTAAATTGAAAGGGCTTTAAAATAATGAACAATAAGACGACCAATGTTCAACATTCTTTGAGAACGAGACGCATCTTGATATATTTACCACAAAAACAACTATCCGTGACAAATCTTTGTTATTTCTTCCAGTATTATCGGTTTGAGTCGCGGGGCCATTCAGAGGCCTGACTATGACGACACACCCAGCCCGGAGTTCCTCAACCCGTCCTGGATGGCGAGCCTCCCTGATGACCAACCGCTGTCCGAGGTCACGATGCCGGGGACCCACAACACCATGGCTCTGTACGGCGGCGTCTTTGCAGAGTGCCAGACGTGGAGCCTCGCCTCCCAGCTCCGAGCCGGCGTCCGCTTCCTGGACGTCCGTGTGCGTCACTTCAATGGGAACCTCACCATCCACCACGGGGTGTCTTATCAGTGGGCGCACTTCGGCCACGTGCTGGAGGGCGTGGCCGACTTCCTCGCGGAGCATCCCAGCGAGACGGTGCTGATGCGCGTGAAGGAGGAGTACAGCGAGACCCGTGACATCTACGGGGTTGTGGTCGACTACGTCCATCGCTACGCCAACTGGGACCTGCTGTGGCACAGCCGGCTCGTGCCGACCGTGGGAGAGGCCCGAGGGAAGCTCGTCGTCCTGCAAGACTTCCCTGGGCCAGACTTGGGGATGCGCTATGATTCCTTGGACATAGCAGATGACTGGAGAGTACGAAGATATATGATTCATTTATACAAAAGTTTCACGTGCGTCCAAAATTACTTTAGCGCACAGCGAAAAGAGAGAAGACGACGACTGAACCAGAGAAGTTTGCGAGATCCTATCAAGAAGAACAGAATAGAAATATACTTTATTAATCCCCAAGGGGAAATTAGTTGACAACAGAAGCAGCACCGATAAAACTAAACACAATAAAATATAAGTGAAAGAAAGTGACAGTGCATAAAGTAAAATATATGTATATATACACAGCATATACACAACATATATGTAAATGTAAATAAAGCACTGTAAAATAAAATAATAAAATATATATATATAGATAGTGTGCAAATAAAATATATATATCTAGATATGTTTCATTTCAGCCCAGAGTATGGTTTATCTATTTGAGATTGAGGTGTACCCCTTCATCCTCTAGCGAGGATGTGTAATCTGAGTGGAATCAGTTGCTGATCAATCTATGTAGAGAAGGCCAGCTCAGTTAGCGAATATGGTGGTCAAAGAGTTAAACTCGTACATCAGAAAGGACCAGGACCGAAACATATCCCGCATCATTACAAGTTCATAGAAATGCAGAAAGAATCTAAATGATTGTTTGTTGCTGTTCCCCGTAGGTACATACACTTCTGCATGTGAAGGAGAAATGGCAGAGCGTCTATCAGCACCTGGTGGCTGCACCTGTGGGCAACCCAGCCCAGATGTTTCTGACCTTCAGCAGTGGAACTGGTTTGTTTGCGCATCCCAGAGCCGTCGCTCAGCGCATCAACGCACAGCTGCACGACTACCTGGGCAACGAGACGGACCTGGACCAGCGCCTTGGGATCGTATGCATGGACTTCCCGGCTGCTCCCCTTATTCAAACGATCATCGACTTCCAACTGAAAGAGGCAAAAAAGAGCAGAAAGGCCATCAATTCAGTTTTTGGCTAGAACAGTTTGAAATCTATAGTTTCTTAACTAAAGAAAAAGTTGACCAGATATTTTAAGTTTAATGTCAAAGTCAAGCATGAGGGAAGAGGAGACCTGTCGATAAGGCATCAATATGGGAATCTATAGGTGTAACGACTATTCTACTGTAAGTGACATGATATCAATTGTACTTTCTCATTGTGTCATTCAACAAAGATACTGGCAACAAAATAAATAATGCATTCAAAATAAATCAGAAATGGCCATGTGAAATTCTGTACAATAAATAAATTGCATAAAAAAAAACCTGGTAAAGTGTGTTATAACTGGTATACATCACCTGGAAGTTCATTTGGTAACTGAATAAAATTAAATAAGCTAAATAAATAACAATAATGTGCTTCTCCACTGGAGAAAAATAACTCCAGTCTGACAGATGATCAGCGCCGGGTTGTGTGAAGTGGTCTGCCATCATTGTCACGGCGTGCTGCTGCAGAGGCACCGCAGCAGGTTGTGTTGACATCCTGTTGTGGGTTTGTTGATGTGTCATCCTTTGCATCACAAACCCCATTTCAACTGTCACAACTGGAGCCACCTTCTTACCGACGCAGATTGATAATTCACTTTGGATGTATTGTCTTTGCTTGGTTTAATGTTACCTCAAATAAATATTGTGGAAATCATGTTACTGAATATTCTACACGGCCCACTCGGCAAATGTTACACATTAAAAAGTAACTTTCCCAATTGTACACGTCAGTGGCTGTCTGTAACAAGCTCCCCCCGAAGGATGTTTTTCTCTATGCAACTGTAAGTTCACCACTTAGTCTTTTCTGCGTTGGATTCATTGCATTAACCAACCCCTTAACTATGCAATATCATTCAATTTCAGTGACCGATGAATTTCAAAACTCAACATTTCAGAAAAGCAGGGTATGCATGAGGACATCATGCGAGTGGTTTGTGGCTGCAAACACAAATTGCAGATCAGATAATAGATTATATCATTGCTTCTTCTTTAAGCACAGTGTTGCTGAAATTCTTGCCTTGCACAACGTGTCTTAACTTCCTGCCACAAAATGTTGTGAGCAAAGTTGACACTTTGTTAAACACCGGCACTAATTCAGAGAAGAAGAAGAAGACGCTGGACAGGTAAAGTAGATCTGCTGCTGCAGACCCTCTTCCTGTTGATGTTTGTGTTTCACTATGACAAGACTCTTTCTCTCTTCACAGACATGAACCCGTCTCCACATGTCGAAGCCAGGCCTCACAGTGCCGTGATGATTTCATCACTTGGTTAGAAGTCCTTTTTGTTCTCCGTCACATTTGTGTCTGGCTTATTTTATGTTTTACATACCAATCCTCCACCCTCTTCCTCTCTCACAGTGGTGGTGAATATTATTTGGTGGATGGTTATGATTGCCGCCATTGGTTTCGGTGGGTCTACTTTTGGTCTGATCACTGTCATATTTTTGTGTATTATTTTAGTGATTTTTAACAGCAAGCAGTGTTACTCTTCAATCTTTTTCAAAAAAGCCATGTTAATAGTAACATATTGCAAACCTGCTTCACAGGGGCGACACATCTGAGCCGTTGTCCAGTGCAACCAAACATCCCCATTTACCTGATAGTGCTGGGAGCAAGCCACCTCCTATCTCTGTCTCTGACCTACACCCGGAGCAGCTGGGGGGACGACAAGGCCTTCATCATGTGCTCGGCCTTCACGGCCGCCCTGCACCTCTTCACTTTCGTCTGGTTCTTTGTAGGTGAGAGAAAATGTAGCAGAAATGTTAAGTTTAGTTTCATTTCTCGAGACTTTATATTCAGTCAGTGGTGTAAAGTAACTTAGTATATTTACTCAAGTGCTTTACATAACTATAATGTGACTATTTCCATGTCATGCTACTTTATTCTTCTACGGTTGTATTTCACTATTGTTTAAAAACATATACAAGACTCATTAAAGCCCTTAGAAACTTGATTTTTTATGTAAAGACAAGTTTTCAAGGGCTTAAAAATTAATCAGGACTGTGTGGGATTTGACCAACAAATGTGACATTAAACCACATTTTGAATAACTACAACCGTTTGTGTTCATATTGGATCCAGTCACTTGCAGTAAAAAGTTGATTAAGAAAAGTGTTTTTTAAGTTTTAAGTAAACATTCTGCCATAGGCACTTCCTGGATTTACCCTGTGTATCCTCCCGACTACACACCCGGAACATTGCGATACTGCCACAAGACAACCTACCAGTTGGCCTTCGCTGTCACCACCCTGGTGTGGGTCGCCGCCACCCTCATGTTCATCTGCGGTTGTTGCTTCGCCCTGCTGACCTGCTGTAAGATGGTCATGTCAGGACACAGACTGATACCCAACCGCTATTCCTTCTATGGGGCCACAAGTGATTATCATGAACCCGCTGGTGGTGATGTGTAACATTATTATTCATCTGGTGTAGGAACAGCACTGTTTGATCATATGCATGTGGCATGTTGACACCAACAGGAAGCAGTTAACATTTGAGCCGATAAAAGAGAAGTTGTTAATATTGACTCAGCATTGAAATGGAGAATACATTGTTATTAATACAGTGTTTTTTATATTCTCCATATGTGTGTGTTATTAAAAATGTTCTCTGTGATAAAGTTATTACAAACCAGATACAGATCCTCTTTCACTGACTGTTGCTACCTTGGACATTAAACCTGACTTCAGTGCACTCGTTTAAGCATAACAGGGAATAGATTTCACCACTGAACTGAAAAACAGAAAATGAGGTAATTGTACTACAAACAATACTGATATAAAGCAGACATTTTGCAGAAGCATGACCTCTGTCAGTGTTTTACTTTTATATCTATAGATATTAAATGTGTGTATTTGTTTGGATCAGAGTTCGCTTTAACTCTTTTGTACACTGTAGTTTAGTTTGGGCAGTTCAGAAGTGTTTGCAATATTGTAATGTGCAAATTAACTTTAACTAAAGCTGCCAGACAAATGTAGTGGAGTAAGAAATACAACATTTCTCTCCGTGATGTCATGATGTAGAAATACAAAGTTGAATAAATAGAATTATTCAAGTATAGTACTCCGAATTTGTACTGAGGTAAATATACTACTACTAATATACTACTAGTTACATTCCCCCACTGATCATAACATTTACAATTGCCATTCTCAGCTTATCAAAACCAGATAATGTACTACTTCATTATAAATGAAGTTAATTTCCCTCGGGATTAATAAAGTATCCATCTATCCATCTATCTATCTATCTATCTACCTATGTATCTATCAAGAGGAATAATATTATTGAGCAGGCATGAGTTCGGTCTCTCGGCCTGGTCCTCGACAACATGCCTGTTCTAAGCCGGATGACTTTGGAGTCAGGAAAGGTAATGCCACATTTTAAAGCAACAGAATTGATTGGAAGCATAGAAGATTATTATTTTTTTTTTTTTAAATAAATTACAACCCAATGCCGTAAGTGGCAGAAGCCTTTTGATTCAGGCTTTTTTCCGGCCTACTATTTCAGGCGGTGTGGTCCGTTGAAACAACCACCGCCGCTCGTTACCGTTAGCATTCCTTAGCTAACGTGCATGCTGCGCTGGTCTGACCGGTGAATGAGGGGTGACTTTAAGGCTGAGGTGCCTACAACCAGACTGCGTTGACCTTCTTTAGGATTTATTTGAGTGGATGTTTTGAAGCGGGTGAATCTCAGCGTTAATTGAGCATGTGGAGCTCGGGCCGCCGTGTCCTTCAGGACCTGCTCAGCCAGCCGGCTGTCAGGAGCTTCTCTCGGACTCCTACTCAGGTCAGTGTCTCCACACGCCACCACCACATCATGAATAACTCCTCGGGGCTCTGCGCGTTTTAATCTAAACATTATAAGTGGCAATCTGCTGTAGTTTGAAAACGCTTAACTGAGGGCTGTGATAACGCGTATGGTTACTGAAGAGATGTCCAGTAATGTGCAGGTAACGTTCAGCCTGGGTCCTTCTAGAAGGACCGTCTCATGGTATCGTGTGGGCATCTAGAGGTTATCTGCATGAACAATTCAAATGATATATATCTATTCATCATCTAGTCTATAAAATATGTAGTAGGAACCTTTAATTTACTTCTCAGACCAAATCTCAGAGATATTCAATTAAAAATGACAAAGCAGCCAATTATAACATTTCAGTTTTGAATTCCTTTCCTTGAACATATTATATACTTAATTAGTTCATTATCATACATTGTTGTTTGATGTTCCGCTTCCTAGTTTATCTGCTCATCCTTTGAGATCATTGTTTACTTTAAAAACAAGTTGGAAACTTGTTAACATTGGGTTTAGCTAAAACAAAAGCATGCCATCTAAAGGTGGCCATTAGACTCAACGTGTCTTGCACCTCTCATAGCAGAAAGTACTGTATACACAAAATTAAGAACCTGTAGACAATGAGTTGGTGTTGAGTAATTGGGTCCATCTTCAATAACCTCCTCATTCCAGTGTTCTGCTGGGAAAAAAATCCACAATTTTAACAAAGTCAGGATTTTGTGACGACTACAAGACTTTAAACGTGTGTTTCCAACAGAACACAGTGGTGGTGGAGCGGTGGTGGCAGGTGCCCTTATCTAAAGTCGGCAGTGCGCCGAGGCTTCACCCCCGAAGACATCGAATCTACAAGTTGGTTGAAGACACCAAAGTTGCTCCCAAGGAGAAGATGGAGCTCATCCTGACCCAGACAGTACCCAGTGAGTATCGACGAAAACAAATCTCTCGCCGTTGTTTTTCCCAAGCGCATTGAAACAATTTAAAGTAATCGACTAACTTTGGTTTCTTTTCTCACAGAGTTCGGCGGGCGAGGGGACACTGTGTTTGTGAAAAAGTCTGTCGGAAGAAATAAGCTGCTGCCCCAAGGCCTCGGCGTGTATCCCTCACCGGAGAACAAACAGATGTTTGCCGAGGAGTTACGGGTGTGTGCTCCATTTCAATACAGTCAGTTATTTCGACACACATTAGATGGCAATGTGTAGATAAAAAAAATATTAATTCTACCAACAGCTTCTGCGCGAGGGGGCGCTAGAGGAAAGAACCCAGACACGCACTGGACTAATGGTGAGTCTTCTCGAAGCATTTCATTGTTTCCACATTTGCTTCACTACTTAGGTCCTCTCTGCTAGTCCCATTATTTAAGAGCTGAAAGGTACTTAACAGCTGTCAGTTTTTTAAACAAAGGTTTGCTGATACATATTTACATGTATATATTGTACAGACCGTGGAGCGCCTGAAATGCTGCAAGTTAAAGATAAACCAAATCCCTGTGGAGGAATTCCAGGTCAATAAGGAGATCCTCAACAGGCAGTTTCAGAAGCAGGTATGGCCGTCTTCGTCTCTTGTCTTCTCAGCCATGTTTTGTCCCTTTTGACATTAAGTACGTGCCTGTGCTGAACATGCACATCATTGTTTAATGGACCTGAATGAACCTTTTCCTCAGCTGAGAGTTGTGATTCCACCTCATGCATTGAATTTCCCTTTCGAGTCGGTGAAGGACTTGGGGGACTACTGGTGTGAAGTAACGGTAAGAAATGTTTCTCATCAGTGCGTCACATACTTGATTCATTTATCAAACGTTTGAAGCAACAGCAGCTTCACCAACTACTCTTTAAAGTGTCAAATAATATATTTTTCCATATGGGCACTGTGTGTTGCAATAACAAACACATTTAGATATTAATTAAAATGCAGCAGTCGCATATAAGACGTATTAACATTTTCTGTTGAGAATTACCGTGACACTTAATTTTTTGTTAATGTCTCTCCACCGAGAGCTCGTCTTCACGGCCCTCTCCGTGAACCACAAACGGGAGCAGGCTACGGCCGTTATTCGACAGACCAGAGTGCTTATCATTCATATTTGTTGTCCTCCAGGTTAATGGATTGGACAAAGTTCGCATCCCCATTTCCGTGGTGCCGTACGAGGACGTGTCTGCTGATCATCAGCGGAAACTGAAGGCACAAACGCAGCAGGCGGCTGCAGGCATCTCTGATCCTGCTGCTGAAGACGAGGACGCTGCTGTGGAAACTGAAGCGGGTAAAGACTCTGAGAGGCAAGTCAGCGAAACGGCAGAAGAGGAAACGGCAGCGAGTACACAGACGAGTGAAGACACAACGGCACCACTAAGTGACGGCTCGAAAAAAGATTAAAGGACTGCAAATGAAGACGTGTGTGGAACTAAAATGGATATTGTTTATAATACACAATATAATTGAATCAAAGCTGTGGTCTGTGTCATTAATAAACCATTTATTATTTAAATTTTAACTGCACCACACGCACAACAAAATAATTGGGTAAAGGAGAAAAATAAATTCTTCCAACATGAACTGAGTCCTCAACAGGCTTTGTCAATCTGTATATGAAACCTGCTGATGTAAATCAAGGAGAGCATGAATATGTACTTAGTTTTATAGAAATGTTTTTTCAACACAGACACCTGCTGCACTGACCAATAGGTGTCATAGAAAAAGAAGAAAAAGCTGCAGCCCTCATATTTATATTCCTGTCTGAAAGTTAATGTGAGGATGTCTCACACAGGCTCTACAGGCAATTACAAACTAGGAGGGATGGAAGCAATTGATATTCCTGGACTGCTGGTAAGTTTTTTGCCAAATGTCAGTCCTGAGGCAGATCCGGTTGTGTGTGTGTTGGTGCAGTTATGGTAGAAAGCTACAGAGCTGCTGCCATCAGTTTATATAAGAAGCAATCCATGTAATGTAATAGTGCATATAGAAGCAACCAGGATCAGGATTTTACATGTCTACTCTATTTTCCACTTAAAAATCAAATAAAGTATTGCTACAGGGTGACTTACACATTTCTTTGCTATAGGAGGAAAGAAGGCCAGAAAACTATTGCTTTGGTAAAGAAAGCTAAAAGGCTTCTTTGCATCATTGATGGGAAAAGAAACATCTGTACATCCAATCCATGAGAAAAAGCAGAAATCTGCAATATTCTCCAAAACTGGAGAGATTGGCGGTATTTTAGTTTCACCACATTGAACAGCTCAGTTTCCCTTCACAAAAGTCTTCAGTGTGTTTGAAACATTTGGTTTCACTAGCAGAGGACAAACCACAGACTAATTTAAACAGCAGTGTCTTTCTCTGACTGAACCGCTCCTCCGCATTCAAAAACTGACAACTCTGGCGTCAATACGACTGAGTTAGAGCGGCACGAAGAGGCCAAATGTGCTGCAACTGCCAGTGACGATTAAAAAAAGACTTGTTTTATTGAACAGAAAACAACTAAATCTCCTAAGATGCATGCAGGCTGGATGCAGCCGGATAAAACTGACCAACGGTCCAGTTTTAGAGAACTAGCTGGAGGTGAAATGAGTTTGGTTCTCTGGCAACTTATGCAGGCTCGTTCACAAATCTGCTGGAGAAGAACAGGAGCTGAATTACAAACTAGATGAAATAACGGCGACAGACATGGGACACTTTATATCCTTACTTTAATGAGTCTCTGAGCAACTGCAGCAGATGTAGTATTCCAACATCTTTATTCGTTATTACAAAAATATGTAATGCGTCTCATCCTTCCATCGCCTCCGGTTCATTTCTCAAAGGCAACGTTTTACCAACATGTTGCGACTGCCAGAGAACCAAACCTGTGTCGTGGAGGTGTTCGTATTCGTCACTCAACGGGAGTCGTTGGGAAATGTTCGCCGCGTGAACGGGAAACGTACATTTCCAAAGGATATTTTATTTATTTAAACGGCCACTTGAGGGTGACACTAGATCATCTCTGCCACTGACTGGCCAAAGGTGCCTTACAATTGCATTTGTAGATGCAGAGCCTATATTTACTGTAAATTATTGGGAGAGGAAGGTTAACGACAGCGGCTGGATTTTCCGTACAAAAGTAACACCGTATGAAACAGTTGAGCAAACTACTGAATAATAACAATTTAACACAAATACAGGTGGGAAAAATCTGTATTACGGTGTGTGTAGTTTCTCCCCAAAAACAAGAGTTCCACAAGTGTGTGGGGAAATCTGGGAAAGCTCTATTCTACTTTCTGGTGCAGGGTTTCCACGCGTCACCACGAGTCCACAGTGTGACATTTAGAAACCGTATTTGGCCTGTGTCTGCCGGCGGGAGAGCTTGTTATCCGCCCAGCTGTTCTTCAGCTCCATCTCGCGTTCCTTTGCCTGTGAAAAAAAGAAAATTAAGTGAAGCTTGAATAAGTCTTAACCTGTGCATTAATCAGAACGTTGAATACCAGCAGGGGGCGCGTACAACTGAAACACCACCCAAAGTGTTTGTATAGCCAAATACTTTCAATGTTTAACAGAAAGCGAGAATTGAAGTAATGAGTAGTTTGGAAACTATTTGGAGCTTTTATGAAAATCTAGTGTAGGCCTGTCTCTGTAGCCTCCTGTATGAACCACAGGTGTACAATAGTCAACACAATGCTAGACAGAAACAAGCAGGGAAGCCAACAACTCAGACTTTAATGTTTGCAGACATTTCACACACTCTTGGTATGTTGGTGCTCTCAGCCTGCTGCTGTTTCACCAACTGAGAAATGATGGACACATTTCAAATGTTCCAAGTCCGTCTAACCAGACGCTCTAGAAGCTCTAGAAGCTCTAGAAGCTCTTGCATTCGCTACAATATATTACGTTTGTGTTGAGCAACATCAATGAACTCTGAATCCCTACTCCTCTCAGACGAACTTGAATGCAGCATTTCCCAGACTGTGCAGCACTCACCTGGTGAATGAGATATGTTATCTGGTGCTTGCGTCGCTGCTGTCCTGTAGGCTGTTCTTTATTTTTCTGCAGAAATGAAACAAAAAGGGAGAACAAAGTAGATGATACATAAGATTTAAAGGAGATATAGTACGTATGTTGTCGTGCATGTTTCTCAGAGCAATCAGGACATTTGATGTTGTTTAACCCACATTAAATAATGTTCAGAACATGGTTTAGTTTGGTATGAAGCTCAAGATTTTTATGACAATGATCTCTTCCTTTTTTGTGAATGTTCGAGTTAGAGAAGTCAACATTATGTCCGTAGGATCAGGCAGTGAAACATGTGTTTAGTTCCCACCATGTCAAACATGTTATGTCTGGAGGGCTTGAGGTTTTCCCTATCTCGACTTTTCCAAAAGCAAAAAACTGGAAAAAACCCACAACCCCGTCAGAGCCCCGTCAGAGAGATCCACTCAGGTCACCTTGCTGAAGGACTGACGGGTCTGCTTCTCCTCCGTCATGCTCTTGGTCATCCACTGCTTGTTGCCACTTAGCTGGTCGTCTCCTTTGATCTCCAGGAACTTGACCTCCTCTTTTCCCCTGTTCCTTTTCCCTTGCAGTCGCATGAACTAAAGCACAGGAGGAAATAGCTCACGTCAGTAAAACAACGGATGCAGCCCCAACATTACCAATAATTACCATAAACAAATACAAATGAAAGAAGCAGCAACGTCCTACCGCTTCATCCTCAAACATGGCAGAGCTGCCAGGCTCTCCAGCTTCTGCCGATCCGGTTTCAGGATCTTGGAAGAATGGCTCATTATAATATCCCTGTCAGAGGAGAACAGGATTGTGTTATTTTGCTTTAATGTCACAGAAATGGTCTCATTTCATGATGGTGGGGGTGGGTTGAGGGGGCTCTGGCCAGCCCTCAATCCCCCCCAATTAGAATCTAAAGCCACGTGGCAATGTACATTATGAGTCATGATTACCTCAGGGCGCGCTCCGGGGCCTTCCATGGCCTGTTCATACGGAGGACATTGACCTACCCACGGACCAGCTCCCTCCTGGTTCCCCCCAAAATCGAGCGGGGCGTCTGACTGACCCGGCTCACCGCCAGGGGCGAGTGCAAGAGGCTCCGCGATGGCTCCTTGCTCTGGTTCTAAACTTGGGTCGACTGCAGGGAGAGGCGGGGAGCTCTCGCCCAGAGAAAAGTAGTTCTGTGGAGTCATGTCCTCCTCTCTATCCTCGGAGGCTATTTGTCGAGCCACCAGCAGGGCGGCGGACTTTGCCGCAGCTTTGATAGCAGAGGGAGATGCACTGGAACCAAGCAGACCCTGAGTGGGCTTTCCAGACTTTGGTCCTTTTGGTTCTTGGCGCCTGGTGAGCGTGTGAGGAACCAGGGATCTGTTCATCGACTTCATGCTCATGTTTCTGGGCTCTGGGAGGAGAGATGAAAGGCCTGTACCCTGGAAGAGACGAGAAGTGGGGATGAAACCGGGCAATGCGAGTTCAGGGAATGCCCGGCTCATCCTTGTAGTTTGATCCTGTTTCTACCAGACAAGGGCATTACGTAATACATGCAGGTCATTGATTCCCTCCTTTTCAGGGTGTATTTGTAAGCCTCTTGAAGTGTAAATGTTGCAAAGAATATCAGAGACACAAAAGAAGCAGAGTCGCGTACCATTAACGACTATGTCAAAACAATAAAAATGTGTTCAGCGTTCAACACTGAGGCTTTTATTAGGTCGCTTTATATCACGTGCACAATGTCATAATGTCTAGAAGGTCACGTATGAAAGCTGAATTATTCCTATGTTGACCCTCACAAACAGATTTATTTGATCTTATATGTTGACTGTCGATTGTTTTTGATTGTTGTTGTTTTGTTTGTTTGTCTAATGTATACACACCAGCCACCAAGTCAGTTGTTTTTTGTGTAACACACATAGCTAATACATGTTTCTGATTCTGATGTTGGGTCTCAGATGAGAAAGCTTTGTATGAATGGGAATTCAACTCGAGTGTTACTTAAACCGTTATCAAAGTAGCTGTGGTAAGAACAATTCAGTTGACGGACATGTAACAGCAGGGTGAGACATTCTTACCTGAGGTTGTACTTTCTTCTTCACTGGTTCATCATCGTCGTCAGAGTCTGGCTGTAAACAACAACAACAACAACAACAACAGAGAGTATGAATTACAGACCACAGGCGCTACACCGTGTGTAAACAAACAGTTTGATACGACTCCACACTCACATCCCGCCTTTGGATCTGCGGCACAGTGATCTTGACGGGCTCTGTTCGCTTCCTCGGCTTAGGCAGACTAGAAAATAAGCCTCCTTTCGATGGCTGCGGCTCTACCGTCAGCCCATCGCTGGACGTGCCGTTCCCCGGTGCACGGCTCGCTTTAATCTCCTTCCTCGGTCCCCCGCTTCCTCCTGTCGATCTTGGCTTTTTGGGAGCAGGCAGCACCGAGAAGAGCCCTTTGCTCTGCGGTGCGGAGGAAGATCCCTCCGAGTCACTCTCGTCACTGCTGGCATAGGCGACTAAAGACATGCTTGCTGACAATATTAAAGAGTAGTATTGTGCAGGAGCTCTTGGTCATGGATAACCACTCCCCCTGGGGTCGGTCTCAAGCAGCCGTACTCACACTTTACGACGAACTAACATCTATTTTAAAAAGCTACGATACTCTTCTGTACATGTGACTATAAAGGTGAAATAAGTCCCGGTGGAGCTGTAGCATGAAGAACACAGATCGGGTTGAGAGCGGGCCGCGCACTGAGCTCACTCAACAACGCAAGCTAACGTTAGCTAGGCCGCTGCAGCAGACGGTATCGGCTAACTGGCCCTTTTCCGGCTGGGTCAAAGATAATTCGTCTCAGATCTCTTACTGCACATAATATGACGTCGGTTGAGGCAGCAGCTGTGATTTACAGGACAAGAGCGGAGCTATTTTTTGGTCCCTGGACTCCCATCAAAACATTCGCCTCCAACATCCATGATTGAAAAAACGGCCACTGCGCAGCATTCTGCGCAGCTTTCTTATTCTTATTCTTCGGTTTGTGTTAGTTGGTAAACAACTCCAGGACATTGTCGCCCCCGAAGGACCGAGTGTGTATAACCATCAATGTACAGCAACAGTTTACTAAATCCATAAAACATGACAAATCCAAGTACTTTTTTTATTTCCCTCAATAGTTTTATAATCAGGTTGAAAAAAAAAAAAAACATGACCACAGTCCTCGTCTGCAACTGAATTGCCATGTTTAGCTTGTATTATGAAATAATAAAACAGGCTGATTCAATTCAGTTTATTTATTTGTATAGCCCAGTTTCACTAATTACAAATTTGTCTCGGAGTGCTTTACAATCTGTACACATAGACATCCCTGCCCCAAAACCTCACATCGGACCAGGAAAAACTCCCAAATAACCCTTCAGGGGGGGAAAAGGGAAGAAACCTTCAGGAGAGCAACAGAGGAGGATCCCTCTCCAGGATGGACAGATGCAATAGATGTCATGTGTACAGAAAGACAGATTTAGAGTTAAAATGCATTCAATGAATTTGACAGAGTTTATCAATAGTTCATATTTAGGCATATTCCACGATGGAGAGTTTGGAGACTTCCACCATCCATCAGGAGATGGAGGCAAATATGCACCCGATCTACTTCAGTGTTCTATCCTTCAGTGTTCAAACAAATAAATCAAGGTCGGCAAAAAAAAAAATTGGAATAGTGTGTAACAACTTGACGGGTGTGGTGTCAACCCTTCAAAAACCTTTAGGATTTAGGAAAACTGAAAAACTGAGAGAGGTTAAATCGCTTAAACTCACTCAGTGGCCAACCTCACCAATCCCTGCAACCATGTCCTACAAAATCTAACTCTCCCAAAAATCAGAGGATTGAAGGATGTTAGAGCAGTATATTAATGCCCCTAATTTGGAATTGAGGTGTCCAACAATCACCGTTACGTCTAATGTTTTGGTTACTAAATACTTTTGTCTAATTAAAAAAGGACACACATTGGGATTGAAGCAGTTTTGTGACAATGGTCTGTTGCATGATATACATGTATGGTAATGGTAACCTTAATTGATAAAGATATTATCAGTATGTGTTGGTAATTTGGAGAAAGGCTCAACAACTGCCATACATCTATATTCGAAAATATGCACCAATAAAGCACAATATTAACTTGCATGACAACACATGAATGTGACCTCTTAATTGGCAGTGAGGCCATATCTCGAATAGGGTCTTAGTTTCAAAATTGTATTTCAACACCTCATTTAGTGTTGTGCTTATATTGCACATGTATACATGTAGGCTATGTGTTTAATGCATACCTGCAAACTCATGAGGGGTGAAAAGGGTGACAACGGGGGTGCAGGTGACTTTTTTGCTGTTGTCTCCACACCACATCCACGTTGTTTGATGACACCTCAAAGCATTTATAACTAGTTTTTTGATTGTTCTGACCGCAAATCTAAATAATAATAACAAACATTTAAAGAAAAAATGTCCTCTGAATAATTCAGTAATCGGGCTCTATAATAGTAATAACAACTTTACATTATCATTATATATAATATGGTTAAAGTCATTCATGAACCAACTTCCTTTTTTAAAAAACTTGTGTGCTTTGCTATGCTTTTAGTTTGTTCCATGATTCTGTTCCATGATTCTGTTCCATAATTTTCTTCCATGATTCTGTTCCATGACTGTTCGAGGAGCCTGTTCCTTCGACGTGTCTCATCAAAGATGTTTTATGGCGAAGATCACCACATCGCGTGTTCTCCGTCTCTCTCTCCAATCTCATAAACGCCGGCCGCCTAATCCCCCCCTACCCAAAACAAAAACTCTTCGTATCTATACGATTCACGCGTATGACCTATTTTGATTTCAAAACGGCGAATTTTGCCGAAAGTTTGCAGGTATGTTAATAAAATACATATTTCTCCTGGTTGTATTCCAGCATACAAAAACGTGACAGACTCCACAGAGATCGCTCAACTTGGGATTCAGTATATGAATCCAGCCATGTTAATTGATCAGGTCCGTTTATTGTTGGTTGATTGAAATGCATGCATCAAAAACAATAATACATTTGCATGTGAATGTATATCTCAGTCAAACAATCGTACATCAAATGTCTAGGTGAATGTTTTATTTTCATTGATCGCGACTACAAAACGAGTGGCGTTATCTTTGTATACGAAGCCGATACCTTCCGCGTCCACGAGGGGCGCCACTGTGCAGATTGGGGGCGCGTCTGCGGGCGGGTTTCAATTTCAAACCCAAACAGTCCGTGGGACGAGCCAGTGGATTGTAAGATAACGATAAAACCAAATCGTGAGCGCGTTTACTCGGAGTGTAACGTCATTCAAGCGCCGAACCGGCGTCGCTATCTCCAGCCGTGATTCCGGTGCACAGAATCCGCGGAGAACAAAAAAAAAAAATCGCCGCCTCTTCTTCGCTCCAATTTTTCCGCGCCTGGTTGATATTTGGATGAGAAAGCGACGCTCGGCTTGTTTTGCAGCAGGTGTGGACCGACCCGGGACCCTGTGCCACGATACGACCAGCGATACTCACCTGCGCTACTGCACTTCAACTCCTATAAGGTTATCTGACGTTGCGAGGCACCTCTGCAAGAACCATGCCGAGGTCCAACAGGCAACGGGAATACAAGCCCGGAGATCTTGTGTTTGCTAAAATGAAGGGGTACCCACATTGGCCTGCGAGGGTAAGCACCCGACGTTATCTGCCTTGTTTCCACCTCACGGCTCGGTATTTTAACCCCGGTCCTTCTGACCGCCTGTGCTCACCGCTTGTTTACCTGCAGGGCCTAACGCTAGATAACGTTAGCTACCATGAGTTAGCCTAGCGTGAGCTAACGTTGCCCAGCATCCACACGGCGAACCTCGCGCCGCCATCGTCGGTTAGCTGTAGACGTCGGAGTGAGTCATCGGCCAGACGCCTCGTTACCTCACGCCACCGACTGGTTACACGTAAATGCTGCCGCTAGCCGCTCTCATGCTCGCGCGTCCCCCGGGGCCTCGCGACGCTAGCATCGGGGTAACTACGAGCTACCCGTTAGAAAGAGCCTGTGGGTGACGTTAAGAGAAGGTCGGCTACAAGTTGACGACTACACGCACACGTCTCTCCGGTCGCAACGTTGCGCTATCTTTAGACACTCGTGCGGGATCCACGTTGTGACTTAGCTGAGTTGCAGCTGAGCTAAATAAGTTGTTTTCCTTAAATAACTGTTGCGTTATAGACTACACATGGCTACTTGTGTCGCCATATGCTTTGATACTTTGTAAACATGGCCGCCTGCCCACATTTACTGCGACAAATGATTTGAGGGTTTCCTCCATTACGGTGACATTAGTTTCAGGCTCATGAAGACCATAATGTAATGTCTAAAAGGTCCATTAACAGTATAGAATTTCAGTCAATTTTTATTATTATTATTCAGCATGGTAGACAATTTGATTTTGTTTTTTTAAGTTCTCACAGCTTTCTAAATACATTCATACATATGACGTGAGTAAATGAGAAAAACACTACATAGAGCGCCACTTAATACACGTGAGTAGTATGGGTCGTGTCAGTATTGATATGCTCCTCTTCCCTCCCTTATCAGCATGCCCCTTGTCAGCAGGCCACAGGTCCTGCCCCACCTATCCCGGTTCAATGGCCCCTATCTGGGGATGCCCAAAACGCCTTTCTGGCAGTTTGCAAACGGACATCCTGTGCATGTGTTTGGCCGTGCTCTTTTAAAAACACATATACATAGTGGCAGAGTCGATGAGCCAAACAGTGCATTGCCAGGATGTCGAACAGAAGTGCATTGACCCAGCTCCTTAATTGGCTCATAAGAGTTCAATGAGAGACTTGACTGGTCAGACTTTAATGAACATTTACCATAAGTACCCCTACTGTGGAAACTGTTTATTTATTTCCAGTGACATAAAAAAGGAAAATGTTAAATGTATTATTAATTCATCTATCAAATGAAAATACAAAATATGTTCTGGTTCAATCTTATCAAACAATGATTTTCTGCTCTTTCTTTTAGTCAGTGTAAATGAGTTATTGTGTTTAAACTTGTAATGTTGTTCTCAATACTAATGACTGTCATTAATGCAGCGGTCCTGTGTTTGTCAAGTCGATATTCAAATCTACCTTTGGCTTTGTGTTCTTCATTATGATTTTCCCGAAGAGTTGCGTTGTTTTTTAATTATTTCTCATCAGCCTCTCGTCTCAATAAGCTGTGTTCATAATTCACAGATTGACGAGTTACCTGAAGGAGCCGTGAAGTCCCCCTCCAACAAGTATCAGGTGTTCTTTTTTGGGACACATGAGACGTGAGTAATGTGTGTCAATGCTGTCGGTCTAGATATTACCAAAGACATTCATAATTGAAGAAAAGGAACGTCCTTATTTCTTCCAGAACTAATTGTTGTTTCTGTTTAGTAGCATTCAAATAATCATGTAATGTAATTGACTAATAATTTATCACAAACGCTATTAGAATTTAGTAGAATGTGTTGTCATTCATCCAAATAATATAATAGTCACAACTAATTATATGGCCATCTCTGCGTTTTACGCATTTTGGAATTGATGTGCTTCAGTGTACACATTTAGAAAACTAGTTGTATTTGACCTCCTCAGGGCATTCCTAGGGGCCAAGGATCTGTGCCCATACGATGAAAACAAGGAGAAGTTTGGAAAAGCTAACAAGAGGAAAGGCTTTGCTGAGGGACTCTGGGAGATTGAGAAGAACCCCACGGTCACACACGAAGGCTACGAGGTGGGTATTTCTAGGAAAGGGGCCATGTGTGTGTTTTTGTACTGTGAGGAGTAATGTACGTTGTGTTGTGCTCCCCATGAAACATCAAGTTAAGAAATTGTGTAATTGAAGAAAATCAAAAGTGACAGCAGATCAGATTTTGGCAAACTCACTGCCTCTTCAGCCCACTTGTTGGGCCATGAGGGTGAAACTACTATAACGGGTCAAACAAGGACACCTGCTGGATATCCACTGGAAAGAGATGACCTCAAGGTGAAAGCACAGGGATGCAAACAAAGACAACAAACATGTTCTTGTTGGCCAGAAAGCACAAAACCTGTGCTCAATACAAAATGTTCCATATAAATCCTCATGTCTGTAAGAACCTGGAAAAATCCATTTTAGCTCAAAATACACACCATGCTTACCCCTCAAATTCAATTTTTTTTTTCAATTCATTTTATTTGTATAGCCCAGTTTCACAAATTACAAATTTGTCTCAGAGTGCTTTACAATCTGTACACATAGACATCCCTGACCCAAAACCTCACATCGGACCAGGAAAAACTCCCAAATAACCCTTCAGGGGGAAAAAAAGGGAAGAAACCTTCAGGAGAGCAACAGAGGAGGATCCCTCTCCAGGATGGACAGATGCAATAGATGTAATGTGTACAGAAGGACAGATTTTTAGAGTTAAAATACATTCAATGAATTTGACAGTTTATCAATAGTTCTCGGCTCTTGAGGGTCCAACTCCAGGTTTTGACTGTTTCCTTTCAACTTTAAATCTCGTCCTGTAGTCATCGAATAAGGACAAAGAGCCAGCAGCAGAGGACACAGTAAGTTTGGAGAAAGCCGATGCAGAGGGCAGCAGCGATGAGGATGAAGGGGCCCTCGTCATCGACGAGAAGAATGATAGGGGCGGAGCTAAACGAAAAGCTGAGGAGTCCACAGAGGTGAGCTTTGAGTCCGTCAATTATACCCAGCTTTAAGTTGAGAGCGTCACATTCGGTCCATAGTCGAGTTTTCTGTGTCTCTGACTCTTCGGCAAACCTTTTCGTCAGGCATCACCCAAGCGGCCGAAAGATACAGAGGCAGAAGGGGATCTTAAAGTGGACCGCAACAAGTCTAAGGCCGAGGCCAAGCTCAACGATGTGGCTGAGCCCAAGGCAACTGCTCCCTCCTCCCAGAGCGAGTCGAAAGCAGAGGGCCAGGAAAAGGCTCCAGCGGGAGGCCAGCTAAAAGCGGATAAGGTGAGACTCGGCAACATCAGGACTTGTAGATATTCTACCGTATATAAGTTTAGATACTTAAGGACCATGCAAAACATATTTGTATGTTTATGTTCCATGTCGGAGACACTAAATGTATTAATCTTAATCTTGTTCTCCCTGCAGCCGGTGACAGACAGTGCTTAACGTCAACTCTCGGAAGAAATCCAAGAACCGTTGACTCTTTTCTCTGGAAGCACCAACGTATTTACCAGCTGAACGCCAGATTTCAGCTGTTTAATTAATAGAATAATTTTAAAAACCTTTGTGTTTGTATTGAGAGACAAACAAATCCTCATTTGCCATTTTTGGGGTATCATATATCCCAAAAAACTAAAAAGTTTGCTAATCTGGTTTCAAACAATTGAACTGAGCACTTTAAGGCTCATTTATAAATGGGATTTTGGTGTGTATATATTTTTTATTTCTAAGTGCAATTACATAATTACAAAGACTGAAGGCTAGGTGTCAACAACATTGTTCAGTTTAGAGGGAATAAACACTGAAATATATACAAAATAAAAACGGAGAACATTTAAACCATAAAAAAAGATAAATACTCCCATCTGATGGTTTTAAAACGTAGATAGTGTACAGGAATAAGAACGCATTTTCACCCATGTTCTCAACTTTAGTTCATAAAATTAATGTATTACTTCCGATTTGTTTCACCTAGCTTTTCAGTGTCATCTTAAATCACATATTCAGTCATTGGATACATGATGAGTTGCACTTCCAGAATTAGTTTCCCCCCTGCCATTGTCGAATTCACTGTAGGATGTTTTTATGCAACGCAGGTTTTGTTGCTTTGATGTCGTGAATGCTTCATGTGACCAAATGTACGTAATTCATTTCACCAGGTTGGATATTTAAAGCCCATTTGAGAAGAGCTGTTAGGATTATAACGCGTTTGAACCCCTCTAACTGTCTTAAGCTCATGATTGTTGGAAGCAGAAAGACATTCCTGAATGTGGCCGTGTCGGCGCTCAGGCTCGACACGTTGGCGCTGTGGCGTTGGTCGGGGGTAAACGTTACCCGTTGACAACTTTTTTTGGAGAAATTAACAGGTAAAACTATCAAGATCTCAATTTCAAGCTCTTTTCAGCTCACGCTGCATTCACTAATTTGGTTTTACCAACTAGATTCCTCCTTCAAATGTATTGCTGACAGTCGATGCAAAAATAATCTGTACAATGTTGTGATTTTTGGTAGGAATTAAAATGAGAAGACAACAGATTCATCTGTAATACTTTGTTTTCTGAACTTGGTTTCCCTCCATCTTAACTGGAATATGAGTGTTTTACTTCAACGGTCTTATTATTTTTGGCTGTGAAACAAAGTTGTGATGTTCTGAAGGTGTGTTTTATTTCAACATTTGTCTAGACGTGGTGTTTGTTGTTTTACACTATTGGTAATTTTGAAGGTTCAAGTGTTTTTTGTAATGCTCGGCCTGCTCACCGTGTTACTTGGACGTCGTCATCGCTTAAGATTTTCTTCCTGTATTTGGCAACATGATGCCACAGGTGACCAACTCGTAGACTTGAGGGAAATCTCAACTATTACCTCGCCTCAATCCAGTAAAAATGACCCTGGCTGCTGGGTCTAAACCAGCTTCTCCCCACCCAAGAAATATCACTGATCTCTAACAGTACAATGGTCTATTTGGCCCACTCATGTCTAGACTTCCAGGGGTGTGATTTGGCATCAAGGTGTAATTCTTGGTTAAGCTTTATCATTTATTTCCGGAAGCTATCATTCATCTTAATCTGCTGCTTAGTTTACTGTTGTAGTTGCCAGTCCATTTAATAAACATGTTGATTACAAAAAGAAAAAGTTTTTTGTCTCGTTTATATGCAGTAAATCCTTGATAATTGTAGATGTTCTCGAAATTATCTCACAATAAGGTCTTAGTCATTGTGTTTTTCTTAACCAACATTATTGGTGCTGGGTTGGGTTGATGTTTTTTTTTTTTTTTAAACAACCAATAAACCTGGTATTGTGTAAGCAGGTGGACAGAGAGTAACTTTTCAAACAAACCAAGATTGGTTCATAATTGCACACCTCATTTTAGTAATCACTTTGGCTTAGTGCTGCACAATGAAACTCTTGTGAAATCTGAGCCAAAACAATTGTAAAATACTACAATATCTTAAAGATTCCAATTCCAGAACAAGTGTCTTCTTGGTGAGAGATCTTACAGAACTGCAATTTATTTCAAATAGCGATATTTTACAATTTGGACTTGGTAATATGCAGATTTCCAACAAAGTAAACTGAAACGTACATCTGGAGTACAGTTAAGGCTAACTTGCTATTCGTTGCCCACATGCCCCAAAAATAATAATTCATGTCCAACAGCAAACATAATTTGCGCATGCGTACTGACATGTCTCACCCTCCTGTCCACTAGGAGGCGCTACCTGCTAATGGCAGTGTTGGTCAGTGCTGCTTGGCTGCTACATGTGACATTGACAACAGAGGGTAAGATCTTCCTGCATGTTATGATACTTTACTCCTGTGTGTTGTTGTTGTTGTTGTTGTAACGACGTGTTGACAAGATAGCAAGCAGTCGCATCTAATATTCTAGTGCGTGTTATAACACAACGTTAGCAAGGGCTTCTCTGAAAGCTAACGTTAGCATAGCTTGTGTGGAGAGACGTGACGTGAAGGGAGGCTGATGGACTGACTGAATACCTGCTCCCCCCCCCCTGCAGCACCATGAGGCTGACCGCTCTCCTGTCGATGGCAGCCCGGGTGGTTGTGCCCAAAGATTACCGCTTCGGCACCAACAGGCCGTGGACAGTGGCCGCGCAGAGGCTGAACCCTGCGGGGAAGAAGAGGAGGAAGGTGTTTGTGGAGCCGATCGCGCCAGAGGACTGGTCCGTGCTCAAAGGGGACACGGTGAGCCAGCGGGTCTCACGTCTTTCATTAGAACATTGTCAGGGTTCGTACGGTCATGGTAAACCTGGAAAAGTCATGGAATTTTAAAATGGGCATTTCCAGGCCATGGAAAACTTAAACTTAAATCATCAAAGTTTTGGAAAAGTCATGGAAATTGGTTTAAATCACACGTTCATTTACGCAGAGTTTGAAATAATTAATATATTTTTAAAAGAAACACACTCAAAATATAAGCCAGCGATGGCTCTCAATAGTCAATACGCAACCTTTTCTACATTTTTCATGTTTATACCGAGATATCAGTTTGGTCATGGAAATTTGGTTAAAAGTCATGGAAATCCATTGATCAAAATGTGTAAGAACCCTGATTGTTAATGTAAAGTCCTTGTGAGTAAATATGCAAAGGCCTGCCGGATGAAAACGTAAGACTTTAATGTGTTTGCTTTTTAAAAATATGTTATGTCTCAAGGTGACCACGTTTCATTCAAGTTAAGTACAGATCAGATTACGTTCTGACTTTTGGGCTTTTATTTTGAAAGTCTATCTATAGTCTACAGGTCTGAGAACTTTTGTAACTCAAGAAAACCGAACAGGACAAAAGTTGCAATGCACGATCAGTACACCTTACCGTGTTGTTCTCGTGAAGCTATGAGCCACACATATATTACATATTACTTAACTCTTTTAAAAGGAACTATTTTGTTCAGAAGAGTGAACACTAGAAATAATTTCCAAGCTCACACTCGTTTGTGTACATTCATTTTTACATTTAGAGGAAATTGCCATAAAAAATTCACGGAGATTACTCCAATAAAATAAAGACCGGCATTATTTAGCCAAACTTGGATTGACCACACTAATGTGTACCTGTAATAAGAGAGCGTTTGTACCGCATAGACTTAAGAATCTTCTTTTCATTCGGTTCTCAGGTCCAGATTCTCACAGGGAAGGACCAAGGGAAACAAGGAAAAGTGATCCAAGTCTTCCGACACAGGAACTGGGTTATCCTGGAGGGTCTGAACACGGTAAGAAACTACTGTGATCTGTTTCCCAGATGAATGTAACTAGAAGCTAATTCAGTGCATCAAATTATGGTTGGCGGAGCCTTTGAGATGATAGAAAGTTGGCACTTGCAGTTCTCTTTACACAGAATGCTTACGCTTCAGTGTGCATTTAAATAATTCTGCATCAAGAGATGACCTGTCAATTTCCCCCAGAAGTCAAGAGTAAAGTTTCCAAGTTAGTTCCCATTGTAGCATTGTCACACACTGCATATTTATTATTTCGCTCCACCAGATGGAGTCAGACGTCTATGAGAAGCCATTTGGCCACCACCTGTTTGGGTTTGTGATCTGGAACTGTTGGTTTCTGTCTTAGCATCACAGGTATATTGGAAAAACTCAGGATTACAGAGGGACGTACATTGCCAGCGAGGCTCCCATCATGCTCCGCGATGTTGCACTCATCGACCCGTCGGACAGGTACAGTAAACATTGCTGATTACGATTGTGGCTATGCATGTTCACACGCAACTCAGGACTTTAACAGCTGAATGAGATGTAATCCTTTTTTTAGACTGTTGTGAATCTGCCGATCTTCAAACTGCTTTCAGGATATAAAAAAAATAGCCCAGTGTTATTTTCAGGAGATCAATAGGACATTATCTGCATTTTGCACACTGTCTATATATATATATATATATATATACATATTTTATTTAATTTTACATTGCTGTATTTACATATATTTTGTGTGTGTATATATATGTATATACATATATATTTTATTTTACATTGCTGTATTTACATATATGTTGTGTGTATGTATGTATGTATGTATGTATATATATATTTTATTTTGTATTTTATATTTCGCTTTGTATACTTTATGCACAGTCACTTTCTTTCTTTCTTATATTTATATTTGATTGTGTTTAGTTTATTGGTGCTACTGTGTCAACAAATTACCCCTTGGGGATTAATAAAGTATATTTCTATTCTTCTTTTCTATTCTTATCTTTGGTTTCACAAACGATTTAATTATGACATGCTGATACTGATCTTACAGGAAGCCCACAAATGTGCAGTGGAAATTCACAGAGGAGGGGGATAGAGTCCGAGTGTCGCTCAGGACTGGTCGAATCATCCCCAAACCGGTTGTGGAGCGACGAGATGGCATCCTGCCACAGCAGTGGAAAGGTGAGCGTGTGTGTATGTATTTCAGAAGTTTATTCCACACGTAGCTCAAAGTCAGCACATAAGGCCTTTTCCACTATTTTCACTTAAACTCACTAAAAATAGGTGTCTGAGTGATATAGTCGGACTGCTTTGTAGTAGCAGAAAAGCATTTGATTCTAAAGTGAAAGACACATGGAAAGTGTAAACTTTTAGCGATGCCCAAAAACCGCCCAACTTAATTGTACTCCCTAAATTTGAGGGTATCTTTTGAAATCTAGCTAGTTTGCTCAACGTGACGTCCAGTCAAACATCTAAGCCAGAGTGCTCAGATTCTCACCTTTTGTTATTCTTATGCTTCTTAAGCTGTCTGCATTTTTGCTTTCTGCTATTACAGATGGTCCGAAAGACACGAGTCCAGAAGACACTCTTGAAAAAACGTATGTGCCGTCTCTAAAAACCCTGGAGGAGGATGTGATGGAGAAAATGGGCATCCAGGAGACCAGAAGGAACCAACGGTCCTACTGGTACTGACCGGAGAAATCAGAGACACTCCGGGCCCCATCGCGCTCCCCACTTTTCACAAGGACTCTGAAAGTCACCATGTTTCGGTGTGGAGTCGAGCAGAATGAAGTGTTAAGAAGAGACTCTGACCACGACATGAGCAAGGCAAATAGATGATAAAATACTGGTGCGTCATACATATTATGAAGGAAATGACAGCTTTGTAAACATTTGAGGAGGTGAAACAGACCTGCCACTCAAATGTTTCCTGATTAGTTTAAATTGTTCTCCATTAAGTGTGGCATCAGAGTTTGAATTCACTTCCTCTCGTTGTAATTGTGAATAAATGTCACACGTAATCCAATATCTTTTATTCTGCCGTTTACTGGAGTTCACTTCACGCTTCAATAGAGGAACCGGATATTCTCAAACAACAATAGCATTAAATTAAATAAGAAATTAAAAACTTAAGTGTTTAGCTCTGATTTATCAGCATCAACATGCATTAATTTGGGGGGAACAAATGTAGCTAATTCTCCCCCAGGAGTTGGATACGAAGATATTTACCGAGCAGGAATGAAACTTTAATGAAGCTTTCGAGGAAATCCTGTAGAACAGTAGCTTCTTCCTTGGATAGAATATCACTTGACATTTAGTGTTGTGAATTTATTCTTACGTATGTACAGTCAGAAAGATTGGAAAGTTACCCGAATCGTGGTTTTGGCCGGTCCACAATGGTGGTGGTTGCAGCCTGTTTGCATCAGTCAAAAGGCTGAAAATAGTCATATTATTTTACAGAAGCGCAGACGGGCTGCTTCCCAAAACCGTCAGACAAATGAGCCTCTCTTTCCAGCGCGTCTGGGAGACTGTGTGCAGAAGGCAACGGCTCGGGAGGAGACTACACAGACTGGGGAGCTTCAACAAAGTTCTCACTCACCTCATTTGACTTGTTATACATTGGCGCTGCACGTTATCTCTGACGTGTTACAGCTTTGGCATCACCATGATCTCACGGAGGAAGTCATTTGGTCATGATTTTATGATTAAGTTATTATGCATGCTATACATATTTCAGTTTGATAGTTTTTTTTTAACTTGCAGCCAACATCAAATTAACATTACCATCTGTTGTGGTCAGTTCTGAGTTTATTAGACTACATTACAGATACATCATTCTTAGTTTTAGTCCTATAAGTGACCCACAGAGTCACTTATAGGACTAAAACGTTTACAATAAAACTATGTATGTTTACCGTAGTGCAAAAAAAGTAACGGTAAAAGCAAACTTACATTTAAGAATATTTAAATAAGCACTAAATACATGCTATATATCATATAAGTGTGGAGAAGGTTCTGAAACATTTAGACCATATACATTTAAAATAATCTCTTTTTTTCTTTCATTTTTTTAGTTTGTTTCTTTTTGGGCAAAGATTTTAATTTGATTTCATAATCTCAGTATTATTAATAATCCTGGCAATAACCTTTTAAGTGTGTTCAAATGAACATAAAATAGACCTTTATATATCGAACGAAGAGGGGCCCAGTCGTCTTTAAGCTCCCCTCAACTGCTCATGTATCTGTAATTCATGAGGGAGATGGTGAAATATGTTCCCCCCGTCGGTTAACCAGTACTGATTCACTTAAACCCCGGCCTGCCAGATTTCCAGCTGTAGAAGCAACTAAGTTTGTTGCCAGGCAGTAACACAACGAAAACGACGTGTCACAAATCATATATCTGCGTTAAAGTATCGCGTTGGCTCTCCTTAGCCTACTTTCTGGTCAGCCCAGTACCCATCATGCAGAAAGCATGGCACGCCGTTGGTTTGGCGGGTGAGGGGATGAGGGCAGCACTTTCCCCAGACTGGTCCGTCCTGAACCAGTTTGCCACATCACGTCCAAGAGGGAACAAAAGGAGCCAGTCAGCAGAAATCAGGGTTTTGAGGTTTTAGCTTTTATGGTAGGAAAAATGATTCAATGGCTGGTCATCTTTCCTGTCATTGCATGAGTGTTGTATGGATTTCAGTCTGGGCTTACAGCAAGGGGAAGTGGAATGTTAGTGAAGTGGCACCCGTGTATGGCTTAATTTGCCCTAACTTGGGTCGAATGGGTTTTGAGAGAGCCCACCTTGTCTTTTTTGCGACGTGGTGAGTCGACAGCAGTTCTGGTAACCCTGAGAAATGAAACCGCGGAACATTACTCAAGCAGGATTAACAATACTTACAAATAAACTGCAGGCTGTGCTTCTGTTTTTAGCTGAGTCACATTCACTTCTCGGCCACATAAACTAATGGATCCCACCTGGTGGTGGTGGAGGCTGCTCCAACAAAATGCTTTGGAAGTCGTAAGCGCTTCGTTACTTCTGTACATAAGTGGCTTTTCTGTGCAGATCCAGCAGATACAACTAAAAGTGATCGCTTGAACATCTCCAGAACATCTGAAGACACTTTCAAACTAAATGTCAGTGTTGCTCTTGACTCACTTGATGATCTAAGCTCAGCTACAATATAATGATAGTGTCTAATTATAGGTTGGTTGTTTGAAGGCTGCTGGAAAATGTAACGCTAGCTTGTATGCAGGTCTGAGACACGGCTTGCATGCATACTGTAACTGTGTTTGGGCTAATTAAGTCGCTCTCAGAGGATTCTTGTACGAGACCTCTCAGTGTGTCACGTTCAGGAGCTGAAAGGGAAGCAGAACACTGCGCCTACGTTTCCTCTCAGAACCCCTACCATACTATCCAGTATGCTAGAAAGTTATTTAGTATGTCCCAATCCATAGTATGACAGATACATTGCGTTAGTCCCCTTCTCGGTCTGGGGGAATACGTGAAAATAGATCAAAAGTAGGAGTAACGGTTTCAAATAAGATTTATTCTCATGCGGTGAACACAAAAACAAAAGGTTCTGTGACGTGGGAGAGGTTGAGACAGATGTCCCAAATAAATAGAAATCAGATAACACAACTACGCCTGGCTAACTACCTCTATGAAAATAAACAAACAACATGGCGTCACCTGCTTCTCTAACACAGTTCTGTCAAAACAATACAGAGGGAGCACCAAGTTCCGAGACACAAAGTACGTGAGTGCACACACGTACAGGGCACCCCAAACTTCCCCACTGTCCTCAACCTCCCACCACAAACCTGCACACCTAGCAGTGTCAGTGTGTACATCCACACACTCCTCAGGCTTCCTCCTTTTTGAATCGGGGCCCACTCAGCGGATTGGCCAGCTTTGCCTTCTGGACCCCAGGTGCAGCCGGATTGGCCTATTCAGGTGGTAACTGACCGCACCTGAAGGTAAAACAAGGGGGAGGGGGGAACACACAACACTGACGCATAACAATCAGGCCAAAAATACCAGGATGTTACCACATGTTGCAGTATGTGAGCCAGCCTGCTTCTCTGGTCCTTCTGACCCTCAATCGTCTGAGCAGTGGATATTTAACCAAGAGGGTAAACAGAAGGTGCTGTTGTGTCTAGAAGAATAGAATAGAATAGAATAGAAATATATTTTATTAATCCCCAAGAGGAAATTTGTTGACACAGTAGCACCAATAAACTAAACTAAACAATAAAATATAAATATAAGAAAGAAAGGAAGTGACTGTGCATAAAGTTATACAAAGTGAAATATAAAATACAAAATAAAATAAAATAAAAATAAATATATATGTATATATATATATATATATATATATATATATATATATATATATATATATATATACACAACATATATGTAAATACAGCAATGTAAAATAAAATTATATATATATATATATATAATTTATATATATTTATTTATATATATATTTATATATATATATATATATATATATATATATATATATATATTTATATATAGACAGTGTGCAAAATGTAGAGTGTGTGTATGTAGTGTAAATTAAATGTGTGTAGTGCAGATCAACACAGTGTAAGTATGAATGTGAATGGGAATATGTAAAGTGATAGTTTTAGTGCAGTTATTGCAAGTTTCTGGCAGGAGGTGCTTTGTTGTAGAGCCTCATAGCCGTCGGCAGGAATGTTCTCCTGTATCGTTCCTAACACCGTCTAACATGCACACTTTCTGTTACTGGCTTTGCACAGGTGGGCCCGCTGGCCACCAGCCCGCTGTGACCCCCGGCGGCGGGGCGTGTGCCGACACGCTACCGTTTCAAAAACATTCTCACCGTACATTTATTAACTGTTCTGGAGCGTTCTTTTAATCACAAGGTCGTCGGCCAGTTATTCCCACGTTCGTCCCGCTCTACACTGGGGTCAAAGGTCAAATGCCATGGAATGTCAGAAGCAGCTGTAAAGAAATTGACTCTTTCCATCACTGAAGTTCCTGTTCTCAGGATGTCTTTTGTTTTCATGCTACCACCCTGCTGCTGAAGACCAGTGACAGCAGAGAGGATGACGTCTTCCTGTGAGCGTGTAGCTGCTGACTGGCCTTGACTCAGGCTGGGTCACTGTAACAGTCCGTCACGGATGATCCCAAAAACACACGCCTCTGATATTTGTCTGCTCTCTGAACTTTTACGTTTCCTTCCCAGACAGTCCTGCTGGTATCTGGGTGTCAGATTCCTCAGGCGTGAAGCACCAACCGCTGCTGCCGAGCCACAGGACGACCTACAAAGCACTGTTTCACTTTGTCGGAGGGCATCGGTACACACTTGTGTATCGGCCTTATTTGTCTTTTGCATGTCTGTGTTATATACACAGGTGGCAAGATACCAAAGAGTTCCCTGAGCACATATGTAACTTATAACGGGCTATAAATTGTCCACATTGACAGAAATGAGACTGATGACGGCACCAGAGACGGATTATTGAGCGTTGTGGGTGGGCATCTGCTCCAGTGTAACAGTTCAGCTCCATACTTTCCTTTTGTATTAGTTGTTTTCATCCTGTCTAACTATCCTGTCATTCCAGATCATGCTTCCCATCTCGTCAGTCCAACTCCCTTCACCTGCCTCTGGTCACCTCGTTAGTCCCTCATTACCTTCACCTGGTCCTCACGCCCCTTCTCACCTGCAGCCCATCCCCTCTTTAGTCCCTCACTATTTAGCTCTGTGACATTACAATCTGGCCAATGTCACGGCTGGATTTAGGGTGGACCCAAATGCACGACTCAGTAGACATAAAATGCTGATCAAGATGTTTACTAGAAATCTTATCAGGATTGAAACAAAGAACACACGGTAACGCGGGAGAGCTTGGTCACGAAGAACACAAAACAATCTGGCAGAGGACAAGTGGAAGTGAGGGAGCTAAATAGTGAGGGACTGCAGGTGAGAAGGGCGTGAGGACCAGGTGAAGGTAATGAGGGACTAACGAGGTGACCAGAGGCAGGTGAGAAGGACGTGAGGACCAGGTGAAGGTAATGAGGGACTAACGAGGTGATCAGAGGCAGGTGAGAAGGGCGTGAGGACCAGGTGAAGGTAATGAGGGACTAACGAGGTGACCAGAGGCAGGTGAGAAGGACGTGAGGACCAGGTGAAGGTAATGAGGGACTAACGAGGTGACCAGAGGCAGGTGAGAAGGACGTGAGGACCAGGTGAAGGTAATGAGGGACTAACGAGGTGACCAGAGGCAGGTGAGAAGGACGTGAGGACCAGGTGAAGGTAATGAGGGACTAACGAGGTGTTCAGAGGCAGGTGAAGGGAGTTGGACTGACAAGATGGGAAGCAGGATCTGGAATGACTTGATAGTTAAACAGGATGAAAACAACTAATAAAAAAGGAAGGTATGAAGCTGAATTGTTACATCCAGAGCCCCAGCTCACAGGTTAAAGGTGTCAACGTGCTTTAATAATACGCTTGTCAGAACAGAGTTGTACTCTCTCAAGCTCTGTTTTTTCAAACTACATCCATCCCTTTTTTTTTGTAAAGAGTGCAGGACCATGAATGCCCTCTGGGAGAGACACATGTGCACCGTTAGCCCCATGGGAACGATAACCGCGTCTCGCCCTCATGTGAACCCAGGCTTTTTATCTTCAACTTTGACATTTTTTAACCACTCTTGGCTTTTTTTTGTTGCGTCCATGTTTTCAATATGTTGACTTGAAGATGAGAAGATGCCCAGAGGTGTGGTCAAAGAGGCCCCCATGCAGGTTAAGCTGGCCATGGATGGGACCAAGCCTCGCCATTCGTCAACAACAACCTAAAAGATGATTGTTGTGTTTGTATAAACACAATAAACACAATAAATATATTTGTATGCTTTACTTGTTGCTGGTAAATCCCTATCGCTGTGACTTTGTCTATTTCTGGACATATACTGCATTGGGGTCTACAATATAATATTTTACCATATTTCTTTACTCTTTTTTTTACTCTTTTACTGTTTGTTTGTTTTACTCTTTTTGGCTATAAAAAGCCAATTGCAAAAACTGGTTTATTTATAGTGTTTATTTATAGCTTTTTGCACTATCCTCGTGGATCTCAACACTCAATCAATGCACACTATATCTGTAAATTCTGTATACTCCCTACTCCTTGTGTACATGTTCCCCCTATGTATATTGTTGTTTGTGAGTTAAGTTAAATGTTAAATGTATAAGCTACTGGATTACCTGAATTTCCCTCAGGATTAATAAAGTATCCATCTATCTATCTATCAATGAAATGTGTCTAACAAACCTTGTGGATTGAAGCTGATAACTGACTGTGGACTGTCTCAGGAGTCATGCAAAGTTCTTCAAGGTGATTTAAAAAGACCAACAATGCTCTACAGGAGGTGAGACTGCCTCCTCCCCCAGAACAGGTGACTGCAACACAGTATACCTGCAGCAGCAGAATCAGCAGCTCCGTTGTGCTGACTCCAGGCTCCATGTATTTGTCAAAAAAATACATAAATAACATAGAGGCAAATCTCTCCTCACTTCACAGCCTATAACATCGGCTATTTTAGACGTCACTCCTCCCAACCCCCTTTGACAGGCATGCGCCATCTCCATCCCGATTGTTGGGTGAAAAAAAGTGGGCAGTTCAGGATTTCATATCTGACTCCACTTTCTCTCAACTCCCTCCTTTTCCTCTCCGAGCATCGCACCCGTTCGGACCGCAGTCCCAACCCCCCCGTGGTACCTGCAGAGCACCCGGAGCCGCTCTCCTCCCGACGGGACAGTCGCACTGCAGCAAGCCGAGCGGAGCTGAAGGAAAATACTTTTTTTTACAGCCGAGAAGTCAGTCGGACCCGCATCAGCTGCTGAGATGCTGCTGAGAAGAAGCCGGTAGGTGTGATTATAGCGTCCGGCCTGCTCGGGTGATGCTGCGCAGTCGATGCGGTCACGGTTCTTTTTTTAAATGTAATTCCGTTTAAAGTGATGGTGTAATTTGAGAAAATGACTCTAAGCGCTTTGCAGTATAGTTGCTGTCCTCACAGGAGGTCCTGAAATTATGAGCAGTGGTTCATTCCCCCCCCACAGAACATGTCAATGTAAAAACTGACGCACTTATAGTTACAACTTTCCCCTAATTCGCGTTAATGCTTTTTTTCATTCTTGGTTTTCTTGCACACACACACACACACACACACACACACACACACACACACACACACACACACACACACACACACACTCTGTTTCAGAGGAGCATGGGGAGTGGTGGACGTGCTTCTTTTGGGTCTTTTTTTTATCTCTTCCACCTGCTCATCGTCAGTCCCCATGATTATGTGAGGCTTTGTAATGCTTTTTTCCCCACACAGGTGAGAATGGAAATGTCCATTAAACAGAAGAAACAACTGACAGCATTGACTTACTGCCCTCCACTTTACAGCTCTTTTCAATTTTATTTCAATGCAATTTCCTGTGGCAGTTGAGCATGAACGCTGCTGAATTTAGTTTCTGAAACGCGGCTCTGTGCCCCGCAGGAGACACAAGAAGAGAGCTTTTTGTCTTAAGTGCAAATTTAGCCTCTTCTGCTTACTGTTTCCACCTCAGGGTTCACTAATGGAGAGGTAGGGATATGGTAAAAGAGAAAGCTGACTTAAGGGTTCTCTCTCCTTTACTTGATGGTCCAGTGGCTCTCATGTGAGCCAGTGAAGCAAGTCAAACTCAAAGCGCTGATGTGGTTCTCTTTTAAATTCTCGTCAAAATGCTAACAAACCTCCCCCTTGACCACCTAATCACATATTTATCTACATTCTAAACCATTACAATATGAATTTGCTGATCGAGTGTTTATGTTGCACAACATTGTGTAAGAAAAGCAGATGCTCAGTGTCACTGAATAAGACATCAATGTTGTCCCTTACCAAATATTAACACTGAAGGTCTCTGGAGAAGATTTTATTTTATAAACGCACTGAAATCAGTAGAAAATTACAAGTTTGAGTTGAAGCTGAAGTTTATAAATATGTATTTTTTGCCAAAGAAAATGCAGATATGTAGTTTTCAATTCTATGAAACTGAAGTCAGGCCATTTTGTTCCTCGTAAATAGTTAATCATCCTAGTTTAAATGCTGTTAATGAGTGTAAGTGTCGCCAGCAGCCACGTGTGGATCTGCTCTGATAATGGAGCAGATTTTGAATCATTGAGAGTCGGAAAACCTCAAATAAAAGAGTTCTTGGTACTGCAGTTGTGCGTGGTTTATAATGAGCTTGCCAAGCATGGGCTGTGGTCTGTCCACGGATTTGCTGAGTCAGGTCTGAGATCAGGTGTTTATTTGGTCCTTCCACTCGTTCCCAGACACGTTGGGTGGTTAATCCTCTACTGGGTGGCTTTTCCAAATCATTCATCTTGATGGGCGACAGAAAGTTGGTTTATCGGAGATGTTTGCACGTCTCGGGACGTGGAAAGAGTTCCTTTGAGTGAGATCAACTCATCGGATGTATGGAGGTGTAACGTTTGATGGTGCAGAGAGTCAGAAGAGGGGTGTTGAGTGAATAGACCCCTTTAGGGCAGCTTACTTTGCTCTGGAGTACTCAATGTGGGTGATGAGACGACTGCACAACATCTGGAGCTCTGGGTTGTTTCTAAACTTGAGGTTTTGTCTGAAGAAGATTCATGAGGGACACAGATGTTGTTGACAAAGTGGCACAGGAATGACCCAAGTGTCCCAAATGTTACATTGGCCTATAGTCACTTCTGAGAACCTTTGATTCTAGATGAGGAGTTTTCCACTAAGTCATAAAAGTGGATAAAGTGGAGGATTAAGTAGAGAGACAGTCACATTTTAAATGTAAGACAGAGTGCGTGCCAAAGTACCTAAACTGCTCATCCGATTAACTTTCAAGAACAAACTTCTTTATCATGTGCCTTTTTGTAGAAAGTTGTATCTTTGTAATATATGTCACTTAATTCCTATGTCTCTCCAGGTTCAACTTCATACCATGTCACCACAGTCTTGTTGATGTTTTTAGAAATAAAGCAGCAACACTCATGTGGCAGACAGCAACTTATAGCAGAGTGGGCTTCCACCTTTTAAAACCTGATTACTGTGCACTTTGAGATCCCGGTATTTCATCATTGACTCGTCACTGCCAAAGCCAGTCCCAGCTCAGCGCTTCACAGAGCTCTCATCAGGCTCTGCATGTTTGACCCAGCCAAACTGAGACCAAGAGTTATTGCCCTGCTTGTAGTGGCGAAGAGGTTCGCCTGAGTTGACCTTGATGCAGACAGCGTACTGCAGAGGCCACCTACGAGATGTAGTGAGCACTTTAGTTGTCAGTGCAGCGCTGGATCTCAGCAGTTCACTTCATCCTCTTTATTCCCGACTATTAATTTAATTGAAAACGTTAAAGGTCGGCTAATGTGGTTTTGACCGATGTCAGTCTTCTTCGGCTTACTTGAATGCTTCTGCAGGAGGAGGAGACTGGATTAGTTCTGCTTGTGAATAATGCATTGGCTGCAGTTTCTAGACTTTTAAATGCAGTGGGTGGCATTGATTTTTAGCTTGACTTGTCTTCATTGTAGCCCTCATTACAAAGAGCTGCAGAGTGCCTGGTGACGACTTTATGATCACGTCTCAAAATCATCACCAGCGGCAATTTGTCATCAGTTTAAATGCACACACACACACACACACACACACACACACACACACAGACATGCACAAGCCCACTCTCACAGCTGTGATACCATTTAAAAACAGTGCACAGTGTCTTAATGTGGCCTTTTGTACAAAGCCTGCTCCAGAACGATTCTTAGTGGTTTGAAACGTCCTTTTCCATCCTTGAAAAGAAGCGAGAGAAAGGAGGGAGAAAAAGCAAGCAAGTGTGCCAGTGCCCCGTCCTTTAATTTTCCTCCCAGGCCTTTTGTAAGGGAGTCGGCCTGAAGTGAAAGCACAGTGTGCAGCTGTCCTCCTGGCCCACTGCTCGCTTTTTGTGAGACGTTTTCTCGTCAAGAATACTAATAGTGATACGAGTTCACCCAGCTGGCTGAGGAAACAGACAACAATTATGCTGCTATCAAAGAAGGCCATTTAATGTGACACCAGTTAGCGAGCTATGTTTGTACCAAGTTGTTTGATACACTGCAAGGAAAAGCTCATCAATGCTCGTTTGGCTTTTGGCTCACTTCTGTGGTTCGGACCTTAGTAGTATTATCATTTTCGTTCTAAATTTACAAGAATATTCTTCTTCAATTTATGTTATGTATGTCTCTCTCTCTCTCTCTCTCTCTCTCTCTCTCTCTCTCTCTCTCATGTTCCCAAAAGTAAAGAACGCTTTGCATCAACCAACTACATAGACGTACTTCTCACATGTTAATACATAATGATACAATAATATAATAACATACATCTCTGACAGTCACTCAATACCGTATAAATCGTATTTCTACTTATTTGTCATAAAATAGTAAAAACTACCTTTTACAATTTCCTGAAGGCCAAGTTAACATCTTCATAAGGCTTGTTTTGACCATTAAAAAAAGTCCAATATGCAAAGATATTTAGTTTACAACCTACATATCTACATTTTCATGTTTGAAAAGCTGGAACGAACCTGTGAATTCTGGTCATTTTATCTTAAAGCGACACTATGTAACTTTTCCCCTGTAGCGCCCCCTTCAGGTATTTAACGTCTGGCTCTCGAGCCATATATGGCTCTTCAGTCACGTGCCCTCCCAGCTGATCTCCCAGCTGATCGATGCGCGCTACCAGCAGCGCTCTCTCAGCAGCTGCAGCGAGCCGTTCAGCCGCGGCATGTCACTCTGTCTCTACACGTCGCGTAGCGGAGCAAATAAAAAGTCACCTGCGAGCGTGTACTGGCACTATAAGACGGTGCGTAAAGCTGCCAGACAGCAAGTTGAACTACTTCCGCCGGAAGTACCGGGTCGTTACCAACCATCTTACATTCAGCAGTTTTCAGCCCCCAGACCCCCGATGGCAGTGGCGGAGGCGCAAATCAACATATTAAAAGTCGTTGTAGCGGCACAATTTTTTTCAAGCTATTATTTTAAGGTGGAAAAGTTACATAGTGGGGCTTTAAAATGACTTTGCTGCCACTAGTTTTCTATCTTTCACCAATGGATTAAAGTTCAAATAAAAAGTGCTTTTTAATAACGAAGGAACATTTGAAACTTCATGAGGTTGTGTGAGTTCACTGTGAGCGCCCTGCCATGCATTCTGGGTTAATAACAGGGCCAGGCTGGCAGGACGCCGCTGGGCTGAGACGCCGTGTCATTAGCTCCCGGAGGTGATGAATAGCTTGTGGTCAGGAGCTTGTGCTCCCAGCTTCCACTTGAAAACCAGAGAAGTCTCTCTTTTATACTTCATAGTTGAGCTTTGAGATATGAGAGAGTACCGTATGTGTTAGTGTTTTACACAGGATAATGTCATTTCATCCAACTATACAACATATATAAACTAAACAGTGTTACAAAAGCACAATCATATCAAATGCATGTATTAAATGGCTCAAAATCAGAGAATTACAGTGTAACCTTCAGTCTCTGTGTGAAGCTAAAACCAGAGTAGTGGCTGCTGCAGAGAAGGTAGCCCAAACGTGTGCAGCTTGAGACTTTCAAGACGAAGATGAATCAGTCTGGTGAGAGCTGATTCAACACAATACACAATGTCCAGTAGCTGCAATCGCTCTTCCTATTAAAGGTTAAACATGTGTGAAATTGGAAACTGGTAAGAAGGAATAATCGTTAACGTTTGTGTCCTGTGTTTTGCTGAGTTTACAGCAGGAACCCTTTATTGATCTTTACGTCTGTTCAATTCGATCAAATGATAACAATGATAATAATACCACATTGTGTTTTCCTCTTTATCTCCATAGACATGTGCAAATACTTCCACTTCTCATTGCAGTCTGCCACCTCTCTCTGGCCTTCCCCAAACCAACTCCGTCAGCATTTGGTACGTCTGCTTTTCCCCATTATTGCAAACCATCACTATTGCTTCACATTTAGTTACAAGCAGAGAACATAAAGGTACATTTAAAAGTAGGACCACTATTCTCACATGGCCACTTCAATCTTCAACCTTTTTCACCTTTCCCCCCTTCTTCTCTCCTGCAGATGATACACAGCAGCTCCAGGTGAACATCCCCCACTCGGGACATGTTTCCGCGTCACTGGGCAGCTCCATCTCCATCCCTTGCTTGGTGTCTCTGTCCTCTTCCTCCCCTGCTGCACCGCGGGTCAAGTGGACCGTGGTGTCCGGTGGCGTGGAGACGCAGATCTTGGTGGCGAGGGGTCAAAGAGTAAAGGTCAACGAGGCGTACCGAGACCGCGCCGCCTGGCTCAACTACACCTCCTCCCCCGAGGATCTGTCGCTGTGGTTGGGAGATTTGCGCTCCAGCGACTCGGGCCACTACCGCTGTGAGGTGCAGCAAGGCCTGGAGGACGCCAGCGATCTTGTACAACTCAAGGTCAAAGGTAATGGAATTAAACATGTGGATCATCATTACTTTGGGGTCGACTCTGGGTCAGTGGTTACCAGGTCCTTCTTTCAATCCGGAGGATGGCCCTCGTCGATGTGTCCTTGAGCAAGGCACTTTACCCTGAGTTGCTCCCTGTAGCTGTGTCTACGCTGTATGAATGTAACATGGTTGTAAGTCGCTTTGGATACAAGCATCAGCTGAAGGACATGATGTAATGTAAATACTGAAGTTTGGAAAGATTCAGATGAATATATAAATTACATATATAAACCATATAAATTGTATAAATAAAATGCATATAATTTAAATATAAAAAATGCATATACAATATATATATATATAAATATACAATATATATATATATTATATATTATATATATACAATATATATATACAATATATATATATATATATTTAAAATAAAATTATAATATATATATATATATATATATATATATATATATATATATATATATATATATATAAATAATGTTAAAGGAGCCCAGTCCATTACTTGGGCTAATCTGTATGTTAAACATGTGCTTATATGTGTCTGTTTAGGTGTCGTATTCCACTACAGGGATGCTTTGGGTCGCTACGCGTTTTCCTTCCATCAGGCGCAGAGGGCTTGTGAGGCCATCGGGGCCCAAATCACGACTCCTGACCAGCTGCTCGCGGCTTATTATGACGGCTACGAGCAGTGTGATGCGGGCTGGCTGGCAGACCAGTCTGTCAGGTATCTCCTCAGCTCACAGCTCAAACATACGCTTTACTTAATGGATGGGCCTCTTTCTTACTTTCTCAACCTTTCATTCACATTTCCCCAGAATTCACACCAAATTGTGTTTGGTATATATGTAAAGTATACAGGAGCTCCTCTAGAATCTAAATCCAAGTTTACAAAGGTAACGTTTTTAAGGCTTGTTTCCATTTTGGCAGGTACCCAATCCAAGTGCCCCGTGAAGGTTGTTATGGAGACATGGACGGCCAACCAGGCGTGAGAAACTACGGGACAATGGATCCGGACGATCTCTTTGATGCTTACTGTTATGTGGAGGAAACTGAGGGTATAAATAACGATACCTATTACTATGACTAAAGACAGACTAATATGGATCTTTTAGGCAAATTCCGATTGCAGACTACATCAGGCATTATTTCTTTGAACATAATATGAGGAATGTAAAGGTTTATAATATTTTGTGTTTGTAGGGGAGGTGTTTCACGACTCCATCCCACAGCAGTTGTCATTTGAGGAAGCACAGTCACACTGCAGAGCAGCAGGAGCAGAGCTGGCTACAACAGCCCAGCTGTACTTGGCATGGAGCGAAGGTCTGGATCATTGCAGCCCTGGCTGGCTGTCTGATGGCAGTGTACGCTACCCCATCATGACCCCGAGAGAGCGGTGCGGAGGGCCTCAACCAGGCGTCAAAACCCTCTACCGCTTCAGCAACCAAACTGGCTTCCCACAGCCATCCAGTCTTCACGACGTGTATTGTTTCAGACGTGAGTATTTAGTCTCTCATAAAGTTCTTTTTCATTTACGTGGCAAAAATGGAAAATCAGGCACTTGTGAATGTTAGGTATTTACTATGAATGTATATATGTATGTATGTATGTAATTAAACTGTTCGTATAGGTAGACACAATATAAAAATGAAAGATTCATGTATATATATTGAATCTTATTTTTGTATCACTTATCTGTCCTCTACAGATGATAGAAATACTCCCACCGACTCGCCCATGGACAATGTGGCCACAGAGTCTGAGGACATTGTTCAAGATGTTATTGTTCTTGTGGAAACAGATGAAGAGCTGCAACTAAACCAACATGTAGAACAGGTGGAGCTCAAAGCTGAAAGGGTGCTGGAATCGTTTCCCTTTTTCTCCTCTACGGATAACCTGGTTGACATGCACCCAACAGTTGTATCAGACTCATCAGCATTCCATCTCAACAGCACACCTGCATTAGACCTTCTCCAGGAATTGAATGAAACTTCATCTCCGACACAAATGAACTCCCAGCATCCGACAGCGCTGATGAACTCCACTCTCAGTGCCACAGAAATCGACAATTCAACGCAAAACACATCATTACTGTCCAGTTTTAACAATGAGACAGATTCCAACAGCAACTTGAACTCAACCCTTCCACAATCTGAGCCTGAAAGCACTACAGGGTTTCCCGAATCATCATATGAACCTCTCACACATAACCAGACAGTTACACAGAATACATCTGAGGGGCCGAAGGATGCGCAAGAAATACAAGAGACCAATTTGGATTTTGACATATCGCAAGCCAATTACAGCGAGACAGACGGCAATCATACTCAAGAGGAGAGTCTCTGGGAGATAACCTCTATGACCCTTGACCCCATGGTTCAGGTAAAGCAGGAGGAGGAAACAGTAGACACTCCTGTGCAGGTGTTTCTCTCCACTCAGACCTCAAAAGAAGAAGAACGTGTTACACAACCAGCACAAACTACAAAATCTACCATCATGGAGCTAACCTCATTGTGGGCCCATCTGGTTGGGTCTGGAGATAATTCTCAAGGTATGCTGAACATACATTTAAGTTTCTAAGTCTTACAAAAGAACACACATCAATATATTTGTTGAATCATTCAATATTTTGGAATATATACTTATTCACACTCTCAGTTAGATGAGAATACAGATGTTTCTCTTGGGTCTGAACGGTAAATATGAAGCTACAATCAGTAGACCGTTATGTTAGCTTAGCATAAAGACAGGAAACAAGGGAGCACAGCCAGCTAGCTCTGTCCAAAGATAACATTATTCAGCTACTACAACCTCTAAAACTCACAAAATATATATTTTTTTTAATCAAAAAAGTGCAACAATGGCAAGTTGTTGTTGTAAAGCGGGTTTATGTAGCGGATTACGCAACCTTGATATTAAATGTTTGCTAGTGAGCTTTAGAGGTGCAGAAAGGTGTATTTTGACAGCTGTTTCACTCTGTTTCCAGTCTTTGTGCTCAGCAAAGCTAAGTCTGGCTGTAGCTTCATATATATATATATGAGGGAGATATCGGTTTTCTCTTGGCAAAGTAATAAATAAGAGTATTTTGCTAAATGAACAAAGTATTTCATTAATAGATGTATTTTTGCAACTACAAAATGTGTTGTGCTTTTTTCTAGAGGGTGACCTTGACATGGAAGCAGTCAGCTTCATCGACACATCAGATTCTTCTACGTCCGGATTCACCACTCATGCCTCACTCTCCCCTTTGGCGAGCAGTGCTTCTGCTGAGCCCCGGACAGCACTACCTGACTTGACCGTTTCTCCTGGGTCACGCCATCCTGACAAAGTGGGCGTGGATATCTTCTCCACAGCACCACCGTTGTGGGAGTCCTCAATTTCTAGACAAGAGGGAAGCACAAGCTTAGAAATTGAAGACACTCTGGAAAGCGAAGAAAAACCATTGCACCCAACAAAATCTGACGGCAGCCTTGTTTTTGGTTTAGGTTTAGCTACCACTGCGACTCCAGAGGGGTTGAACAACTCTCAGTTGCCAACTGATTCATCCACAACACGGTATCTAACATCAGGCTACAGAGTGTATTTGGATACTAAGACAACTGGGTATGAAGAGGCAAGTGGAGATGAACTTGCTACACTTACTGCAATCCTTGGAGAAGACAATACATTTGCTCCAACCAATGAAGCGGATGTTAAGGGGAGCCACATATTTGAAGAGGAAATTACAGTTACCCCAACCCTTAAAGAAAAAATGACAGTTTCCCCAACTCTTGAAGAGACCGCTCAAGTTTTCTTTACACTCGAAGAAGACGCAAGCATTGCCCCAACCTTTGAAGAAGACATTAATCTTGCCCCAACCCTTGAAGAAGAAATTAATATTGCCCCAACTCTTGCCATCGAAGAAGAAACCAAAGTTGCTCCAACATTTGAAAAAGAAGGTAACGTTTCCCAAGTCCTAATAGAAGAAGTTAACGTTGCCCAAACCCTTGAAGAAAAGGATAACGTCACACCAACTGTTGGAGAAGAAGCTAGCGGTGCCTCAATCCTTAAAGAAGAATCTAGCATTGCTCCATACCTTGAAGGAAGATATAATGTTGCATCAACTGTTGAAGGAAAAGCTAGCGTTGCCCCAATCCTCGAAGAAGAAGATAACCTTGCTCCAACCCTTTCCCTTGAAGAAGAACCTAGCATTGCCCCAATCCTCAAAGAAGAAATGTATATTGCCCCAACCTTCGAAGAAGAAACCAGCATTGCCCCAATCCTTGAAGAAGAAGAGAACATTGCTCCAACCCTTTCCCTTGAAGAAGAAGCTAGCATTGCCCCAATCCTCGAAGAAGAAATGTATATTGCCCCAACCTTCGAAGAAGAAACTAGCATTGCCCCAATCCTTGAAGAAGAAGAGAACATTGCTCCAACCCTTTCCCTTGAAGAAGAAGCTAGCATTGCCCCAATCCTTGAAGAAGAAGAGAACATTGCTCCAACCCTTTCCCTTGAAGAAGAAGCTAGCATTGCCCCAATCCTCAAAGAAGAAATGTATATTGTCCCAACCTTCGAAGAAACTAGCATTGCCCCAATCCTTGAAGAAGAAGAGAACCTTGCTTCAACCCTTTCCCTTGAAGAAGAAACTAGCATTGCCACAATCCTCGAAGAAGAGACGTATATTGCCCCAACCTTCGAAGGAGCTAGCATTGCCCCAATCCTCAAAGAAGAAATATATATTGCCCCAACCCTTTCCCTTGAAGAAGAAGCTAGCATTGCCCCAATCCTTGTAGAAAACGTAAATGTTGCCCAAACTCTTGGAGAAGAAGACAACGTCACCCCAACCCTCAAAGAAGAAGAAGAAGAAGAAGAAGAAGAAGAGAATATCAACCCAAACCTCGAAGAAGAAGACAACGTCACCCCAACCTATGAGGAGGACTTTAATGTCTTCCCACTCGATTCCCAAACATCCAGCTGGGCTCTGCTGACCACCACAACAGGACCTCAAGAGTCTCTTAAAATCTAGAGTACAGCATAAAAAACTCCCCTACCACCTCCAACATAGCTTTAACGTCCTCCTTGAGTACCAAGCCCACTGCTGCTACCACAAAGACCACCATTCGGCCCAACACACACTGGTCCAGACGCACTTGGAGCCCTACCACCGCAGCACCAGATGTGTTCCACCAGACGGCTGAGCCCCAGGAGGTGTCATCCTTCATACCACCAGTGGGTCAGGGTCGGGTGGATGTTGAGTTTAGTCGCACCCAGCCGCCCACCCTTCTTATCTTGCCCAATGAGAGGGCAGCTGTAGGCGGTACAGGGAAAGCTTCAGGTAATGTTAAAGCCACTCTCGTCAGCCTAACCGTCCTCCTCTTGCTACTCGACGCAATGATGCACTAAAACCTCCGATCTGTCCTCAACCTGCCTTTGCTCCATTTTCTGTAAAACACCTCGCCTCCTTTTTCAAATGACTTCCCACGTTTGTTTCACTTGTCTCACAAAGCCCACTCACCCTTCTGACTTCTCCCGCTTCACCTTAAAATGCTCCTCACTTCCCTCCGTATGACCCACACCACCCCTTTGAGATACTCACACTGGGACAGATCCCATTTGACTCTTTTCAACAGTCCACTCTTGTTGTGCATGATGTTTTTCTTCCTCATCCAAAGATTGACTTCTGTGAAGTATTGTAATATACTGGTATGTTTATGAGTCTTTCAGTGCTTCTTCTACGACGATTTTCTGCAAGAGGGATGCTTTTGGTGATAGCGTTAGTAAAGCTTTTCTCAATATCTTGATGAGTTGGTTTTATTTGAAAATTATACATCTAAGCACCAAGTGCAAATTATTCTCTTTCCAATACTTTCTTATCGCTAACTTGCAGTCGTCTTTTGCAGTAATCTGAAAGTAACATGACAAAGGGACTTTTCCCTGGAATGTATCAGTGAGTATGTTGAACGCGACAGCATTGATAATGTTTTATATTTAATCCATAACTTGACATCAAATCTTTTATTTTCTCCGATCTTTAGACCCGTACTGCTATTTTAAACAGCACAGACTGTTATAGTGTTTATAAGCACAACTGTTGTTCAATGTTGACTTGTTGTTGACTAGTAGCATTAATGTTTCTCAAATCATGTTTTATTGTGTAATCATTATTTTCCAAGATTTGTACAGTATTGTGTTTGTAGCTGGAAGAACGATAAAACCAACTAATATATGTTTGTTTTTGTCTCACCATCAGTTGATAAATCTGTTTTAAAGTTGTAGTCAACCGTAAAAGAAAATCCTACTCCTAAATATGGCAGCTGCACAGAGTATTGCATTGTGTGGAAGCCAATATCTGACAAGAAAACCGTAAAAGAACAGGTTAGGCATTACAAAAATTGGAAGGTAAGTCAATATCTATTCATTCAGTCCCATTTTTTGACTAACTTACCATTATCTTTGGCTTGTCGTGAGTATTTCACACAGTTTTCCTGCAGAAATTGGCTTCCGTAGCATTTGCATACATCCAGGGAACCGTCTGTCAACACAGCTGGCAGTTACACGTCTAGCTTTAAAATCAGAAACCAAAGAAACAAGACAGGATTTGTATTGATATGTTAAGTCTCATTAGAGGATACATGTTCATCAAAGTCCATACAGCCACAGAACAAAACTTAAAATGATATACAAACCAACTAGAGTGCACAAGGCTCCATCCACCTCTACAGATGCAGTCAGGGTTCTGCGTCACAGAGTTTCAGTCAGCAATATTTGTGGTGAGAGTTGACCCTCAAAGGCAAAGGCTTCACTGAGCACATCTTCATTGACATTTGGGTCATCGTATCTAGAGGTATGAGAGTTAAGTCTATTAATAAATTATTGACAGAAGAGGATTTATTTTGATTTTTAAGATTCTTAAAATAGTAACCGCAAGATAAACAGGAGCAGCTGATACAATAGGTTTGGGTGTTTAATAATATATTTGCATTTAACAGGAGTCATACTATTTTATTCTATTCAACATGGTGGTGATGCTGTTCGTCACATTGATTCACATGAATGCTGAATGAGCTCACATTTATACACAAGACGACTACCAAGCTCCATCTAAACATGCAGTTAAACTTGTTTTTTTCGACTGTATACATACAATATACTTATCACTATGTAAATACTCTTTTACTGTCTGCATGATCGGAGCGATGCTTTTGCACATTTTTTAGATTTAATCTCATTTTAACCGCCTCCATTAAGCTTCAATTTGGGAAGCAGAGGTGATTAAACATTGGACTATTGTTGAAATTTCCCATCACACTATTCATGGTGATAAAAAGGCTGCAGACTCAGCACTTTAAGACAGCGGGAAAGCCACTAAGAAAAGTCACCCATCATTCATTCAGTAATGAATGGTTTACTAAATGACTCACATTATTACCGACAGCAATTTATTGTTGTGCTGTTTGAGGAAACTGCACGAACACGGAGACATCATGCAGAAATGGTTGAGAGTTAAACAAAGATTATTGTTGCTATGCAAAAAGATTAAGGTAGAGATGGCAACATGGGTCACAGCACAAGGATTTCATTTGTTATACTGAAGTGCAGTTGTGTACTTTTCAGCAAAACTGAATGAGGGCTTTACTGCGAGGGCACATGATTCTAATTTGACTTGTGTAAAACAGTTATTACCTTCCACACAAACACACACACACACATACACACACATGCACAAAAACGCACACACACTGACCTAATGAAAAGATTTGAGTGTGCAGTATAATTACAGATACCACACAATTCTTGTTTATAGGGTGTCAAAGGAAGCAAATCAACCAAATCCACTTGTATGTTTATGTAATGCTTAATTGTAGTTTGGACACACATGCCTCCATTTTGCCATCTTTTACAGATTAAAAAAATTAAACTCCAACCCCTCTTTTTCTTCAGAACCTTAAACTACAAGTCTTTTTTTAAGGAACAACTGGCTTATGACAGGGCCTTTCCTGTACCCAAGGTATATTTCCGTTGTGCTGTGTAATCATCCATAAAGGAGTTTGACAACATAGAGTACCAGTAACACAGACAATTTGATCTATTTAAATAGGTCAACACAAAAACCTCAAACTTCAAAGTCCTGTGGGAAATAAAATGACTAACTGACATATCTTAATCTGCAATTTGTAAATTGAATGAGTTTCCTTAACATAGTTTTAAATTGTGAATAATGATGCAATAATGTTTAAAAGCATGGAATAGCCTATGTGAGTTACAGGATGAGATAGAAAGTAAGAATTGTGTTAAACACCAAGAAGGTGACTGGAAAGTCTTCATCACTGTTGTGCACTCATGAATCCCATAACATGTTTCACATCCTGTAATAAATAATGACACGGTCTGTTGATTGTCATGTGTAATTGTGTCTATTTGTAATTGGAGTGTCTTTGTGTGTAACGATGTGGCACCATAACCGAAAAAAGTCCTCTACGTTTTTGTGCAACTATATTTAGTTTCATTAAGTCTCCACCTCACATAAAGGTCATCTGAAAGTGTCTTTTGTTAATGAAGAGTGGAAGAAGAAGAAGAAGAAGAAGAAGAAGAAGAAGAAGAAGAAGAAGAAGAAGAAGAAGAAGAAGAAGAAGAAGAAGAAGAAGAACAACAACAACAACAACAACAACAACAACAACAACAAGAAGAACAACAAGAACAAGAAGAACAAGAAGAACAAGAACAAGAACAAGAACAAGAACAAGAACAAGAACAAGAGGAGTTTGACCTCACGTGACACTGCCGTTCGCCCCCTGCTGGCAGTCGGCTCAGGTGGCAGATGGCTCCTCTTGCTTCTACATGTCCTTTTAGTGCCTTTAGTAGGACATAGTTATTCTAACATTTGCTCATTGTAATCTACCTTGTGTATAATTCACTGGAATACATGTAAAGTTGCAATTACTGGATCCTTTAACTTTCATTTTCCTTTCTCAACTCTTCTGATGCAGCAAATCCTTTTTTTAATCCTGATATTTATACTTCAAACACAATACTAGATAATAAAATCCGTCAATAAGACGGAGGGCTGTAGAATAACCTGACGTTGTCCTCTGTCTTGTTCCAGATGCCTGTGTGAACGACCCCTGTCTCAATGGAGGCACCTGTACTGACCGGCAAGGGCAGATTCAATGTCTCTGTTTGCCATCGTATGGAGGAGACCTCTGTCAGACCGGTGAGCGCTCCTCTTCCTCGCAGTGGACATTGTTCCTTCCTGTGGTGCCTGTCTGTCAAACGTAGAATATAGGACTTCACACACTGCGGGATCATAACATTTCAAAGTCTCTTGATGGTCTCTTGATGGACACCGTCCTCCTCTGAGATGTTTTCAGACCTGGAGAGATGTGAACCCGGCTGGGATAAGTTCCACGGTTTCTGCTACCGACACTTCGGCCAGCGGCTGAGCTGGGAGGTTGCAGAGCAGCACTGTCGCATGCTGGGAGCTCATCTGGTGTCCGTCATTACCCCAGAGGAACAGAGCTACATCAACAGTAGGCTGAGCAGGTTCAACACGCTGCTTTGTCATTCACAAGTGCGTCTTGAGGACGAAATAATAATTGCTTTGTTTTCCTCCCTAGACAACTACAAAGAATACCAGTGGACCGGTTTGAACGATAAAACCATTGAGGATGATTTCCGCTGGTCTGATGGAAACCCGATGGTGAGCAATACAAGAAACCACCAGTGACTGAGCTCATACTAGATAAATGCACTTATATGTGTGAGCACCAAACACCCCACAGTGAATCAGGAGAGAAACATTAACGGCCAAACAAGTTTAATATTTGAAAGAAAATAAGAAATTTAAGGGGGCATTTCACTGATTTTACACGTGAAGTAAAACTACACAATGAAGTATATTTCCAAATGTTTTGAGCTATATCTCTAAGGAAGTCCAATACTGAATCGTGGGAGTAGCCTTCTCTTTTAGATCATTGGGTTGTTCTCCTTTGATTTGTACACTGGATGTTAGAATACTGCCTTTTCCATCTTTATTTGCGTCATTTGGATTTACACAAATAATTTACTTTGATACCAGAATATTAGACGGTGGGAAAACAGAGTGATGACGCAATGGCACATTTATGATTTCTCACTGTTTACTTTAAAAAAATGTATTGAATTAATTCGAAAATGGTTGGACATTGTGGGACATAATGCGGATTTACTTTTCCATGTTCTAAATATTATTATTTATTAATATTATTACTGTTGTACAACCCGTTGTATTTCCTCTTCATGTATACAGATGTACGAGAACTGGTACAAAGGGCAGCCAGACAGCTATTTTCTGTCTGGTGAAGACTGCGTGGTGATGGTGTGGCACGATGAAGGACGATGGAGTGACGTACCCTGCAACTACCACCTTGCATATACCTGCAAGAAAGGCACCTGTGAGTAATAATAATAGAGACGTTAGAGCTCCTCTTTAATGGTTTCAACTCCCTCTTGTGGCGGTGTTGGGCAGTTACACCGCCATACATCAGCCCCAACAAGGGACCCAACTTGTCTCAATTCTTCCAACAGCCTCATGTGGTCCACCGCCCAAGGTCCGAAACGCCTCCATCTTTGGAAAAGGTCGCCAGAGATACGAAATCAACGCAGTTGTGCGTTATCACTGCGCCCCGGGTTTCCAGCAGAGATTCACTCCTCTAAGCAGGTGTCTGTCTGGAGGCAGGTGGGAGAGGCCCCAGATCCTGTGCATCCCCGGTAAGATAAAAGATGAGCGAAACTCTGACAATCAAAACTAGTTCTGAAAAAAACACAATAAGATTAATAGAGCTTCTTCTTTTCTCCCAAAACTGTTAAAACTGCATCAGCGAGCCACACCTTTGCACTGAGTGACATTGTCCTCCATTACCATGAACATGAGCACTGAAGATTATCTAGTATACCATCCTTCCTTTTACTAAACGTATTGTTTGAGTTTGTAATAAATTAAATCTTGAATCTTGAAATGCGTATATTAACCTGGAACTAAAATGATGCTAGTTGAGTAACGTTGGCTAAAAACTTAGGATTTTTCTTTTTTTCAAGTCAAGCCTTTTCAAAAAATATAAATTGGATTATAATCCTTAAACAGCCTGAATGGATTTATTGCATTGACTTTCAGAGGCCGGAGGCCCGACCCAACACCCTGAAGTGACATCACCGACCAACGGCAAGTCTGCTGCCATGGAAGACGAGTTTGGAGCCACTAAAGAGACTCCACAGTACTGGGACATCAAGTTTTAAACAAGTCTGACGTGCTCTCCTTCCTGGTCTTCCCTCTTACATTCTGTTGTTTTAACATGACATGGTGCCAAGAATCCGATGCTTTGACCAATGAACGCTCAGACAGGACAATATGAACCACGACTCGTATAGATACCAACTGAAGCTTCCTCTCAGCGAAGAAGCCCAGTGCACTTACAGGCTTTCTTTCCTTCTTATGGAGTTAAACATTCCTACTTGTTGATGTCCTTTAGAATATGTTTGACTGTATTGTGGTTTAATGTAGTGCTAACAGAATGAAAAAGAGGTTAAAGAAGAGAGCTCCAAATTACTGTCGGCTCCAAGTCTTCATTCAAATAGAAAGGTTATGTTTTTTGTTCTCAAATCTTTTTTTTTATAAAAATGGTGCTAAATGTCTTTAGAATTTTTTTTCTCCAACAGAAATGTTTTTCCTGCTTCCTCAAAGAATCTAACGACTCCAAAGCACAAAGTCAATTATCCAGTAGTCAATAAGTATACTGTACATAATTATATTCATCTTCACACCTGTGATTACTGCTGTCCGCATTCTCCTCAGAGAAACCTTCTACTTCCAGCAGTTTTGTTCGTTAGCTTTATGTTGTAATAAAGTTTGGTAGAACAGCAAATAATAAATCGTTCTCTTATTTTACCCTTTGCACTGTGTGTGTGCTTCATTTCATGTGTGTGTGTGTGTGTGTGTTTGAGAAAGTATATTCTGAAATCCTGTACTTAAATAAACATGTAAGGTTGCACCTGAGTATGTTGAATGCGACTTTACATTTCTACTCTATAACATTTCAGTATTTATTAATATTATATATGTCAAACATAAATTGAGTTTACAAAGTATGCATTGCTATAATTGAAACTAACAATATTGGTAAAATGAGCTTGACCTTGACAACTTGTAGATTCTGCTTAGACACAGAGTAATGAAGAAGAAATACAATTCCTCTCTTTGAATGAGGCATAATGAGTATGTTTGGATACTTTAAGTACAATATAACGCTGACACCAATGCATATTTACTTGAGTAAGGTTTTGAATTAATATAAACTAAAGTCATGTTGTATTATATACAAAGTACTGCACATCCTATATAAAAGCAAAGAAAGCATATTATACACACAGAGACAATACCAATAGTGTTTAAATGTTATAACAGCACTATAATTACTAGTAAACACAAACTGATTAATCGTTACCCTAATATAGACAGAAATACGTGTAGTTGTGATTTTATATTGTTTTAAAGCCTTATAAATGTACAAGCAACAGCTACAACGTATTTAAGGTCAGGTGATCAACATACCCATGAGCAGCAGAAATGTCGCGTCACGGTGACGTCACTCAAACCATGAAATTGAGGGAGATTGTGAGAAAAATACGAGCGACACGTGTAAGTATTGAGTTTGTGAATGCGTGTGTGCGGCGGATACATATGTCACGTGTACATCCGGGAAACATTCCGTGTTAAAGCAGAGAGCCAGGTGAACGTCTGAACACACTTTGTTTGTGTTTTAGAGGTCAAACGGTGTTCTGTCATTTTTTGCTGCCTTGTCAGAATTTGCTACCGCTGCATAAACCAATAGGTGTGTCTATCGATTCATGCTCCCCTATCTGATAGGATGTTATTGTACTATCACAATATGCTTTTCTTTCAAAGTTCAATGTTTCACTTTTCACTGTTAAAGTGTTTATCTTCAACAATAAATACCCTAATAATAAACCAGTGCTTTATTATGATAATGTGAACAAACTCATGTTTACAATAATTTGTTGACACAAAAGAAATAGCAACTGCTTATCACTCATTAATCTACATGTCATTACTACATATTATTACTACCTGTACAATATACATGCTGAATGTACTTTTAACTAGGGAAATAATCGGGATTTTGAGGATGTCACTCCCCGTTATCAGACGTGCATCGACAGGGTGGCAAAACATTATGGGCGTGTCAAACAAACTCGGAAAATCGACTCGGCGCATGCGCAATACCACAAGGTATCAGTTCTCGACAAGTAGCATGAAATGATAGAACACCGGCTCTGCGCGCGACGGCAGCTGCAGGCAGTAGTTCCGCCACCAGGGGGCGTCATTGGTCCACGACGTGTGGGAACTGGAGGAGGCGGATGGCAAAATGTCAGCAACGTGTTTGAGATAACACCTGAGCCCAGAAACAAGATGTTCACTGCCAGGAGAGAAGAAAGGCTGGAACAACAAAGCTGCTAATGAGAAGTGTTGCTCGGCGAGATCCACAGTGGCAAACGCTGTATCACTTACATTTTATGGCGGATTCATCTATTTATTAGATACCTCAGCAGTGACACGTTACTGCAAGGCCAACTCTTTGCTGCACGCACACCCAACTTCCTTCCTGAAAGTATCTCCACTTACCTTCACTTGAATGTGCCGTTATTCTAAGACACACGCGTTTGATTACTGCATTACGAAGTCTGTCTGTATGATAATAATCCCTCAGGTTATACCTACAACCTACTCTGTGTAATACTTCAGATAGTTATGCATTTTACAGTACATTTTTATAATCAATGAATAGCAATAGGCACATATTCTTTAAGCGAAAATGTCCAACATTCAGTGTTTTATCTGATTGGCAATTGACGATCTTTAAAGTTTGGGACTGTAAGAGATTTGATGACAGCCCTTTTGGGTGCAACTGAACCAAACTGCATTATTAACACTGGTGCAGTGGTGGAAGAAGTCCTCCGCTCACCAGAGTAGATGTGAGGAAGGTATCGGTATCAAAATACACTTCAAGTATTAATTATGCAGCATTTATTTCCAGATTCATACAGATGCATAGTGAAATCAACAAATGACAAAAGTAAATAAATGTAATGGAATAGAAGTATAATGTAGCAGAAAATAGAAACGCTTAAGTACCTCAGAATTGTACTGAAGCACAGTTCTTTGGGGATGTATTTGGTTGCGTTCCACCACTGCTGTTAGTGTAATATTGTCATCACTTAATATTGAGTTTAGGATCAGAAAAAGGGCCAACACTTCTCCATCATTCAAATGTCGCATGTGCACTCATCTTAATGCAAAATTCCAAAACACGAGAGCCGTTCCACATGAGGGTGAGTGGGAAGCACTTTTCCACCCCAGGAATGTGCCATTGAGCAAGGCATTCTCCCCTAAAACAGATCCACGTTAGTGCTGGTCATTGGCCAAAGATACAGGATTATAGACGCTCCAGGCACCCTGGTGTGCAGTAAATGTGTGCAACCTTTCTTCCTTCGGGTCCAGCTCAATTAAAAACGACTGATCCACATTTCAAACCTGATCAGAGGGTAAAGTTGAATTCATAAAGCCGGGCGGATATTCACAGAGGTGTTGGAGCACAACCGCCGTTCTCAGGCCTTCAAAAGCGTCACGCAGCTCGGCCTGAATGCAGAGGGTTGCTGTCCGTACTCTCCGTCATAGAGGCGATAACACAGCCCCAGATGGGAGTGTATTGTGGCCTGTGACCCCAAGGTCACGGGGTCGGAGCCGAGTGAACAGAGGCCGGTCGTTAAGGACTCCTCACGGAGTTCCTCTTTCTTCCAAAGGACGCGTGGCTCACTAATTGAGGGTCCACCTCTCAAAACCCCAAGTGCGAGGCCCTTGACACCCTAAAATGACCGCTGGCGTGAGCTGCAGGGGGAGGAGGGAGCTGCAGGAAATGAAAAGGAGTGAGAAATAATGTGGGCATTGTTGTTAGAGCTGCCACTAATGATTTTTCCATTATGAATAATTGTATTGGTGATTTATAGATTATTTTATAAAACTTCTTTAGCCAAGTCTTGTTGTTCTTAGTTTGTACTCTAGGTTGAAATGCACTTATTGTAAGTCGCTTTGGATAAAAGTGTCTGCTAAATGACATGTCATGTAATGTAAAAAGTTGATTAGTTAATCAGTTGAGTCGAGTGGAACTGATGATATTTATTTATCTTCACTTTACTCTCAGACAAATGTGGTTGTGGTATTTTTGTCGGGAAAAAAGTCACAAATTATCCTTAAAAGTATTGTGTTAAATGACATAAAGTTGTTACCAGAGAATATTTAGAACATGTCTTTACATGTCTATATGGAGATGTATCAAATGAGTTTTCCCGCCTAAAACAAGGCAGTAAAATTATCTTTTATTAATCTAAGACATCTATCTCATCTGCTGGAAAAAAAAACCCACCATGGTTGTTTTTTGGTTGTTTATTGCAAACAGTTTTAGTTGATGTGAGGCAAAATGGTGATGTTTTTAAAGGAAACAGAACACAACGTTTAATGAACTTCCAGGTCCTCGCAGTGCAACCCTCCACTAGACGTGAGCAGACTGCAGGGAGAGGAGAGGAGACGTGGAAAAGGCGTGCCGAGTTGGCTGGGAACCTCAACAGTGAGCTTTACCCACAACCCTTCACCCCACCGCCAGCGCTCACCGGGGTACAAACAACCTTTGTGGCTTCTCCCTCGCTCGTGATTTAGACAAACGCAAAGTGTTTCATGTTTTTGGCTCCCGGCATCGTTCCTGGTCGTATTACTGCAACATGCAGGCATACAGGGAAATGTGTGATTGTTCAGAGACATTTAAGGATCTTTCATTCACATATCTCTGTTAAAAGACCAGACAAGTAATGTCTGTATCGATATGAAAAAAACAAACATTTCTCTTACGAATTTGACATAAAAAAAAAAATGTAATAATAAAAAAATGAAGATCTGTTATACATTTTTTCTCTCAAATGGAGCAGCTTTAAACATAACGTTACCACAACGCTTCAGGGACAGCGTGATCCTCTCAGGAGCTTTTGTTCTCCACATTGTGAGGAACCTAACTTGGAAAAACGTTCTAAATTCCAGAAGTCTCCTGGAGAAATTAATACAAGAAACCTAACGTTGTATTTACTTTTGTACTCGCTAACAGCCAGTGATTGTATAAGTAAATAAGATACAGTATTGTTTACCAACTTCTTTAAAAAAAAAACTGAGAAAATATAAAATAGAGTAATGTAGTCATTGTGGTTGCTGCATCATATACAATATTGAATATCATTAATATAAATGTTTCTGACCTTTTCTTTTTGTACTCCTTTTTTGGAAGTATTTTAAAACTTATTTTGTGTCTTCATATTTTTTGTTGATTTAAATGAATTAATGTTTTCCCTTCAGGTTAAACCTCATGGGTCCTATAATAGTAACTGATACAATAATGATATTGATATTCTACACATGGAAACCTCAAATCATGAAACATCAGCTGATATATATTATCAACATTAACAAAAAGCTTTTGATGACAATCGTCACTCCAATCCTCACTGAATTAAACACTTTCTACCTCTGATGTAAAGTTATTGTTGTGTATCAGCCATTTTATACAGGGTTACAGTAAAAATGGCCATGCAAGAGTAAAACCACTTCATGATTCATTACTTCCTAAACAAGTGGCCACCCAGAGCAGGATGTTTCTTCTTCTTCTGGCACTAAACAGTAGCTTCAGACCTACAACCGAATGAATCGGACCAGTTTACCGTGGGCACGTAACATTTTAGTTGGACCATAAAACCATCTCACAACAACAAATACCTCATGTTGTTGTGGTGATGAAGTACATTGTAATTACGTTCTCAAACACAGATCATTGTATCCGTTACACACACGCACACACACACACACACACACACACACACACACACACTATTTACACAATCAGGAGTGCTGTGTTTAAAAAGTGAGTGCATGTGGAAGCTGCAGCTGCTGTATCGGTTTCTCAGCGTGATGGAAAGTGTGGGCTGCCTGCAGCGCAGCGGCTCAGCTTTCAGATCAGCTCCACTGATATAATGGCTTCTTTAATCCGAGCCAATTAGACCCACAGGGCACGGGGAGTGGCTGCTTTCACACTGCAGCAATTTGCGCTGGGGGGTGGGAGGACTGATCGACAGGCAGCCGTGTGAAAACAGAAAGACAAATAGGTTATAATTTGAACCCATGGAGAGGCAATATGGAGGACGCAGCAGCCTGCATGGGAAAGTATTCGTGGGAGTTTTCTTACTTCAGGAACAATCATTCAGCAGCACGTGATCACAATAAATCAGATAATTGAAGCACTTCACTAAAACAAAATAACATTGAGAGTGGTAGTTTTTTCTAAAACATTAAAAACAATTGCTAAAATCACTACATGGTCATATATGTTCTTCAAAAAGCAGTGGAAATGTTTATGTTTGTATTGCATGTGGAACTTAAGGAGTTCCCTTTTTTATATAATATGTTTTACCGGCAGGAAATTATAAAAGTAAAAATATTTAAAGACAAATAAAAAAGTGAAAATACGTAGATGTATGAGTATAAACATGTGGGTTGGGATGGGTGGGAACGTTTGGCGGGTGTGTATGTGGATATGGATGGATTTGGATGTGTTCTGATTCTATTTTTTGTAGATTTGTGTATGTGTGTGTATATGTATGTATGTATGTATGTATGTACGTATATATATGTGTATATATATATGTATATTTATATATGTATATATATATATATTTAAAATCATTACTATTTTTTATTTTATTTTTCTTCGATGTCAAGGAATAATCTGTTTGTGGAAAATGCAAAATAAAAAGTTATAAAAAATAAAAATAAATACTGAAAATACTTTTGTGCAACAGAAATGTTGTTTTAAATCATCTCATTCCCCCTTAGCTTTACTGTATAATGAATAAGTGACAAGATAAAGCTGACTTTATTATCATTACTGTTGTTGTTACTGTTTAAAATACGTCTACTTCTTTTTAGTTGGAGACTAATTTGCTCTCAAAGCAAAAAACAAGTTCTGTTCTCTGTTCAAGTAGAAATAAAAACATGTAAACGACTCATTTATTTTAATACATGAAGCAAAACATCACGACCCTAACCAATTCCTTCTCAAAAAATGACAAAATAAAAGGCTTTAAAAATAAAATCTACTTCAGGTTGAAATCAAACTGCCGTCTGGTTACAGGAGGAGATTTTTAGGAGAGTTCGACATCTCGATGATGCTGCCGGAGCCTCAGAACCTGCTGTGCTGCGACGCTCCAGCTGGGGGTGCTCCCAACTGAAGTTAGGAATGGGAATGACCTCCTTTAAAAAAATGTTCCTCCTCTGTTTCAGTCAGTGTGATAAGAACATGTGGGCAACACAATCGGAGGATTCTTGTATGATGATGATGATGATGATGATGCATTGTCCCCAAAAAATTTCTCTCTTGTCATGTGTGTGCTATTTTTAGAGTTTTGTTTTGATCATATAGTGGATAGCAGAGACCTGAGTGGGAGATTGGCGCGTGGCAACACTTGAACCCGCGATTACATGTTCAAACCGTGGACCCTCTGACAGCAGCACACACACACACACACACACACACACACACACACACACACTGAGAGGTCTCACTGCATACCTGGACTGCTCCACAGTCTTTAGTCACAAAATCGAAACACACTTTCAAATCTAACACGAGATATGGAAGAATTGAGGAACCGTGCCTATACAGCACTCATCAAATTAATTGGATACTGGGGTCAAGTGGACTCTGATCCAGGTCCCAGATGTGAAAGCCTCCAGAAATACCTTCTCTAAATGTAAAATGTACATCTAAGAACAGGAAAGGTTTTTTTCTATCCAACCAGCGGTAGAGGTAGTATTCAGATCCTTTACGCTTGCAATATCATGATGTGAGAATATAAGAAGTAAAAGATTAAAAGTAGAAAATACATTTATTTTTCAGTAATTGGCCACTGTGTTTATTATATGATGATATAGCTGTGATGATCTGTGTTGTAGGATTTGCTGCAAAATGTAAAAATGTTACACATTGTTGGATCTCGAACAATTATATTTTATAAGAGTGTAACATGTAAAACCTTAATTTGTAAAATAACCAGTAGCTCTGGGTGGCAGATTAAAGTAGGAGAGCAAACACAGTTGTAGAAGTAGCACTAATGGTGATAAACAACTACAAGGCTTTAAAAGTGTTCTCAGACGCAGTCGATGACTAAAAGCTCGTAATTATTAAAAATATCTAAAAGATTTATTCCAAAAACACATTTGACAAAGCTTCAGGTGACCTTTTTGTTCATTATTTTCTCTTCCATCTCATTCATGCTCACGTTCAAGTCCATATTTTAATATCGTTTAAAAACCCCAATTTTTAACATTTGTCAACCCGAAGTCCTCCAGTTAAGTAGAGATGTCCATTAAACGTGAGATTGTGACACAAACCGTGTCTTCTGGCTGTTGTTTCTGGTGCTGCGGCGGCGCATTAACATGTGAAAGCCCACAGATCCTGTGAACTTATTTGACCTCCGACCTCTCCTCTGTGTCTCGCAGACAACAAATAGCTGCAGCTGCGGTGGCGGGTTCCCAGTCGGTTCTCACCCACAGACCCCAGTTCAGATTGACTGGGCCCTGTCTGCAGAGGCAACAATGAGTGAGTAAGAAGAAGTGATTATTATAAGTGGTTCTGACTTGTTTTGACCAGTAATGACTTACTGAGGCACATTCTTCGCGCTCTTATATACTTCACATAGTTTAAACATCTCGGACACGTACGTGCATACGCAGAGCAGATAAAACCCTTTATTTATGGGAAGCAGTCAAGTCATATTTGGTAACCTGCAGAGGGTGCTGTGTTGAAATGAGAGAAACAAGATGAGAATAAATTGATGCCGAAGAATGTGTGAGATCATTTTGAACCTTTAGGGACGGTAGGCACGCTTTATTTTTTGACTTTTTTGACTTTTCTCAAAAAAGTCATTTATGGCCCGACATTCAAATGATGCGCCATATTGCGGGGTATGTGCGAAACCCTCGTCATGAATTATGATATTGTGCATGTTTAAATGAAAGTGGTCTATTTTAAATGTTCAATTAAACGCTGGAGGTATTTTTAGGGTTCAAATGTTACACTTTCTCATGAATGTAGGTTCTCGTTTTTCCCAATGTTTTTGGCTCGTGACGTACGCTAATGACGCCTCGTCAACACAGTGTACGTGTGTTTAACTTTGTAATGTATTGATCATTTATTTAGAGGAAAGTCAAAAAGCCGTATTTAGAGGCGGAAAGATCATTTCACGAAGCAGAAGTGTGAATTTAGCCTTTTCTGGTTTATTAATCATGTTGGAGTCTAGACTTCTGAGTGGTTTTGTACAGTCTCTAGTATTGTTTCATCATTAGGACATTGTTCCCCTAAATGTATAATGTGTATGCATGATGTCTATGCCATGCAAGAGTCCAGGCAGCTTCTTTTTGTCCTATTTTGAATAAAATAGGAAGAAAATAATACGTGACGCATCTTCGACTGAACCAAAACCTTCGTCGTCTTCCTGGATTTCGTCGATCGCGTTTATTTGGATTTCTTTGTATATTTTTTCATAGAGGGAAGATTTTTATAACTCAAACGTGTTCACACGATGACACACACACACACACACACATGTGCCAGACAGACACATTTCTACACGCATCGAGACTCAGACATGCAAACAACACTGGCACACACTTTCTCACAGCACCACCCAGACACACACACACACACACACACACACACACACCCGCAGTGTGACGCAGACAGTTTGAAGGGCCTCATCCCGCCTGCCTTTCTTTGCCTGTCTGCTCCGCCTGACCCAGCCTTTTTATATGTCTAATTAAGTAGTCAGACCCTCCAACGTGCCATGACATACTCACGGCTGATTTCTAGCCATGTTTTGTGCCTGTGTCTTCGTCTGGACGGATTGGTTTTATACCGCAAATCTATGAGATATTGTTTTCCCATCGAGCTCGCCGCCCCACTGTCAGCGGTGTGGGAGAGTTGAGGGATAATTCCCCAAACGTTCAATAGCACCCACTAGACGTTTTTTGTGGGAAACCCGACGAGTGGATGACTTTTAGACAGAAGAGGGAACATTTCAGACAATGTTCATTTGTGTGAAGAGGTTCAACTGAGCATTGCAATGCAGGATCTCTGTCACGCATGTATGAGCGGAACGATCTGTGATCATGTGACCAGAAGTCAAGAGATTCTTTGAAAAACTGTGATCAGTCGGCACTGTTTTTGCACATTCCTTAGGAATCAGCCATCATGTTTTGGGATGTGTGTGTGTGTGTGTGTGTGTGTGTGGCTTGGTGGGGCTGGACGACACACTTCGTCCCCCTGTCCGTCCCCTCCTCCCCTCCTGACGGAGTCACGAGCTCTCATCAAGGAGGAGGCCAAGAGGTTAAACTCCGCAAACCAGCAGGTCAACAACCTCTTTATCCGGCTTTGACCCCCCCCACCCCCCCGACCCCCCGACCCCCCCACCCCCATTCTTATCGACCATTTATATTCAAAATATTTTTTAATCTACTGCATTTGTTTAATATCTGTAGTTACTATGGTTACTTCAATGACACTTCATACACAAAACATATATACATCCATATATACAAAAACATATATACATCCTATACATCATATATACATATTTCAGCAAAATGTGTACTTTTACTTTTGACGTACATGGTGGCGTTAGTACTTTAACTTGAAGATGGGATCTGAGTACTTCCTCCACACCATCTTTAGCAATAACTAATGGTATGAGACGAGGAGGGTGTGTCTTTGTATACAATAACCAGCAGGATGTCGCAGGTGTCTTTATGAGAAATCCCAGCGGCCTGCGAGGACACACCACAACAATCAGAGGGATCAAAGGTCAAGCAACTTGTGGATTTAAAAGGCCATTGAAGATGGTCACACAGCAAAACACACTCACACACACATTCCAAAGGTCAATTGTGTGTGAAGAGGTGGTAATTAAAGAGGAAGTGACCATTGTCCGTCTGACCTGAGGTCAGAACTCTTCATGTCAAACTTAATTTCTGACCTTTCGCAGGCCGAGGATTGTTATTTAAACAATGTTTTAAGATGTTTGTTTTTTCTACCTTGACATAAACATCATTTCCCGTGCATTATATGGATAAATACCAGGAACAGGAGTGTTTACATTTCAGAGTATTAACAGATTAAATGACATTGCTTCTCTATCAAATCTAAACTTTCTGTGAGTCGGCTCCTCAGAGCCAGACAAGGTCACTTCTTAAAAATAGATGTTTGTGTTTCTTATTGTAAGCGACGCAGTTTATACACATGAGGGTGACATCAAGTTAAAGTGGCGATACAATAACATTTTATTATCTGCTTACAAAACAAGCTGGAACCCTCTTTTTCATTTGACAAAGGAGGTGAATGATGAATCCTGTTCAAACATAATCATTGTTACATTAACTGTGGCTAAATTCAATGCAGCCTAAAATGTATAAAAAAGTTGTAATTTAAAGTGTACCCGGTGAAAACGAAACATTTCTTCAGTCTTTTCTTCATCGTGCGGGGTAAAAGAGTTCAGAAACCACATATATGTTAAATGTCAAGACGCCGTTGTGAAATCCAACAAGAATGTATTATCAAAAGATATTACTCTTGATTATACCGTGTCTAAATAAGAGAATACGTAAAGAGACCTGACAGATGTACAGGGCTACATATATTGTATTTCGGTGGGAATGAAACAAGTGAGGCGCCGTCCCGATTCCCATGTAGCCGAGACAATTACAGATTACATCTCCACATAAGCAGAGCACTGAAGGGAAGATCTTTCATAGTTAAGTATTTCTTAAATATTGAATGGACTTTTGTTTAAATCTGAAACAATTGACTGATTAATTGGTATAGATGGTCCACCGAAGATTACAAATGTTATATTTTGTTTCCCTGTTCCCAGTTTCTCACTTTGTGAGCCGATTTCCTTTTTTTGGGACTGCTGCTCTAAACTAAATAAGCAATTGGAAGATTGTAACTTAAGCTTCAGGAAACTGTGACCAATCTTTTAAAAGAATAATCTATTCATTGAGATGAAAGATCAAAGCGACTTACAATAAGTGCATTTCAACCTAGAGTACAAACTAAGATCAACAAGAATACAGAAAGTAACATTTCCTCAACATAGTCAAACTACAAAAGTACCATAATAAGAGCCATTCAAGTGCTACTAAAGTGCAAATCTGTGTTTTCTATCCTCAGTCCTGTGAATCTGAATCTGCATGCATTCAAATAAAGTTTGAAATGAAATCTGACCTTCAGATTCAGAGACTTGATGACTCTGAAGTGACCACTCGCATCAGTTTCATCTCCGGTGAGAGACTTCTGCGGCCTTCGCCACATGGATTCTCCCCGAGGCGTTTGGTATTCATCACCTCATCACGCAGACGAGGATTTGCCGTTGAACTTGAACCCAGTTCCCTCACACCGCCTGATTTCACGGTGGCAGCCTCGAGCCCTCCCGCCTCCCCCCTCCCCCTCCCCCCTCCCACCCCCCATCCCCCCCGCAGCACTGCACTTGTCTTTGTTAAGCTGTCTTCCTTGACTTTCCGCATCCCCCGTCTGGCCCTCTGCAACCTCTCTTCCATCTCTGCCCCCCCCCCCCCTCTCGCTGCCATTCTTCACTTCTGGGTTGGGGGGCTCCAGGAGACGGCCCACTGGGACTCGCAATACAGAATGCTAATCAGGCCCTCGGCGGCACTTCCCACGATTTTCCTCCCAGACATGAGCTTTTGTTTCGTTATTGATTCCATTATAATCAGACGGTTCCCGTAACTCCGCTGCTGTCTGGAGGCCGGTCTGCGGCAGCAGAGGCCTACCTGTCAGGAGGCCTTTCTCACATTCACACAGGATTTATGTGTGGAGGAAAAAACAAAACAAATGCTCATGTTTACAAGATTTGCAGTGTTACTTCTTTTTTACAGGATTCTACCCCATTTTCATACACTGCCATTCATGTTTTAAAGAATAGGATTTCAAATGTACGGGAAATACTCTGCATAAAGCCTCCTGTAACGGACAATGCACCGTCTCGTTTGTATACTGCATCTGCCAGGTCTCTAATCAGATGTTTCCACTTGCAGTTTCTCACAAAACAGTTTGGATTAATTAATTTAACCTTTTATTTATTCGGGTACAGGAGGTTAGATGAGCAAACGTGTTGTTTGAACCATTTAGTAGAACAGAAGATACAAAACAGCAACAACAACAGAGGGGAAGTTCAGGTTCAGTGTTGGCAATCGGTATTCAAAAAATTATATTAAGTTGCAGAACTGTATAAGTGTTTTTATTTTTAGGTGGTATTACAGATTATTGCGCAATACTTCTGCATTTACAGCAGTCAGTTGTTCCTATAAATAATCCATGAGGATCCCATGGGAAGGTGTGTGATATTTTAAGGACATTCCACTGTTACCGTGAAACAGACGCCATTGGGTTTAGACAACAAAACCACTTAGAAATATAATTGTTGTTCTTCTAACAAGTATGTAAATTAAATCAATCGTAAACAGCGTAAAATATGAATCGCTTAATTTAAAACTCGGGACACCGACCTCCATCACCGGTCTCCCGGTGGAAATTCCTGCGTTGGTTTTTAGTTTGTATTTACCAACAATTATTATGTACAATTATTTAACCAACCGAAAATGTTAAAATGAATAGTTTTTAAATAAACATAAAACTGCTACCAAAAGTTGACAAACACAAACCTCCGTCTCTCCTGTCATTGTCCTTTCTGTCACTACAGTGAGTTGAAGGAGGCGTGTGTGTGTGTGTGTGTGTGTGTGTGTGTGTGTGTCTGTGTGTGTGTGTGTCTGTGTGTGTATGTGTGCATGTGTGTGTGTGTGTGTCTGTGTGTGTGTGTGCATGTGTGTGTGTATGTGTCTGTGTGTGTGTCTCTGTGTGTGTGTGTGCATGTGTGTGTGTGCATGTGTGTGTGTGTGTGTACACGTGTGTGTGTGTGTGCATGTGTGTGTGTGTGTACACGTGTGTGTGGGTGTGTCTGTGTGTGTGTGTGCATGTGTGTGTGTGTGTGTACACGTGTGTGTGTGTGTGTGTGCATGTGTGTGTGTGGGTGTACACGTGTGTGTGTGTGTGTGTGTCTGTGTGTGTGTGTGCATGTGTGTGTGTGTGTGTATGTGTGTGCATGTGTGTGTGTGTGTGTGTGTGTGTGTGTGTGTGAGAAACAAACACTCAAAAGAATCCTCGTTTTCCTCGAGACCTTCAGCCCCGGAGTGTTTTTGAGCTCATCGATGACCTCGTCCCTCCAGATGTTTCTAGATGCTTCATACGGTGCGGCTGCAGCAGCTGGATCCACTGGCCTGCTCCTCCTTGAGGGCAGCTGTGCCACGCTGTCCCAGACTCAACACATCATCCAGATGTGGCTGTGTGTGTGTGTGTGTGTGTGTGTGTGTGTGTGTGTGTGTGTACAGTGCGTGTAAACATTGGTTAGTGGTTGTGTTTAGTGTTCATATGAGCATGTTGTTCTCGGCTCACTGCTGGAGCATTTCTACCTCTGGATGTTTACTTGTGTAACAATAAGTTGGTCAGTTTACCTGTGCAGGTATAGTGCGTTAAAGGAAGTAGTTTATAATCACGTCTTGAGACTGAATTCATAAGCAATAAAACCCAATGAAGTTGGCTTGAAATTCAAAACCTTTAAAAATGGTGGCACACAAATGGATCCACTCAATCTGAATATTACATTATTTAGCAGACGCTTTTATCCAAAGCGACTTACAATAAGTGCATTTCAACCTACGAACGAGTACAAACTAAGAACAACAAGAATACAGAAAGTAACATTTCCTCAACATATAGTCAAACTACAAAAGTACCACAATAAGAGATATTTAAGAGCCACTGAAGTGCTAATCTGTGTTTTAATCCAGATATAGTCGGAAAAGGTTAGAATACATTCTCAAACTTTTTATTCTCCATCTTTAAATTCATAGCAAGGTGCTCTCTCCCAGTTCGCTCATGTGTTGATCATTACACACACCCACCAAGATTATGTATTTTTATTTTAACATGTCCCTGTCCTACACGTCTTTGTACTTCAAAAATAAATCATCTTTACCAAGAATACTGGCATCATGACTAAATACATTCTCCATCATAGCTCGTTAGATTTGGACACAATTCTGGGAAATGATGCATCACTGTAATCTTGTATTTTCCCATTAACGTGATATTTCCCACACTTCACTTTAATTGCAGGTTAAAAATGAGCTTAAAGCAAACGTGTGAGTGGATAAGCGTGGCTGTAAAGTCACGGGCTGCAGTCTCAGGCGTGCTGTGAAGAGCTCTGTAGGAAAGTGGGAGAGCCGTTTGTCTCCTTGACTATCGCCGCCTCCAGCCTCTATGTGGCTGACGGTAACAGTAAAGGACCGTACTGGATGACGCCCGCGAGAGCACGTGTGCATCCGACCTTCTCTCTCGTAAATAAGTGGTAAAAAAAAAAACACAAACACTGCCCCGTGAAGATAAGCGTGCGACAGTAATCAATGATTCACATCACATGTAAAGCTTGTGAGGAATTTTATTTTATCAACATTTTTATTTTTGCTGTTGGTTCTTTTGTTTTCTTTGTGTACATCTGTGTTTCTTCTGTTGCCATGACTGTGAGAAATAAATCTCCCCCTAGGACAACGCTAATCCATAAATAAAGACTATTGGTGCTTATTTTCTGTGAGACTTCTGTTGCAAAGTGGGAGCTGTGGTTTATTTCTCAATTGTTGCACTCTGTGTGGATATTTACATGATTCAGGGACGGAAACGCAAACGGAACAGCTCAGATATCTTATTGAGTACTTTCTTTGTTACCCGTCTGATACAAATTCAATTGAACAACGCATTTAAAGTGTCCCATACTTATTGATTTTAAATTTACTTGCATAGCTAAATGGAAAATGTGTTGTTGATGTAACCTCAGTACATGCGGATGATGTACTTTACAAGAAACCGGATGCAGATTTGTAAATTTGGTCTAACAAATGGTTGATTCTACATTTTTTACGCCTTTTTAAATACACAAACATAGACATATGATATGCACACATAGACAGGTATTGTCTCATTGTAAACACACTTTTATTGATTCAAATAAACAGCAGTTGAAACAGTTGCATAGTACAGACATGGAACACATTAACAGCAGCTCATGTGCAAATCCTTCTTATATAAGACTCCTCAAACAGTCATCCATAGTGCATTATAATATAATCAATTATTCCCTCTGAATAGTATTCAAAATGCATAAAATCTATTGCACATATTCACAAATTCTCCACGATGGATCAAAACAAAATCCCATGCATTCACATGTTCGTATGACATTAACAAAGGAATTGATTTAAAATGAATAAATCCACTTTTCCTGTGCAATTATTGACAAACAATAGAATAAGTCTGTATTGTTTCAGATCAAACCTCTAAGAAAACTCACTTCGACACACATTGCAGCTCTGCTCATATAGTGCATATTAGTATAACATCACAATTCTCTCACACAAACTCAACCCGTATATATTTCGCTGTGCAAACTTAACAATACAATTATTGTGCAAACACTTATACAAATAGTGCAAATTTAAAAACCTCCTACTCCTTTCTTTTGCATAGAGAAAAAAATAAACATATTGTTGTTTTGATTGCACAAAAACGCTTCCTGCAGGGATAATGGCCCTATTTATTAAACGTGTACGCTAAATCTAAATCTAAATACCTCTGGAAAAAAAACAAAGCCTTAGAAAGACCTCCATACGAGCTGATTCTACCACCTACTCCTTTTGCATGCCATGGTTATACATCGCCTAGATAGAAATGTCATCAATAAAAACTCTAATATGAGAAGATGAAATATGAAGGAAACTAATTGTTTAAAAATTAAATGAAAAATTGTCATCTAAATGATTGTTATACAATTCATAGCTGATGAACCAAGTCCATCAAATAATGTGTTTCACGCAGATTGTCAACAATAAGATTGAAACATCAAACGTTTTACATGACACAAATATAGACATTTAAATGCTCACTGAAATAATGATAAACAAACATAATTCAAAAGATAAATGTAAGAAAATGTAATGTAAAATCTAAAATTCAAGATCTAAGATAGGATTCTCATCTAAGGGATAATAATACATTGGGAAACTAATTACTGATAATAAAAAAAAATACTCAAAATAGATTGAACCTCGTGTGTGTAATCCAAGCTCTGACCTACATGAAAATGTAGTACAGGAGTTCCCTGAACAGCTATGCACAGCAGCTCCCAATAACACACACACACACACACACACACACACACACGCACACACACACACACACACACATCACTTTTGCCGTCTTCTATACTCTCAGTTTCAGTCAGTTGGTCCTCTTGTACCAAAATCTTCTGTGGCCTGTTGGTTTCTGTCTTCATTCACATGAAGATGACCCGCTGTAGCGTCCGATGCCGGTTTCGACTCGTCGCTGGAGACGGCTGCTCTCCCGGAACCTGTGTGTGTCCTCGCGAGCAGTTACAGATGTCGTAGTCCTGCGTCAGACGAACGTCACTGGACTCAAAGTCACAGTCCCAAAGAGCAAGGAGGCAAAGATCCGACGATTTCCAACTTCAGACCGATCGGAAACCTTCAAAGAAAAGACAGACGAGTCGGTTAAAGTCCTTCAATGAGGTACAAGAGCAAGCACAGACACATGTATCTACACTGCTCTACACTTTGCCTTGATAAAAAACACAAATATGCAGTGATGCAACAACTGTAATCACTATATTTCATTAATGTCCTGATGAGATTACCAGTTTCTGCATTATGTGGAGCAGCAGAATAAACATATGCTTTTTTCATCCTGTATTCTATTTATATTGTGTTGGCTCAAATCCATAGTATTCCCCAGTTGCTCTGAATCCACAACATTTACAGTATATGACTGAAGATGACTGTAAAATATATTGATCCCAGGGGGCCATCTTGGTTCAATAAGGCAAAATAATTCTGCATCTGCACAAGTAATTACTAATCTAACACAGGTTTCCTGCATATCTAATATATCTTGAACAATCAGCCTTTTTGTAACAAAGCCACAGCATTTTTCTATAATTCTTTTCCATATTTCAAAGCTCTTAAAGATGTCAAATATGTGGAAAGAGTGCAGACGGATTTTGAGTCACGGATCATGTGCACAGGCTCATACATTCGTTGGACTCTGAGCCAAGTCCGGCATAATTTAACACAAAGCTCAGTGTTACTGTTTCATAGGTCGCTCTCTGAGTGGTCTTTACTGTAAGCTCCCATCCGCTGCCCATAGATGGCACACTAATAACAGAGGGAACTCAGCACGCAATCAAATGTGTCCCCGACCCCCAAAACACCAAACTCCAAAACAGACCATGTCTGTGTTTGCCAGTCTAGACGCAAGCTGCTCTTCCAATCACCAACATCAGACCTCCTCTCCTCCTCTTCCTCCTCTCCTCCTCTCCTTTCTCCCTCTCTTTCCCCCTCTCCTCTCCTCTCCCCCTCCTCCTCACCCCCCCACTATCATTGTCTGAGCAGCCAAAGTGTTTTTTCCCACGCTTTATTTTCACCGTCCTGTTTGCAGCCAGGCTGGAGGAGGAGGTGGGGGTGGAAGAGTGGAGGGAGTGGGAGGTAAGAACTGATGGGGTCGTCATGGAAACCCCACATTGGCATGCCCCTGATTGGGCTATGTGGTGGCTAATTATTCAGCGCATATGCTTAAAAAAAACAATAAAGTAGGACGTATTGAAATGCAGAGCCAAGCGTCGCATGGTGTGTGATTAACATATGAGCCCCGGCTGCTTTTGATGAAAGACGCCTCAGTTTCATCGCTGCATGTAGAACTTAACTGCAATGTGTAATTGTATGTGCACGTTAAATACATTAAGGCATCGCTTTACAATTTCAGCCGTAGTTATTTTTTATTTTTTTTTCACACATTTGTTATTTGTATATGACAACTTTTGTACAGTTTTTTTCTTTAAAACAAATCTTCGTTACCTTGTTTTATTTTTATATGTAGAGATAAAAAATGTATATATGCCAATTTACACGAGAGGATCAACGCAAACTTTCTACATCGAGGCTGCCAAAGCTAAAACAAAGACTTTGTGTGTCATTGTGTGTGTGTGTGTGTGCGTGTGTGTGTGTGTGTGTGTGTGTGTGTGTGCGTGTGTGTGTGTGTGTCAGAGGCAGTAGGGATGGAGGGTCTGGCTATGTGAAAGAAACCCGTTGGGTAGGGGTTTGTATATGTGTGTGTGTGTGGGGGGGGGGAGGGGAGGAGGGGGGTTACATTAACAATGGCAGGCATTGTTTACCAATCTCCCTCGTCCATTAATCAGGACGATCCGGCTCTAATTGGCGTTTTGGTTAAGCTGGTCTCCAGACCCCCTTTCCCTCCACTGGCCTAAATAATGGCGTTACGCCACAAGTGCCGCCACACATTGGGGAGGACAATGTGTCGCTTGTCTGCGGGCCCAGGATAGAATCCCCACCCTCTCCTCTTGCCCTCCTTTCTTAGCGCCCCCTGCCACCCCCCCCCCCCCCAAGATAAACCTCACACAGAAACACAAAGACGGCCTCTCACTATTGAGATCTCACTGTCGCAGCCTCCCTCTCCTCATCTGTCTGCCCCCCCCCCCTTCTCCTTCTTCCAGTCTTTCTCAGTCATTCCCTCACAACACTTTTTCCTCTCTGAACTGTCGTTTTTCCCCTCGTTTCTGCCGGTAGTCGTGAGAGGAGCAGTTCAACGGTCAGAACAATGCTCACTTCTTATCCCCTGCTTAAAGGTCGGAGGAAATGCTGCGGCCGTTTACCAAAAAATGTAAATGTGTCCACGCCTGTATGCGGACTGTACGCTTCTCTAAAAGTTTAAACATTTCTCAGATCTGTAAAACCATTTTTTATTTTTTTTAAAGTCATGTTCATAAAGCACAAAGGCCAGAGAGGTTGACGTGGTACAGCAGCAAAATGAGAAATACTGTATATTAGTTTGGGTAATAAATTTGGAGTAATTTCCAGCTAAATCCCCAAAGATATTTATTTTGTCTCTTGGACTTGAACCCCGTTATAAACCAAGATCAAAAAGGACCATGAAGCTGAGAATGTAGACGCATGGTTTTCATTCAGCAGCTACAAAATGTGAAAAGGCGATGATACATTTATCTTACATTATTAAATTCTAATAAAATCTCAACGTTTTGATGTCCCTCCGCTTGAGAAATTAGAGACAGTTAATGCTGCCATGTCAAATGAGCCACATGTCACGAATATTCTTCCACAAGCCAAATGTGAAATCTAATGCACGTGTGAGGAAGAAACGCGCTAACGAGCAGAGATTTATGAAGACTGCCACGTCGCTAATCACGGCTCCTTGTGTGTGTCAGCGGGCGCGGAGGTGTTGTTTCCTTTCTTCCACGTCATCAAACCAAAAGCTGTCTGCGGCGTAAATAATATGTGAACGATCCACGTGCAGAAATTACGCCGGTATAAATGAGAACTCTATGCAATCAAAATAATCATCTAATTAATATCCTGGAAACCTGAGCAGCAGAGAGATGTTTTTTTTTTTTTCAGGGCGTCGTGGGAAATTTCACAAAATGGTCGATCGCCAGCGTCTGCATGCGGCTTTTTGGAGACGGGCACGACGGAAGCGACGCGGCGGGAACCGCAGCCGCCCTTAAAAATGCCAGTTTGCCGACGCTGGAGAGCCACCGGCTCCACGGTTTCCTCCTATATCTCAGCCCTTTCCCCGCGTGTCTCTCGGGGCGATCTCCACAATTAACACACTGGCGGTAATTAACAGTGTCTTGAGGCGACCAATGGCGCGGAAAGCATCGGGGGCCGACGCGGAGTGGGGGAAGGTGCAGCGCCGGCTATCCACGTTCTGCTGTTTTCAGCTGCCATTTTGTGCCAGTCTCAACACCTAAGATGGTGGCAGGACTGTGACTTGCCGTGTGGGAGAGGAGGACAAACTGGCAAGGGAGGGGTCGGAAGAGAGGAGGATTATGGGATTGAGGAGGGAGTCTCTTATTTTTCATTCTTCTCGTCGGTACGTTGCTGAGCGGTTACCAAGACAGAGGACGGAGAGGCGGAGAGGCAGAAAGAGGCATGGCCGTCAGATTGATGCCCGACATGCACCACACATAGAAGAGGAATTCTCACACACACACACACACACACACACACGCAGACGCACTCACACACACACACCAACAGAGAGGAGGAACAAAGTGTGTATACAGCGTAGGGGCGAAACAAACAACACCCTGTGATGGTCTGTTTGCGTAAAAAACTTGTAATTTACATGTGCTTAGTATACGCTGCACACGTGTGCCCATGCATGAACACACACACACACACACACACACACACACACACACACACACACACACAAACAACCAACACAGCCATTCTCATGGTATGGTCTGCCCCTGAGCATGCAAATGACATTCATTATGCAAATGCATACAAATCAGAACCAACCATCTGAGAATCCAAGCTGGGAAAAAAAAAAAAAAAAAAGAATAAAATGAAATGAATGAGGAGGGAAAGAAGAAAGGAGAAGCATGTTCAGATGAGTGTGTGGGGAAAGTACAGTGTCAGCGCATGTGAACACTTGGTCAAAAGAAATTAGGCTTATGACGTTTAGGCTTTCAGAAATAATAAAGCTGAATCAATCTGAAATATAAAAGATTAAGCTTATAAGCATGAGACATGTTTACAGAGATGAATGAATGGGAAGCAGGATTGAGAAGTTTTACATAAAAACGATCTTACAACCTTATTTTCACTGCTCCGTCACACTGCAGTGTTGACGGAGCTCATGAGGCGTAAGAAGAGATTTTTTTTTAGCCCATTATTTAAGAACTATATTTACATTCTAGAAAGTGTTCATGCTCGACCAAGTTACGTGAAACATGTTGATAAGATGACCCTCTTCCTCCGTGGCGTGGCCGCCCCACTGATGTCACGCCTGTCTGAGACAAAGCTCATCGAGTTCTTTTAGCAGGAAATCAAGATGAGCATCGGCTGGAGAGGAGAAGCTCCAAATGATGGCAAAGTGCTCCTAATTGGCTCTCGAGGTGTTCTTTGTTTTTTTCACCTCTGCCACCACCGTTCTGTCCTACATGTGCTCTATAACCACAAGGGCCGCATTCACGTTATCCTAAAACTCCAAAATAGAGATGTTTGTGGACTGTTTGTGTGTATATAAAGAGGCCGATGAGGCTCCAGCTGCATGTTTTAACCTCGACCAACAACAAAACACAGTTTCCTTCCCGAAGAAAGGGATTCAAGCATGAAAACGTGAGAACGCGCATATTTTAGCCAATTATCTGGCATCGCTGAAAAGGCAAAATAAAGGCTAATTAAAAACAGATCAAGGCCAAATTCTTGCACAAACAAAGAGCAATTAGACAAAGAAATTCCTGTGTGTGCATGTGTATTCTATCCATGCTCCATTCTCTTCTTCTCGACTGTATAACTGTATCCAATGTCGAATAATAACTTGTTTGTCACGTTTTTGTCCTCACAGGAGACCTCATTTGAATTGATTTATAATCAGAGAGGCCTCTAATAAATGATTTAAATTAAAACACTTCTAAAAATCTGATAGATCTATGTAAGGGCCATACATGCATGAGGCACAGTGCACAGGGACTAATCCTCTGAGTGGCAGTAGCGTGTAATTACACCGTTTACCTCTGTGGATGGACAAGAAGGTGCGAGTCACACTGTCAGTTCTTGATGCATATGAGACACTCTGAAATGTCTAAATTGGCTACAGAGTTTGTTCTAATCTGTTATAAGGACTAAGGAGCAGATTAAAACCTCGAGAAGGAACTTGAAAATAAAGCTGATCCTTCATTAACGTGAGCGGTTCGAATGTGGCCCTTAGCTCAGCCCTACAGTATCTGTTCTTAAACTCAAAGCTTCAGCCCTGCATGACTAGTTTAAAGTCACAGTGCAATTGATTTTCACGGCGTTGTACTTAATTTGATCCACTTCCTCCTGAAGCGAGATGGTCGGACAGAATATAGAGTGGCTGTATGACGAGAAGAGCAGTTTATATATACGGTCACCAGGAAAGATTCTCTCTTTTTTCAGGAGACAAAAGTAGAAAAAGTACATGTTTGGACAGATTGTTTTGTTGTTTTCATGCAACTGGGAGCAGGTGAACACGTTTGTTGTGACCTATTTTGATCATTTTGTGTATCAGTGTGACTAAGTGCATATAAGGACATCAATGTTTCCCTCCCCATCAACCCCATGATGGACACAGTACACCAGTGGTTTGAAAAGAGCCGACGTGAGGAAACATTCACACACAAACATCTTGTTACACAAGACCCCCCCCCCCTCCTAAATCCCCCGCCCCTCCTTCTAAAACATACCCCTTATGTAACACAGCGTCCTACCTTCACGTGGTCATTGTCCGAGCCCATTCCTGATTCTTCTTGTGCTTTTCATTTAGTTTTTCACTGTGCAGGCGTGTAATGGGATTCTTGTTACTTTCGGTTATCTAGCTTTATGAAAAATGTACGTCACTCATACAGCTAGATAACCAAAGATAACAGACAACCCCTCGGGCCTGCAAACACAACTCTCTGCAGCAGCACACTCACACACACACACCTGTAAGGACACACGATGACAGGGAACATGCTTAAAAGGCTAATTGACCAAAACAAAGCTACATTTTACTCATTGGAGATATTCCAAAGGTGTAAATAATGACAATAGTCATACATCTGGAGTGTTAATACAGATAATTTATTATATTGTGTTAAAAAGGCCTCAATGAAATTAGATGAAAAACAAGCATGACTAAAGATTCACAAGGGATTCTGCCATGAAAACACATTTTCCAAGCTATTAAGTGTCTTTTATACGAGTGAAATGTGAATGAGCTCTTATAGGAATTCAAAACAATGCATTATAGCCGACTATCCAGTGAACTAAAGACAAATAAAGATCTTTATGAGGGGCATCAGAAGCTCGGGATGAAATGGCATGCAGTGGAATCATTTACACAAATAGCACTGTGAGGAAAATATTACAGTATAGTCAAATAAAAGAGGAACTCTCTTGAAATGTTGACACATTACCTCACTTTAGAGGTAAACCTCTTTGACTATATTAAAGTATTCGGTCAGTATTTTTTTTACTGTATAAATCATCAACATTCATGTTATGTTACATCTTTAACAATAATGCTATATTTTTCCTGAGCATTATTCAAATAATATTAACATAAAAAGTTTACAGCCTTAAAATATAAAAATAGTTACATATAGGCCTATTGCTCAGAAGAACGTGTGTATAGAGACTCATATATTCACTTATTGCAAAAACACCTTGAGTAGATTAAATATATATTTGTTTAGATGTATGTTTGTGAGAATTGTTGTGGATACCTTTATTTATATTAATTAATTTGGTATTATAAAGTAATGTGTAAACTCCCTGACACAGTTTATATATATTTGGATACAATTTACATAATTCATAATTATCTGCTAAAATGCTAAAACATTAGACCTATAGCCAATGTGTTTGGCTATAGGTCTCTAAATATTTTAATTGTTGTGTGTGTGTGTGTGTCTAAAATATTCCCCACAACTGCTTTTATTAAATAGCCTTTTTTGTGAGAGAGGAGTGACGTCACTGACATCGCTGGCTTTCAATTAATGCAGCGAGGTGTGATGCCCAATTAACACACACGCACGTCCGCCATTACGGAGAAGCTGTTCCTCCTCTTGCATTGGACTTGTAGGCCTCTGCCTCAAATACGAACGCACGCAGAGCCTCCCTAAACATATAGATACACACATCAGCCCATGTTTTAGCCTGCATTTTATCTGCTTCCTGAATGAGCTCAAGGAGGATGAATTATAGAGTACAAGCTTTGGATTTGTGCCAGAGAAAAAGGAAACATCCATTAGTGGAGATCACGTTGCTGTTTTACGTCTGCAGGCCGTGACACACACATTTTAACACGAGCTCGCGACTTCAACGTTCACATGAACTCCTCCTGATGACTTGAACTGCCATACAGGGTATACCGTGTATTGCAATATAACAACAATTCCACGTATAGCTATTATTGTGATATATTGTTAGATTTGTGACTAACAGTTTAACTTTTCCCACCTAACGTGAGTGTATCTGGATGGGTGGCGAGATGCAGTATGTTGCCCCGAGGCGAAATATAGTTGAATATAATTATAAACATAAAAGTCGACTTGTGTCTTAATTGTGTATTACGTTTTTTAAATGCAAAAAATAGACTTTATTTCTCCAACTGCATGGCATGTGACTTCTGAAGCTGTAATTGTCCTTTTTATTTTCCTGTCTCTCTAAATGCAATAAGTAAAGAAGAAAAAAAGATAGTATTGATATTGTGTATTTATTTGTATGTTTTCTATTTGTTAATCAGATATCTGTGATGTGCAATTTTAACTCCCCGAATTAAAGCACATATTAAATACTGCAGCACTGCTGAATGTAAACTAACGACTAAGACGAAATGCTCATTTTAACCTTTATTTCGTTCTTTCTTTTAATTGATATCTGATGCGTTTTCTGCATACATGTACTACAGAAGAGTCAGCGCGGTGTGGAGAAATTATGAAAGACATGGCTCACTAAAACGCATAAAGGGAACGAGGCATTATTTAGGTCCAAACTGACTTCTGGTATCGCTGATTGTGGGAAAACTGCAATTTCTATAGATTCAAGGTACCTCGTGTAATGTGGGGCGGGGTTCTACTTTAATAGATTGCCAGGAGCATAAAAGCTTTCTAAATGATGCCAAATCTGAGCGGAACAGTCGCTTCCAAAAAAAAAGGATTTTAAAATGATTTCCAGGAGTAATCAATTAGTTCCACACAGTGTGCTGCAGCGTGGTCACTTGTTTTTTCGCGCGCGTGTGTGTGTGTGGAGGGGGGGCGTGTGTGTGTGTGTGCGCGCGCGTGCGTGTTTGTGTGTGTGCGTGCGTGTGTGTGTGTGAGAGAGAGAGAGAGAGAGAGAGAGAGAGAGAGAACATGTTCGTCTCTAAATGGATTTTTCCTGATTTTCTTGAAGTGCCTTAAGACCAAAGTGGGATCATTCTCACCTGGAAGTTGGAGGAACATCTCGTCTTCACTTCTGGTACTTTTGTGTGTAATTTCTAGTGGGGCGGGAGAAAAAAATTACTTGAAGATAGGAAAATAAAGTTCAGCAGAATCTCTAAGAAAGCATCCTCAGTTAGAATGAGTATGTCACAGAAAGCCCGATACGAGTGCAGTGTGCGTCGCGTTGCTCCTGCAGCTTCACTGACTGCAGCATGAAGGAGGCTCCAGAGATGCTGCTGCATACACAACGGCCCCTTGTCAGTTACGACATGGCACAGACCCGCGTCTCACGGCACAGTGCACTGTGCACGTCTTCTAGATACATGCCGTCAACACATGGCCCTGCATGCATTTCACCATGCATGTATCTGTTTGGTTGAAAGCGCAGTCATGGTTAATGCTCATTTCAAAGCCCCGATTCCTATCATTATTTAGGGGGGAACATCCGACTAATCTGGCCTTTGCGTCATCCGGCCTGTGCCCAGCACGTGCGCGTTATATGAGCTGTTCAGATCATCAAAAAAAACGTGCATGTGTCTAATATCTTTCCTTTCAAACAAATGAAATCTCACTTTGAGAATAGAGAAAGTCCAACAACATAGTATTTCTCCTATTGTCATAGTATGGCGCAATGCATCTCCCACAAACACATACATGACAATGTCATAATTGTTAGAATAAAAGATACACGCATTAGAGGGAGGTCTTTCTACCCACTCACACAGATTAAGGAGGTTTTACGTAAGAGCTCCCCGATGCTGGCGCCGTAGCCTACTGTGTAATCTCCGGCTACGGGAAGCCGCACACTGCATGCGCTCCTTTGGCCTTTCTGCGCGCGCTGCCGCCTGCTTAGCCTCTCCAGCGCGTGAGCTGCTGACAGCAAACGGGCCCAATGTAACCCTGTGCTGGGAGAGGTCGCACCGCCCGAGGCCACACGGATACCGCCACAGGCCGGTGTTACGGACCCGTGCGCCACGTGAGAGGACACGTTGGTCACATCTGCAATGTGATGATTTATGGCCAAATAAGCGCCAGTGTTTACCATCTCTGTCCAGCTTGTGAACTAAACGCAACAGGAACTTATAATAATAAGTAATATAAATATCAACAGAGCCGATTCTGGTGTCAAAGACGCTAAACATGTGCTGTAACTTAACGTTGAAGAATAAGAAGTAAACACTATCATTCGCATGGTATTTCATGTGAATTATCTCTTAGATGTGTTATCAAAGTGTAAGTTAATGGGAAGAAGGGTGGGGAGAGAGAGAGAGAGAGAGAGAGAGAGAAAGACAGGTAGATCCTCATTCTTGGTACAATATTAACATTGATAACAGTAAAGATAACTGGGACCTATGATCAAAAGGCCTCGCGCAGCTCACCCTGTACGGCCACTGAAGTCACTGATTCATGCTCAGACATCTGCAAACCGCCTTACTGTATCTATCTAGTGCCAAACAAACGTGTGTGCAGCCACAAGTGAAACTACACGCCTGTGCTGCTGCCATCAGAGGATGGCCAGCCTGTATCTCGGATGCTGATGCTGCTGCACATCTTTTTAAGGGACCATAAACTGGTCTGAGAACAGAACGAGCATCACTGGCAGAAATGGATTTGAAGCATCTGTTCGGCGTGTAGATGCACTTATTTCACAACCGGGTTACACACAACGTGCTATAGACGCGCATGATCTCTCCATGTGAATCCTCTCCTGCAGGTTAAACTCACTCTCCTATACATGTCTCAAAACCACTCATAATACAAAGCACGGTTCTTACTGTTTCCTCCTCAGGTGCAGACGGGTGGGTTGCACTGGGCTTGGATGAGCTCCTGGTAACCAGTGCTCCCTCCGGACTGGGAGCCAAATGAGCGCGTTCGTGAGCGACGTCTTGAGCTTTGTGGCGACGGCGCATCGTGACGTCCCGCCGGCTGCGTCCATTTGTTTAAATCTAACGGGTCTTCTCGTTGCTCTCCGCGCATATCGTCACACGGCCGTCCTCCACATCCACAGCCCCCGTCCTCCCCTCGCCAAACGGGGGAGTTGGGGCTGTCCGGTGGCTACATCTCCACCGCCGTTGAGTCCAAATGGTTTAACATCTCATTTGTCCTCAATCATATATGCCGTCCAAGGCCCACCCCCTTGTGAGTCAGTGAGGTAACACTGTTCCCACCCTCTGAGATTTGTATATTATGCAAGGCGGCCGATGTGATTATAATAAGGACCTATGGCAGCGTCTCTCACGCCCCCCAACAGACGCATGCAGAAGTGCATGGTGGCACCATCATTCATTCATCCATCTAATTCATATGGATTTCAGACAGTGTGTGCTTGCCTGCATGACTTTATCACACTATCCTGAAACATCCTTATCCGCACGATAAGGACATACAGCGAGTTATGTGCATGCCGGTAAAGATATGTAAATCATATCACATATTCTCAGTCTTTTTGTAAGTCTTGTGCTCTAAATAAAGTGATTATATTGTGCGTAATGTGTCAGCATCACAAACCTCATGGGCCAGCTATTACCAATGGATGTTTCAGTCTGCCATTTCTGGTTTCATATTGTATCCTTGTAGCACGTTTGATGACTATTTGATTGTAAGCCAATACTTATTTATTAATGAAAGAAGTACATATTTCACATTATATGACAACATATCATTTTCAGACATTTCAAGAAAAGTTGGATCTTTGTATTTGGCTTCTCACCCAGAATTGAAATGCATCTCAAATGTTGCTCTGCAGCGAAACGTGTAAAGACTGACTTGACAGACAGACTTGAGAGGCGCTCCAGCTTGGTTAATTATCATGATAATCACACCAGAAATCTTTTGAATTAATGAAAGAAGAATCCGCTCAAACGTCATTGTGTAAGGTCTCAGGCTTGTTTGTGTGCACAGCTAGACGCTGCTCATCATTTGCATGTAATAAAGTTAACTCAGTCATGTTGATCCGTCTAGACTCTAATGTGTGGAACTGCCTTCACACACAGGTCGAAAAGACCCCCCCCCACACACACACACACACACACACACACACACACACACACGACCAACACACACACACACACACACACACACACACACACACACAGAGTGCATAAGAATGTTAACGCTGCAAATCGGTTGAATATAATGTTGGTACTGCATGATAATAATACTAATAATTCATATTAATAATACTAATAATGATAAAAAATAAGCTCTTTCTCAATTGTTAAATAATTATACCATATTTAGGGATCAGTTTATAAATCAAATTCATACGTTTGTGAAGAATAGACACACCGAAATGTATAAGTAATCACCAACATATATTTATGATAGCTTTCTTTTAATTTCTTTTATTTTTATTTCCAATATTGTTGTCCCCCCAAAAAATCTAACAAGCACTCTCTCCTTTCGCACCTCATGGCTGAATAACAAGAGTGAATAACACACATGAAACACATGTCTGATTCAGGGCTATCGGAGCTGAGCGATGCTCAATAACCGGGAGATCCTCGGTTACCGGACTGGCGGGTGTTACCGTAAAGGGCCGTTTTCTCTGCACGCGTGTGAACCGGATCCAGACCCGTATGCGGGGCTGTGGTGAGATTACTCAGGTTCAACGTGAGCAGAGAGCCTCACCAACACGCGCCTCGGGGTGCCGCAGCGCGCGCTCAAAACCAACATCTTCGCGCGCCTCGTTGCCAGGAGACCGCTGTTAAAGATGATGTGCCAAAAACCAACTTTCTTTTATTCACGGTAGTTTACAATGTAAGAATTCAACATTATATATAGTATGTGTAGGCTCCTTGTCAAAATGCATTACTTTACTGTAGCGACAGGAAACGGGTTTGAACTGATGCCAAATGTTAAATTGGGTTTATGCTCTCGCTCCACAATCCTGTATAATCATGAGGTCCTCTCTTCGGACAAGGGAAAAAGGCCCACAAGTCTCAGGATACTTTTAAAAGCTCATCAAAAGCAGCAAGGCCAAATGAAGCTATCAACATGTGCAAATAAGAGGCGTATAGTCAGGAGTGTTGGTTGGGATAATTTCAACGTGCCTACTTTATATTGCTGGGTAGTTTAATAAGAATTCATCACATTTCGTGTAAATCATAGATAAAACTCACAATATTGACCTTTGAGATAAGTGCATGCCTCACGAATGGAATGTGTAAAGTAAAGAACAGCTCAACAGCTTGTGATGCGGAGCTTAAAGGCAACTCTTCTTATTATGATAACAAATAAAAGCAAAAGTAAAGTGGTTGGTACAACGCGAGATGTTGCCATGTTATCCTTAACGTGGCTCGTTCAAAGGTTCATAAAAGAGCATATATAGCTTGGTGGCCTGTTGCTTATTGTAACGCGTTACGCGGGCCGTGAGAAGCAGACAGTCTTTTGGCTAGTGGGTCACTGTCTGCCCCAGACCCTCCGACAGCAGTAAACCACCCTCCGACATCCCTCCATTGTTTTACCGCCACCCGCCAGACACCAGGCAGGCTTCACGCATCGCGACTCAAGCCGCGCTTTTACGCACGAGCAGCATGTCACAGTCCAGCTAACATGTAAACAACTACCTCATCTGTAACTGTAAATATGAGATGGGATGCTTTTGCCTCACCATAAGGATTCCGCGCGTGTATTTGTGCGCGTGCATGCAGAGACTCTGGCACCCGGACGTCGCGCCAATATTCAAATTGCGATCCTGTGATTTGAATGGGAGCTTAATGAGACATGGTGGTGTATAATAAATGAAAGAGGGGGGATACTTCATGTGATTGAAGTTATGCTGCACAAATCGCAGGTTTGTTTCAATAATGTTGAATGAAGTTAGCATATTAAACAACTTTAAAAAGAAAAAGCCAACTAGTATATCATTTATCGGTTCTTTTTACCCAAATGTAAAACATAGTATATAGGCTATAGACGTGTATTTTGTCTGATAAAATATATACTAGTGGATACATCTGACACTCGAAGCTCCTCAGAGTAATGCAGTAATGTAAGACAATAGGTCCACCAGAAGGAGACTGCAAACTCTCCTTCACGTCTATATGTTTACTCCTCCACGTTGCAGGGCAGTTTAAGTGAATGCAGATCAAACGCTTTGCTAGAAACCAGAGAACAGGCACTAGCATGTGTTATTTAATCATAAAAAAAAAGTATTTTAACTATATTTATTTAATGGCACTCAAATAATTTAGGGTTATATTTGTGTTATCTGCAATATAGGGTCAGTCTCTTATTTTTACATGATGAACTTAAGGGTCTTTCTGACTTCCTGATTTAGGGTTGAGTGATGATGATGTTGCTTCTTCCCATTCCCTGGAGGGAGAGCAACATGAGAGCTCTCCTTTCTGCTCAAAGACGTGTGACTGAACCGTGTCCGGCTTCAGCTCAACATCTTGAACCTCCTCCGTGTTATGCAATGCATTCTTATATTGTTGTTTATTTGATATTGATTATTAAAAGATCATATTTTACAGTAAAATAAAGAAATAAATGCAGTTATCAGCCAGTCCTCTTGGGGTCCACACATAACAGACATGACAACAATTTCATTGAACATATAAAATACTCAAATAAAATTACAAACAAAATAGTGAGTCAGTTTTGTAAAAGTGTAGAAGTATATGCTTTCAAAGGGAGACCCTCTGATTATTAGCATGCACCCATTAACAATTTCCCTCGAGAATTGTGACCATAAAGGCATTTCTTCTGTTTTAAAAGTGAATATCAATGTTGTGCTTTATGTTATAAAGAGAAAGTACAAAATCAACTGCAGAACAGACCCAGATTGCGGACTTGTTGCTATAGATAGATAGATAGATAGATAGATAGATAGATAGATAGATAGATAGATAGATAGATAGATAGATAGATAGATAGATAGATAGATAGATGGATGGATGGATGGATGGATGGATGGATGGATGGATGGATGGATGGATGGATGGATAGATCGATATAGATCCTCCAAAAAGAATGAATGATTTTAAATAAAACAATGATTCTTGATTTTCAAAATAGTTTTGATTAGTTTATATTTGATCAAATACTTTGGACCCTGCTTGTTTTTCAAAAAAGTCATAATTACATTTAACTGTAAGTTCTGCATATTCAATACACAAGATACATTTTACTTGTGTTATTATTATTATTACAACAAGTGAACTGAAATCAATCTAATTTGATGATGGAAATTAAAGCCCCCTGAGGGAAACTTGTGATTTGGGATTTTGGGCAGAATATAATAGAATTGACTATATATGACTTATGACATGATATTATGATATACATGATATTATGATATACATGATATTATGATACATGATATTATATGATATGATCGTTACACAGAAACAAAGCAGTGCATTAAATGTCGTATGGTTGAGGTTCAACACGTGTTGCTGGTCAGAAGGAACCAGCGGCTCCATGAGCTGCTGAACAGAAGTCAAGAAGACACTTATAACATTTACGCGACGGTTTAAATTATTAAGAAGATAATCTATTAAGTAGTATTAAGTAATATTGTTCCCTTTACAGGCTATACGCTTTTAAAATAAAGCGTTTTAAAATTCTATTTTGAATCTCTTTAAATGTGTCCTGATTTCATGAAGTTACAACAGAAAAGGGTCAACACTTGACACGGGGAATTGCTCTGCCATCAAAAAGGCTAAATTGTCTTTATTACCGGTTTTATGGGTGAAGTTGGTACTTATATCCAGATTCTCATATTAAAAAAGAAGTTGTTAAAAAATCGCTTGTAAAATGTTATTAATGAAATGTTTTGATTCTCCATTAATCATGACTTTATGGTAGGAGGTGACTCACAGAGCTATTTTAGCTGCACGTTTGATGAACTACAATATTGGTTGAAAAAAAGAACGAGACATGGATATACAGACCAACTGTATGATATAAAATATTTTTTTCTCTTTTATGAACAAGAGTGGATACGCCTTCTTCTTCTAAATACTTTTTAAGGCATCATACAATTAAACGTATCAATCACAGATGAGGCATTTTACATATTAGCGTTATAATTCAGCGCAGGTCCATGCAGGAAATCTTTCCTGCCACGTGTTTTATTCATTTGTTATGGACTTTATTAATGAGGACCGATATTTACCGGATGTAGAATACATTCTGGCGTATGTTCTGCTTTTATCTTTTGGTTATCAGCATAATAATGTATTCCACATTTTCTAATTACACTGGTAAACAGGTGTAGATCCCCCAGTCCGCTGCTACACTTGGCTATATATAGTGTTAGCAGTGCTTCCAGTATAATGAGATGGTTTTATAGGTTTCTCATAGTGAACACTAATGAAGATAACATATCGTTGTGATATTTGGCCTCGTGGTTATTTGGACGAGGCGACGATGAGCTTGATGAGCTCGGTGCAGAATGCACGTTTCTCTGTTCTCCTGCTGCCCTCGTGAGGACATTTTATGTATTACACCCTCAACACTGGATTGTTGTGTCATTGCTATTTAAAGGCCAGTACACTCGAGGTCTCTGAATGATGATAAATAAGAATAACCTTCAATCGTTTTTATTTAAACACCGATACTATTAGTGGAGACTTGATAATGAACTCCTCTGCATAATTTCACATCATATCAATCAAAGGTATTGTGGCAAAATCCACTAAATCTTTGAATAATCTTTTAACATTAGCTGTTGCACAATTAAACAAATGGCCAGTGTGATGCACATTGCAAACAAATTCATATATTATTTTGCATCAATATCCTCCTGCATGTGAAATAACATCAGGTTGTAAAAATGACTTTCTTGTGTGTATGACATGCTTCACTTGTCAATAAACTTGCTTTATTTGCGGCTCATGTCATTTGTCTCAGCCCACAAAAGAATCGTTGAATATGTACCAAACACAGCGGCTGCCTTATCTGGAGAATTACTTGCAGCTGAATGATGAGATTTCTCTCTCTGTATGCCTCCGCGCTTATGAGCACATCTACCAATGAAAATACCTTTATGAAAAACACAAACTCCCTGCAGTTATAGAACGAAGGCAGACCGAGATTATTGAGATTGTTGGGGCCTCATTGCTCACACAGGCAGCCACACATTGCATGCGACAGTCCAGAATCAAAGAATTCACCCGGGGACAAAAAGGAAACCTGAAGTGTGCACTGCATCGTTTCATGCTGCCTAACCCTTTCATGTAACACTGGTTTCTCAGCTTTGATTGTGTTGTTACGTGATGTCAGCGCATTGATGTATGACTAAAATGTCATGTCACTATAAATGTATAACCTCATGGTGACGTAAGTTGGCATCTTATTTTATTTAATAGAACTTATCTCATAGAATCAAGACTGACCTACTTATCGTGGCAGAAATATGAATCCTCGTAGTGAGAGTGACAGGTGCTCTGGCCTCCACCAGATAACCCAATGGCAGAGTGCAGTGAGCGTGGGACGCAGCGTGGAGTGTGTGTGGGCAGCAGAGTGGGGTAAACCTTCATGGAGAGCACTTTGGCTTTGTTTTTCTCATTACCACGGTGACTGTAAAGCACATTTGCTGGCATGCAGATGGGATATCATTACCCCTCTGGTTTGGTCGCCCCCGAGGATGGAAACACATTTATCAGTAAAGTTGCTTGTTATGCTGCCCCCTGTTCAGGGTGCACCATATAACTATGTGATTATCATGGATAGGGCTTCATAGCGCTGACCTCTGTATGCTAATGTTACAGCATGAAATATAACAAAAGATTAAACTGGTTAGACAATACTGGTTTGTCAACCATCCGCTGGACCTGCTGTTATGCACATGAGAGTACGCCTCGCTGGCTTCATGCCGCCACTCTTCATTGCTCTCGTATTGTTTTTGGCTGTTGATGACGTCCCGTATGGCGGCGGTCCGTAAGTGTAGCGCTCCCTCAAGTAAACACTGTCAGTGTGTTTCCCCTCGTGCTCTGTTAGCACCTTTGAGCACCGTGGGCTATGAGCCGCTGGCTGAAGCGTCGCCATGTTGAGAGCTGTTGAGAGGCAACCATCTTGTATCCCGAGTTAGTTTAACAACTGAGCGGCCTCCTCTGTGTCCAGTCTCTCCGCTCACAGTTACAGTTCATGCAGCATGGTGTGTGATGTTCACCTCAACAGCAGTGGCCCAAGGATAAAACCACCAATTAAATTGCAATTAAACTGCTCGTACACATCTGCAGCCAACATGCTGGATAGTTCTAGCTACTTAACTGTAAACCTTTCCACAGCTGGTGTACAACATTTAACAGACGCCCACTTTGTTCTTTGGAGGAGCCTGAGGGCAATTCTTTCTACAGCTGAACCTTTCCTTCCTTTGCTGCCTGATCTCTCTGCCCTCTGTATTTCATTTAAAATGTCTGCTCTGGACACTATTAGGCTACAGTTTAGACTTACCACTGGACTTCCTTCAAAGGACTTCTACATCCAGGTCTTGTGAAGCTGGGGACATTTAGGTCCCTTTCACATAGTTTCTTGCATCCACAAGAGCAGACCTTCTTATCCTCTGTTGCTTATTATATGTCAATGTTCTCCTGGTCCTAGTGATGTCTTCTTCATACCTATTTGTATCTTGTGGGTTTGAATCCAACAAATCAAGCCAGCCTATTGTGTTTCTAATCCTAGTTGTCCCTCATGAGGCACTTCGCCAAGATGTCATGTGTTGTATTTCTGTCAGCTGCTCTATTCCCAATGATCCACAGTGCTGGGTCTGATACAGCTTTTGTTATCAAACTAGGACAAACATCTGCGAGAAACCCATGACGAAGATAAATGTGTGCAGCATGTAACTAGAAATGTAAAGTTTTTTAAAGGCATCTTCTTATACTTCTTTTAGCGTCAGTGCACATACAAGACTTCAGTTACAGGATGAACTCTGCCCGCTGGTTTCCTACTGGTACTGCATCCACATATTCTTTTAATTTGCAAATGGTCTCCTACTGACCTTGTTCAACCCTCAACACTGTGTGTACGTACCTTGTCGCATCTGAATCCCCAATTGAATAAATAGTTTAACATATTGGGAAATAAATTTGCTTTCTAGCAGGGCCTTGGAGGAGAGACAAAGGAAAACCTTTCCCCCTTGTTTGCAATCTTTATGCTAAGCTAAGATAACCGCTTGCAGGCTCAAGCTTTATGTTTAGCATACAAACATGACAAACAAGTGGTATCAATCTAGTATCTCAACATGTGGAATTGATCCTCTCAGTACAGTGAAGGTACTGGAAACAGGACACTGCAGCTTTATTGTGCACCCAGAAACCCAGAAACTAACCAGGACTCCAAAACATTTCTGTTCAATTCTATTGTTTCTGAATAAATGCATCAACATGTGCCAGTGTTTGGAAATACTTTAAACCTAAACACATATGTAAACAGGTGAGATGTTTTACTGTAAAGCAAGGGTATTCAATTACACTTCTCCTACCAAACAAACACACACACACACACACAAACACACACACACACACGTGTCCATTTTTTGGGGCTGATGGAGACATATTTTCAGTAGAGCATTTCCCTACCTGTGACTGTCAATAGCCAATCCTGCAACAGAGAGGAGACGGTGAGATGACTCAATCTTTAGCTACTTCTACACGTGCAGTTTACATATTTGTCATATATCAGATTATACATAATGGGCCACTCGGGCTGCCAATTGAGTAGACTTGTTCTCCAGTAAAGGCTAATGTATATTGTGTTGTGTTCCAGAGAGTGCAGCTGCCTGAGCTGCCCCTTGTGGTTATTTGGTTAATTGACATTTTGTTGAAAATAATAGTCTGAAATAATAAAGTGCCAATAGTAAATGCTGCATTTTTGTTTTGTTTGACCTTAAAGGCCTGTCTTCTTTAAATCCACTTTGAATACTTTTTACATGGGGCATATTCAAAATAAATCTGTGTGTAAAGAATATATGAAAAACTAACTTGGAAAGAGGATTTGGTTGGGTATAGATAGGAAGGCATGTATAGGTCATTTGTCCCAAGCCTTCTTGTGGGTTAATGTTATAGATTATAAAGTCGCCTGCATACAGTTTTGTTGTGTGTGACAGTATATATATATACAGTCGGTCCTCTGCACATGAGGACACTGATATTATATATAATGTGCGTTGCAGTAGGTTATATTATATAGTACAGAGTATGATTTTACTGCAATTTAGTTAACATATTTTAAGTCATATACGGTTCAAAGCTCATAGACTTGCAGAATTTCACTCAAAAAAATAAAAATCACATCACCAGTACTGTAAGTCATGAAGCCATAACGACAAGATAATAGAATAATGTCGACGACTAACGTCTTACAACACTGGACATTTCTCTCTCAAACAACCTTAACTGGTCTCATTGTTCGTCATTCGCCGCGCTGTGGTGGTTACAGTCGTGAAAAACAAATGGCCTAGCGGATTCTCTCATGGAAAGCAGGCCGGGCACAGCGGGGCTACAGTGACATTTTCCCCACATGCAAAATCATGCAAAAGGTAAATACTGAAGCGGAGGGATACAGACACTATTGCAGAACATGGCCGTCACCTCCGTCATGTCCTCTCGCAAAGACCAGCCTCTTTTTTCAATACTGCCTTTTGATTGGCCGAGAGGATGGCACGTCAGCTTCCTATTGGATGTCCAACGGGGCAATCACGGGCGAATTTCAATGACGTCGACCGTACACTGGGTGCGCTGTATCGCCTGGGTGGACAGTATAGTTACTTCAACATTAACTGGAATAAAATGCCGCGGATTCATGTAAATAGAGACGTCGCTTCAGCGTAATTAATTAACGTTTCTTAATTAAGACATTACGACGTCTGGCGCGCGTGACGACAGGCCTATTTTCGGCTTTTTATCAGCAATATATCAAGGTAAGTGGAGTGATACATTTCCTTCCTGCGTCTTTTCTCCTCGCACAGAAGCAGCTCCTCCTGGCTTTATTATTTTAATAACGCAAAGTAAATAAGCGTCGACGCGTCGACCTGTATTCCCCAGCAAGAACCATCTTGATTTAAAGACGACATGTTTGTGACGTGATTTAAAGTAGCGCGTGCTGCAGCTCGCGCGGCCGAGTTATACGGAGAGTGTCAGGAAGGTAATGGCTGTCGGTCGGACTCGTAACTTGAACATTGTGAAATGGCCTGCTTGGAGTAGCTCGTCCCGTTCGTCCAGCCGGGTGTGTTGTCTTTAACGAGGCTGTTCGGTGACAATCAGGACGCGTTATTTAATAATAACGGTATTAGCGTCGACCTGTCAAATCCGACCCTAGGGTGACGCTACCTGTCCGCAGTCCGTGGGCCTACCAGTCTTCAGACTCCATCTGTCATCATGTTGGTAGCATACAGGCGAGAGTCCCGCTGCCACTTCAGAAGAAAAGCACTTTAAATTATCAGAGCTGGCATGGTCAGTAGTTTAATGACATAAAGGAGAAAACGGACTAATAAGAGACCTATTGTTCAGAGCTGCTCATCTAGCTGCATTTTACAGATTCATGCTTAGGACCCTCAAGAAAAATGATTTAGTTGTTTATTTGTGTGTGCGTGAGTGTGTGCGCGTATGTGTGTGTGTGTGCAGTGACTTAAAGAGATTTAGTACAGAACACACTATATTGACACTGCTACATGTCAGGCAGTGTTGGTGTTGGCATGCTGAGGCCATTTGCATTTCTTTGTTTACTGTAAGTCTAACTGTGGTTTTTAACATATAAACCGTAAGAGCAAATTTTAGTCAAATCAGGGCACCAGTTCTGGGTGAGCACAGGGCTGCATGCATCCAGGGTATACTGGAGATCAGCAGCCATGATGTTCTGTGCCATCCCGGGGTAGATGCCAGAGCTGTTGGGCAAGAAGTAGGCCAGTTTGACAGCGTGACTCATATCAACATATGAAGGTAGAGCATTCTTACTGATTGGTGAATTGAGCCATATACACTTTCAATCTGTCATCCACCAGCAGCATGTTTCATGTAATGGGTAATAGCGTTTTTGTATCCGCTGCTGAATCTTTATTCTTTATACAAAGACAAGTTCTCTGTGACCCAAAGATTCCCATTTCAGCCTCACTGCAGGATTACATTTGTTTTGCCTTTTGGGGTTTCCAGAAACCTTGCTGTAGTATCAACAACAGAAGTATTTTTATTTAAATGCTTGAAATAACAATGTTGAAATGCGTTGTCCCGATGGGTAGGACTTTGAGCCGATAAAGCTGGGAGTGGTTGACAAGATGAACAGAATTAAATCAACCAAAGGTTTCTCAGTCCACAGCAGCGGTTCCTTTAGAGAGTTCAGGTGTTGAATTGTTGCCTTCATGTCTGTATGGGAGTTTGACCTTTTGCTCTCGGGTCGAATAAAGCTAAACAAATAAATCTAACAATTATTGATTTAAAAAAAAAAAAAAAAAATGTATTTTATTGGGCCAAGATTTATATTGTATTGTATAGCAATACAGATATTTCATTAAAAACTAAACATTTATTAAGAGACTGTCAGAGAGGAGGGACAGGAATAGCTGACTTTTTTTTAAATTATTGAAATAGTAAAAATTTAAAGGAAACTCACAAAACGTCTAAATGTTCAGTAAATGTAATGGTACCATTATTCCTTCCAAGTTCAGTCCTATGTTTGTGGAAATACCTCAGCTGTGTCTAGACAGTTGTAACTTCTCTAAGATTGACCAGGCTGATTTACTTTCCTTGTCTCTCCTGATTTTATCGAGTGGAAAAGGTTCAGTAAGACCTCCATGTCATTGAGTTGTCTGCTAATGTCCATTTTATACTAAGACATGCGGTGGAAATATTCCAAATACAAAAATAAAATACATTCTTGCAATTGTTTAAATGGAACTTATCCAATTAAACAATTGCTATCATGCTTTGAGTTGATGTTTCATAGCTAATTTATGTTAATTTGTAGTGAAAAGTGTAGTTCTAGTTGGCTGGCAATTTGCAGTCCTTTCTATTTAAAATTTGCGTCGTACCTGAAACCAGTTCTCCCAACATGCGTACAAAGTCGTGAGGCAATCTGAGTGCAAAAAAAGCCCCGTCCATCTTTGTGTAATGGAGATTGAGCCATTAAGAACATCCCAAACCCCGTCTGAGAGCGGTGCAGAGGCAAACCCCACTCCAAGTCACGTTTGGGGCTCCGACTATTTATCTCAGGGCTTTGGCCCATTTCATTGGCTAGTGCGTAATCCGCTAAAGGTCACGGCCACTAATTACACTCCTCCAAAACTGACAGATGTCTATCCTGAGCTTGATTGCCTTCTCCTTCATCAGAAGAATGCTCAACCGTCACTTGGATGACTCGAGTAACATGCGACGGCTCTTTTTATAACAAAATGCTGGGCCCTCTTAAGATAATGAAGCAAACCTGATCCAGCCAAAAGTCAATAATGTTCCACTATTTAACACTTCGATTTAGCGTCTTTACTTTGTAAGAGTCCTTTCTGCTTCTTTGGCGAGCTCGCGTGTCACACGGCGAGCTCGGTTTGGCTGCATTCAGGGCTCCGTTTTAGCCAAGCGGCGACCTCATTATGCTGGCGTCCAATCAGTCCTCCGGCCAGCTCCTAATTGAGCCATCGGCGCCTTAAGGGGGAAGAAGAGGGATGAATGTGACAATTACAGTAATGAGGGGGCAGCCATGCAGAGGGCAGTCGGGGAGAGGGAGGCCGGACAGACGCCTTGCAGTGTCGCCCCATTCTGGCCAATTTACGGCTAATCAAAGACCGGCGCTCGGCAAAGTTGGTAGTCAGAAGGGAAGAGCTGTTGTTAGTCATTTTCCCTCTCGCAGTGGGATATTTCTACATTTTGTGGTAATTGTTTAGAGTTGGTGCCTCACAGTTGCAGCTAATGAATGATTTATAATGATGTCCAGCACTGCTGATAGACAAATATTGAATGTTTGAAAAGCTGGAGCTGCACAAATCACATCATTGTGACTATTGTTTCTCATTTTTATATAATGTTGTTTGATAATGGACATCATCAAGGGGGATTTAAACACCTGTAATACAGGGCAATGATGCATAACACTAAGCATTTTAAAGTTAAACCTAATATTTTGAATTGTGATTCATTCTCAAGATGCCCTGAAGTGTTGAAATTAGGTCTACCACTCCCCTGGCGTTTTCAATGTTTCCGTCTGGCCTTACACCACTCCCACAGGAGAGCGTGGTCGTGGAAGGTCAAGACGGGAGGGGAAAAGTAAAACTGTTGCCACATGGCTGGGCCTATGTGTAAGAAGGAAAAGCTAATGTTTTTAGAAGATGTACACGTTTTGTTTCCACTTCAGAAGTGTGGCTGTCTCCATCCATCCTAAAACAAATCAATAACGACAAAGTCGAGCATGAAAACAAATACAATGATCCTTGCATTAAAAAAATTGATTAACTGTGACGATCCTTTGTTGGTCTGATCCCCAGCTCCTCCAGACCTCAGGTCTAAGTGTCCCTGGTTAACATTTTAAATGCTTATTGCTCCTGAAGTGTTTTCCATCGACGTGCGACGAGTGTGTTTTAAATGATTAGTTTAGATCCTGATGAGCAGGTGGCACCTTGTATGGCAGCCTCTGCCACGAGTGTATGATGTGTGTTTGAGCTTAATGTAGTGAAACACATCTTGAGAGGCCGAAGACTATAAAGATATATATATATATATATATATATATATATATATATATATATATATATATATATATATATATATATATATATATGTGTGTGTGTATATATATATATGTGTGTGTGTGTGTGTGTGTGTATATATATATATATATATATATATATATATATATATATATATATATATAGTTATATTCCATCTTCCACTTACCATTGTGTTGAAAGCCGCTAACAACCTCTCTCTGATTTGCTAATAAACACAATTCTTCTCAATAAAAGTACCCTGTTATTTCATCTCGAAGCAAAATCGGTAAACGTTGTTTTAATTGTAAACGGAAGCAGAGCGAAACCATGTCCGTCATCCTGGGTTAATCCATCAGTACTCCAGCGTCGCACTGTCCATTATTCTGAGACCACAGCTAAGTGATCGCAGCATTTATTTCAGCCGATAGTTTTCTTGTATAAAGATTAAACGGAGGGGATCGATGACCAAACAATAAATAATCACTGACTATCAGTCAACAACTTGACCGATTACGTTTGATTATGTCAATTCCTAGTCGGGGACACGTGGTCTGGCTGATCGATTCCCAATGCGAGATGGATCCGATCTCGGGGCGTACAGACGTCCAGTTGATGGCATGGCACGATCAGATTGATGATCACGATCGGACGGCAACAGTTGCATTGAAAAGATAATAACCACGGCCTATCGGTTGTTTTTATCATCAATGAATCTGACAATTGTGTTATACAGTCAAATAAATGTTGTTACAAAATGTTCACAGAGCCCGTGGTTGAATATATCTCCAACTCAGAAAAGGAGAAAATCCTCTCAACTGAAACCAAGTCCTTGTTTTCCATTTCTAACTGGGGGGAAAAAAAGATTAAAATGCTTAATAATTTATCATTATAATGACCAATTACTATTCTATCGATCGACTAATACCTTGCTGATTAATAAACTATTACATTCTCTTGTAGGGAGCCTTGCCTTTAGCCTTGCACCAAACCAAGTGTAATCAACTGTAGACGCTACACTCGTGATTATTATATGATTAACTGTGCAGCGCTACTGGAAGCTTAAATCACAGTGGTAGACATGTTAAAAGGAAGCATATGTGAAACTGTATATATTAGTGGAGATTAAGTGACTAATTAGTCTTTCTCGAGACAATCAAAAGCATAGTCAGCAATGATGATGTTAATGTCATACTGACGGACTAAGCAAAGGGAAACTGGCATATTCATTTAATTATTTATCCTTGCCACGATTGATGCATTAAAAACTATCTGAATTATTGCCATAATATCACTTTAGGATGGGGAACGATTGATCATTACACTCGGGTACAACCACATGACCAAAAGACTGACCATCTTATTTAGTCCCACATCTATCTGTAGCTCATGCAGAGGCTCTCCATGCTTAATTATTCATCATTCGTTTATTATTTTAATTTCTTGTATATGAAAGATTTTAAAAGTGCAGCCAATAAAAAGAGTGGTTCCGCCTGCACAGAAAGATAAAGATGTCTTAGTTGTCGATATGCCACCTCTTCGGTTGGACTGACCTTTGACCTGTGTTGTGATGATACCAATGCTACTCGTTTTCTAGTGTGTGCATATGATTTTAAACATTAATACCCATCTCCATCAAAAATAATCCTTCATTGACATCAGGTTGGTCTGTCAAATGTTTTGATACTTGTAAAGAGCCAAGTGGAATCACTTATGATTTATATTAGAGGTCTTAAGCAGCCCATGCAAAGTTGTGTTCAGTGACGTCCTTTTCTTTATTTCATTTTTAAATGTAGAGCTGCAAATGGATGTTTTAGTGTTGTCACTGAATATCCTTCAAGTGGCTGAAGCTTCATGTGTGTGGGAGCTCATGCTGACCCTTTGTTTTATGTTACGATGACTCGCAACAAGCATTGAATCATCTATTAATGTATTATTAATTTCACAACTGTAGTTTCACATAACTGAGACTAATGCAAAGGTGAAGTTGTGCTTTTTAGTATGAAGTTTTGTACGAAATGTATAGGACAATACAAAAAATTGGACACTCAAGTTTATTGTTGGTAATGAGATATAGTGGCCATTAGGTAGTATGGAGGGAGGTGATTTAGACACGGCTAGAGGAGCACAATACTCTGTTAATATTTAATGATTTAAAAACACATTTTTAGGACTGTTGTGTATTTGGTTTACTATTAAGGCCGGAAGAGAACGTCTCAAAGCATCCGATCGAATAAAAAATCGACTTAATCAAGTAGCTTCCCACTTGATGTGATTGCTGCTTCTTGGTGCTGAAGGTTAGATTGAACCACTTCAAAGAGTGTTGGCTAGATACCTTCATGTTTAATGCCTTAATAATCAGGCAGTATTGTTGGATCATGTAGTTGGGGAGCTCACATTGTCATTATATCTGTAGAATAGGATGATTTATCGATTTTGTGAATGCACAATCACCATCATCACACGATTTGTTTCTTGTTTTGATTCTGTGATATTTTAGTGACCTTGAGTGACCTTCCTGTCCCTCTGTGTCACGCAGGAGAGGAGCAACGTCCTCCTCGCCACCGCAGCCGCAGAGAAGTTTGTCGTGCTTTGTTCCTCGTGGAACTGAAGACCTCCACCCCTCATCTCCTCATCTCCTCATCTCCCACTCCTCCGTCTGGCCGCCCGTCAAAAGGAGTCGACAGAGTTGCCGGACCACACCTGGGCCGAGAAATGCGTTTGTGTGCGTGTCCTCGGATGCATAACTGTGTCTGACAGTTTTCGGGGCTGAAGTAAGAGGTTGTAGGCTGCACTTCCCCTCTCTCGCCATCTGAGAGGCGCTTCTCCACTTAAGTGACTACGTTTGTCTCCACAACTGCAAAGCATTATGGGAAGGAAAAAGATTCAGATCCAACGGATCACCGATGAAAGGAACAAGCAGGTGAGTCAAACTTAGTTTTCATCTGTTTTTCTTGTGTGTGACTTGTCTTATGCATGAGTGTTTTAAATAATGTACTATAAGTATTCTTAATAAAGTTTATGCTTTTGTAGAGGGAATTTAGGGCTTTGATCCTCTTTTCCCACTTCTAGTATAGGAAATGTCAAAGCACCACAAGTCGGTATTAAATGTCTGGTTCGATTTATAATCTTGTATATTTAGCTTATGATTTCAACTTTTAGTATTCCTTTTAAATAGAGTAGTAATCCCTATATATTATATATATTTTTGTTTAGTGAAATACAAGTTAATATTTAAAAAAAAATTGAATAACCAAAAACTTTAATGAGACAAGTTTAAAAAAAAAGCTAAAAGTCCAAAAGGGGGCAGGCAGAGAATCGGGGGACAGGGCAGGCCGGCTGGTCAGGAATCTACAGGGAAGACAGAACTAAAGACAACAACCCAACAAGCAAAAAGGGAAAGACTGACACGATACAAAGGGGGCGAAACAGGTGCACGTCATCAGACAGTAACGAGACAAGAGTGGCTGAGGGCAGGTGAAAGGAATGAAACAATCAAGGATAGAGGAGACACAGAGGAGTCGCAGAACACAGGAGAAACAGAACACAGGAGACACGGGGCGTTGCAGATAGAAATAGAATAGAAATATACTTTATTAATCCCCAAGGGGAAATTTGTAGACACAGTAGCACCAATAAACTAAACGCACAAGAATAAAATAGAAAGAAAAAGTGACTGTTCATAAACTATACAAAGTGAAATATAAAATATATATATACACACACAACATGTATGCAAATACAGCAGTGTATATAGAAAATTTAAATAAAATATAGACAACTAGAATGGGCACTCGGTAGAGCGCATACCTTCGTATATCACAAGATTGAATTATGAACAATTTGGCACTAGTTTCACGCAAATCGGATGCCAATTAACCGAGATATCGCAAATTTACGTTTTTCTCCTTTTCGTGACCTTGACCTTTGACCCAATCACTCCCAAAAACTAATCGATTGTTCCTTGGGTCATGACCAATCATCCCACCAAGTTTCATAACAATCGGCTCAGTTTTGTCTGATTTAGACGAATAACAAACGGACGGACATATTCACAAATAAATAAATACACGCCGGCGAAAACATTACCTTCTGCATTTTCAATGTGAAGGTAATCAGAAATAAAATATAGACAATCTAAATAAAATATAGACAATACTGCAGATACTGCAGTTGTACATTACATTTCATCAAGACAATTTCATAATTGCCTTTGAGTGCCTCTAAAACCTTTTAATCCCCTGGCAGTACTGTGTGACATTATTTTAATTGAACATTTTTAAGCAGTTATCTTTATATATTACCACTAAATAATGTCTTCATGATCATGAGAGGTCTCCTAGATTAAAAGAAACGAGTTATGTGTGCAGTTCACTGAACAGATCTTTGGTACTGAGGTTTTGTTATTCTTCACTCCCAAGACGATCAATCTCCAGGTAGATTGTTCTACTTGAGGGGAGCTCGGCGGTCTAGAAGTCATCCTCTGGTCGCTGCTCTTGTTAATTAGCGTCATTGTCTCAATCAACTATACACGTCGTTGCAGTGAACGGTCTCAAAAACTGAGCCAGCTGTCCTCAAGAATTTGCCTTGTTCAGCTCCGTTTGTTGTTTCCCTTCTCGTCACCAGACTGCCACCCCTCTTCAGGTTTCCTCCCGGCCCAACGTCTTTCTTGTTTTTTCAGTCGGGTCACATGACTAGTCTTACAAACATTTTAATTTGGTATTTATAGGGTTCTTTCCCAGCGTAATAATTTCTTTTTGTGAACCACTTTCTCACAGCTCAGACTTTAAACTCTGCACTCTTTCTAGAAACGGTTTGCACAGTGCATACCGAAGATGTTTCACTGTAAATCATTAAATTGTTGCGCCGTAAGGCATTTTAAAATGTGTATGTAGCAAGACGACAACACAAGCCATCAAACTTTCTTTAAAACTGTCGTCAATATTTCCTTATATCTGGTGCTTACATTGCTTTTTAATGTAAGGACAAAAGGGACTTGAGGGATTTCCCTTTTTTATTGATTAAAAAATGTCTGGAAAAAATAACGAATAAGTAAAATCAACAAATTACAAATCTCACAGTGTTTCCTTTTGATGCATATAACTGGTTGTACGAACATCAAAACCTATGATGAGGTATGCCTAAAAAACTGTTAGATATGTGCCCTGATGTGTCAGTAATGTGACTGCATATGTTGTCTTCATTACTCAGCACATGAAAGTGTATTCACAAGTCTTTAACTTCGAACTTTGATTGGCAAGTTTAGACCTTAGTGTGTGGATCAAGACCATAAAGTTATTTATATAGATAGATAGATAGATAGATAGATAGATAGATAGATAGATACTTTATTAATCCAGAGGGAAATTTAGGTCAACCAGTAGCTTAACTTAACTCACAAACATACATACACAACTTACAGTAGAATCACAGTATAACAACAATACACATAGGGGGAACATGTACACAGGGAGTAGGGAGTATACAGAATGTACAGATATTAGTGTGCATTGGTTGAGTGTTGATATCCACAAGGATAGTGCTAAATGCTATAAATAAACCAGTCTGCAATGGGCTTGTATAGCCAAAATGAGAAATTAAAATAGCGAGGAGGGCAGACGGAGGTAGATATATCCATCTCGATTGCAAAGTGTTAACCCAAGAGCAAGGGAGACTTTAAAATCAAGAAGATGTGGCGTTGTATATCTGAATTTCTGAGCTCCTGTGATTTTCTGTGATCCTTTAATAAAGGGTGTGTCCTCGCATATCTTTTTCTTTCCCCCCTCCTCCGTCTCTTCCTCTCAGGTGACATTCACAAAGCGAAAGTTTGGCTTGATGAAGAAAGCCTACGAGCTGAGCGTATTGTGTGACTGCGAGATCGCTCTGATCATCTTCAACCATGCCAACAAGCTGTTCCAGTACGCCAGCACTGACATGGACAAGGTCCTGCTCAAATACACCGAGTACAACGAGCCGCATGAGAGCCGGACCAATGCAGATATTATCGAGGTACATCCATGAGCCAGCTCAGATTGACAGTTCCCTTTGTTGGGTTTTAGGAAATGCAGCGTGAGCGTGAGCTTGTTTTAGGATATATGGGGATGCAAGTAGTCCCCGTTTAACTGGTTTGTCTGGGATACATATATATAATTCACATTTAGTTAAATATTAGTATTGGAGATGCCAGATCAGCTTTTAGGACTAAATAAACCTACCTTGAGACAACCGTAGTTTCCAACTAAACTGACTGACGTAATACTATTTTCTTATTTTGTATTACTTTCATAGACTTTGAGAAAGAAAGGCTTCAACGGCTGCGATAGTCCAGAGCCGGACGGTGAAGACTCCATTGATCAAAGTCCCCTTAATGATGACAAGTACCGTAAGACCACGGAGGATCTGGATGTTCTCTTCAAACGCTACGGGGTAAGTAATGGAGTACATGGTAATGTCTGCTGCTCTGCTTCTCTCCTCATGGTAATCTGGTTGATCGGACATTTGTCTGTTATTGTTTTGTTGTTTGACTTGAGTGCCTACAGGAAACGTGTACTGTGGTGAAGTCACTCTCACTGGTGGTTTCACTGGGTCGTTTGTAGATGAAGGAGATAACGGATGCACGAACGGCTTTTGGACCGCTACCATACCAACGTCCTTAGAGCAAATATCCAGCAGTTAATTAGACTGGAATCCCTTTAAAACAAAATGCAAAGTGTTGCGTTTCAGCTTCAGCACAGTGGTCGTCGTTTGTTTTATCCGCACGGTTTGTCAGACTTTCTAGTCGCAATTTACCGACGATAAGAATTTGTATGTTGTTTTTTTTTACTCTCCTGTTACCTTCACATTTACTAGCATCTTTTACCCTCGGGGTCAATTTGACCCCAGCAATTAAAATTTCCAGAAAATTATTAGAATTAATATTGTTTCCCAAGTTTAAGTGTGAGGTACTTTTATGTTTGTTTGTTGACTACCTAAATAGCCCTTTAAATATATAGAAAAGTTGATATTTCTTATATGTTTGACACAGTAAAAAACAGCCTGGGGTCAAATTGACCCCAAAGAACATCAACATTAAACATAGAATGGGGTCAAATTGACCCTAAAGGTAACAGGAGGGTTAAACGCATAACTTCAAGGTCAGCCCACCTTTAGTGAGCCCGGGCCCAAGTTGTCTAACGGCCTCCATTTTAATCGGCAGCTGACGAGCAAGACGCTGGAGCTTGGCTTGGGCCTTGAGGAGTACTATCATCTATGCACCAACAAATAAACTACACGGACTGCACAGCTACGATCACATGGCTGTCAGACACCTGGACAGAGCGTGCCTCTGAGACACACAGCCGAGCACCTTGGAGATAAATTAATTGATGCGCTGTCGACTTACTGTTACCGTGTCTGCATGAGTCCCCGACGATGCACGTGACATCGTGCCTGCTAACTCTCCCGGACAGGTGAACGAGGCATCGGTTTCCTGTTGCGTGCATACACTGCAGCTGGTGATGGATTATAGTTTTACTCTATTTGTGCTTCGGCTAAATCTGCAGCTTTTTCGTCACTTCAACCGAAGCACCCCTGCATGCGAGGCAGTATTATGTTGTGGGTGAATGTTAATGATCAGCTAATGAGGGTCAGGTATTGGTCAGAAAAACTGTTTGCTGATGATATTTCTCACTTTAGCCAAACCGCCCGAGTGGCAGTAAATCATTTCTGCTGTGTCAAGAACCAACTTCAACTTGGAGAGACGGATAGATTTATAGACGTTATTCATCCCAAGGGGGACATTTGTATAAAGCAGCATCAAGCAGATTTTACAATTTATAAAATAGCAGGACATGTTACATTTAAGAATTTAAAGTCAGATTGCGTAGGCTTTGTCCGCTGTGGTTTGTAAACGTTTCATTTAAAGTTGGCCCCTCCCCCCCCTTTTGCTCAACGACCCGAGCGTGTGAGTGTTGCCATGTTCATCTCGCTAATGGGCGCAGTGTTTGTGTCCGGACCGGAGAATTTATCTGAGCCTCCGACGGCACAGAGCACGGTACCAGGATAGAAGGCAGCCCGGGGGAGAAGAGGCTGGGGAGTGACAGCTGGAGGCAGAGTGACACCGCCTGTTCACTCTTCTCATTTGGCTGAGGGTCCCTGCAGACGCAGGCGGAGCCACATACTTTTAGTGGGTCGTAAATTAAGATTGAGAGGGATTGTTTTTGTTTGATTCGCAGCATCGTCTTATATTTTCACATATTTTGAATTAAATAAGGCGTCACTTGTTCCTTCATGTCTGTTGGAGCTATTTCATTTGACATTTGTATTTAAGTTTAATTGTAAAGCAATATTGATTATTTATTGATTATTTAGTTCATGTTTTGATAGGTTAGTTGTTTCTTAGGATAGTTGTAATTTAGTTTAATATATTTATTTTGTTGGTTCACTAATTGGGTAACACTGGGCACCTGGGGCTATATGTAGAGGTGGATAGGCACAGGACCAGCATGCACCAGGGTGGCCAATGTTTTTTTACCATGCACACACAGCAGGAGGAAGTGTTTACATTTTGTTTGTTTCTTTTTTGTTGCTTTGGAGAATAAATGATCAGAACAGTAACGAACGGATATGGACATTATACTTTCTTTTGCGTGCGTCAACACCGAGACCCACGGTGCATCGGTGGCGGTTTGATTTAGATTTTTGTTTGATTTAGGATGACAAATGGCCACTACAATGTCTATAAATAGGGAACTTTGTAGTCTGAGAAAATAAATAATGGGGATTTGGTGATCAAACCCCTCTCAGCTTATTTGTCCTTTTTCTATAGCTTGAACAGTGAAATAAATTCTGCAATGTGTTGCTTACCTTTTGCCAATGAATACGTCGTCATGGATGATATTAGCTGTTTAAACTATTTCAGCTTACAGATGGGACATCTGTGTAACGTCCTGCTGTCTCAAAGGCGGGAATGGAGGGCCGAGTACTTGACGTGCGATGAAGTCTAAGAGTAAAATGGTCTCTTCCCTTTGCAGCAGTCGACCGCTGCGGCCCAGACGTTCTCCATGCCGGTCACAGTCCAGGCGTCTAATCAAAGCACATTGCAGTTTAGTAACCCTGGCAACGCACTGGTAACTACCTCCTATGTAACATCATCATCGCTCACGGATACCCACCTCCTGTCGCCACAGCAACCGGCTCTTCAGAGGAATACGGTATCTCCTGGGTTGCCACAACGACCAGCCAGTGCAGGTGAGCGGGTAACAAGCTGAAGTAACAATAAATAACAGTAGAAACGACTGCACACGCCGATGAGCCTCTTCCTTTTGGGAGGAGATAGTCCTGACGTGAAGCAATAACGAGTACTTCTCAAGTAGTAGTTATATTTTGATTTATAACTTTGTGTACACTTAAAATTATTAGTTAATATCTCCATCAACCAAATATTAAGCATTGAGATCTAGAGTCAATACGTTTACTGATGCTATACATCAGCACATTTCAAAACCTTTGGGGTGATATTGTTTTTTTGTTCACGTCATTTTAATCCTTTTTCAATAGGAGCTCTTCTTGGAGGAGAGCTGAATAATTCAAATGGAGGATGCCCAAGTCCAGTTCGTGAGTAATCTGCTACTATATTTGTTCATATTCACAGTGTTGTTTTAGTTATTGCTTCTTTTCTTTATTGGCAATAATTCCCCTGGTATCTGGTCTATATTGAGTATTCAGTGTTTGTTCAAAGGCTAAATGCCAACAAATATAGGTACACAAAAACATCTTCAAACATACGTTATATATTTTTTCCAATCCATTTTGACCACTGAAATCTAATTAAACACAGTATACTGTATATTAACTACTGAGCCTGCAAGCTGTACCTTCACTTCTCTCCTCCGCTCCATGTGTGTGTGTGTGTGGCCAGGCTGAGCTCCGCTGTAGAATGATTTTAGCGTAAACACGGAAACCCTGAATCAAACGCTGGTCACTATCTGCATTCCATCTGAGGAGTATATTATTATTATTATTGACTCGTAGTCAACAGGCTTTGCACCAGACTAACCCCACAGCATGTCCACATGCAGCCTTTTCTGAATAAAAGCCATTAGAAAAGCTGCCCAATGTTATGAAGAGAAACATATGTTGTCAGCGGTCTCGTCTGTACACATCGGGCATAACGGGAAGAGATTGAGCAATATTTCCATTTCCATTGTTACGTTTTAGTCCTGAAATAAAAGAACATTAAAAAAAGCTCATCGTATAGAAATTTCTGGTCACAAAATGAACACCAAAAGATTCCTCCTCTCCTCCCCTGCACCATCTGTGATGGTGCATGGAGGGATCAGGGGATGCCACCAGTAACATCAACAGACAGGCGTGGGAATCCCATCACTTCTTCTTTTCTTCATTCTACCCCCTCACAGCCCCTTATGGTCCATTTTATTTTTCTAAATTCTGTTTTTCATATATGGTTGCATAGGAACAATTTTCATTTGCTCACTTGTTTGATATTCAATGCAAAAAAAAGGTTGTCTCCCAAATCATGTTTTGTGTGTTTTAAGATTTTAGTAGAATGGATACATTTGGAATCATCTTTTTGGCTCTTATTGACGAGGTGACGTTTTCTTTTAACGCGTCTTTTAAATTAGACACGCAGAGGAGTATTCTAACGCAATTTTGAGTGCACAGTTTCCGTACCCCGCGGTCTGAATTCACCTGTTTGATTTTCCTATTGATTTCTGTTCCTTTGCTTCTCTTTCTCCCCGCAGCTAATGGATACAACAGTGCCAGGGCCTCCCCAGGCCTTCTCACCGTTTCCAACGGCAACAGTCTGGGGAAAGTAGTTCCGGCCAAGTCTCCACCCCCACCTCCCAGCCCCCAGATGGTCAACAACCGCAAGCCAGACCTCAGAGTCATCACCTCGCAGGGCGGAAAGAGCCTCATGCAGATGGTGAGCTTACCCAAGCAGAACTTTTGGTGCCTTTTTAGTTAACATTTTGGACCTTACACAATGGAAAAAATGACACTTGGGATGAATATAAGTTAGGATCTTAGACACAATAAGAAAATCAAGACACCTGGAACCCAGAGGGTTTGTTAAGGTACATGAAGGGAAGGGAACTATTTTCCTATTATCCCAGAAAATCCAACTTTCACAGGCCTATAAATGAGATGGAAAATTATTTTTAAAAACTTGGGGATTGATGTTATATAGGTTATATCAAAGGTAAATGGAGGCTGTTTTCTATATTTTTTGTGTTGGTGAAGACCAGAGAGAAGAGATTCGTGGTCTTTGCTCTACGTTTTCACTCTAACTCTGACGACGCTAGTAAAGTCTTGTATGAATCAACTGAGATGTTTTAATATCTCTCCTGGAGCTTTTGATTATATCACACAATCTTCATCAGCTGTTTGCCGAATACAAATTTCAATTTTTCTGTGCATTTTAAACCTTGAGTATTAATTTCTATTCTAACAATGGATCACATGACTTCTTGTGTGTGAAACTGGTCGAACCAACAGAATTATCACCTGTAGTTCACCTGCTAGTCTTTTTATTTTAAGGCTCACAACTTTTCTGTTTTGATTACCGTTTTCCAACAAAAGATTCAATTAAAACAAAATGCAGTTACCTACCCCCCCACCTCAGGGACACAGCTCTCTTTTTTTTAAAGTTAAAAGAAAAGTAAACATTGGGCTTGCATCCAGTGACCATAGACACTACTCACAATGAATGCTAATGTTGCTCCACGTCTGCTGTGTATGAATAGGCATCACCGCATCAACTTTATCAAAAGGAAATATGGCAGTGTCGTGTGGCCAACAGCAACAAACAAACAAATGGATATTGCTGTCCAAGAACTTGTTGTTCGTGTTGGCTTAAAAGTTCAAATTGATTGTTTATTTTTTTTACTCTGGAAACAATAGAAAAGTGTTGAGAAATCTCTGAAAAGAGGGGCAACAGCTGCTACCAAATGGACCTTGTGGTCAGATTGTTTTGTCAACTATTTAATTGATGCCGTCCCTTGTTGGTTGGAGGCAGAGTGGTGGCACCTTCTGTGACTGCAGGTCCCATCCCATACATTCACTGTAACAATTAGTATATAGTGTGTATTTTTATTTACCCTTATTTACTTTTAGCTACTAATGTGATCTGTTACCACCCTTTGCAGACAGAGGATGAGCTGGAATTGGTAAACGAGGTGATTTTTGTTCCCCACGTCGGTCACTCGCATGAGTTGATGGTTATCGACTGTTGGCATGGTTACAATACTGTGCAAGAGTTTCTCATCGTTTTGGTCCTGTTGCACTGACATTTATTGGGGTGGTATTCAGCTTATGGCTCCCACCTGACTGCATGTGATTCAGGGCTCGTGGTTGTGTTGTCAGGATTATGTGATCGCAATGATAATTTAAAAAAAATAGACCTAGCAGGATTTTCCTTTGAGTTCTCCAGTCAGGTTTGATCAGGCCCATTGACTTCATCATGTGATGCCACATTAAGCATGGGTGTTTCTCCACTTGGCATTGCGGTGCGAAGCAACGCGGCATGTTCTCCATTCACTGACACGCATTTTCACTTTCCACCAAAATGATCTGATACATTTTTTTTAAACAAAGTGGCAATACATTAAAGGCATTTGACTTAATAATTCTCTCTCCTTTTAATCGGCAGGACCGTGTATTTTTCACTCTTTTAAAGCAGCTCAGTTTCGTATTTTTCTTTCAGAATTTGACCAGAGTGTCTTGCCGTTTCAGAAATGTCTTCCAGCAAAAGGATAATAAAACCTTATAGCTTCACAGATGTATTGTCATCTAAATGACTTCATGTACAAACACTGAGCCAGCAGTAGGTCCTCTCAAAATGAAGCAGAGCAACATGCTGCCAGGCCTTTAGTGACATCCACTGGAGGAACGTGAGATGACCTGCACATTCAATTCAAAGTCAATAGTTGAAGATAATTTCCAGTTTTTGTTTTATTAATAATCTAAAATACAGATTGTACTGTCTGTGCATTATATATGATAGTAAAAGAGCTGAAATTAGTAAGTAATTAAGTCAACTTAAGTTTCATTCACTGACATTTCATAAAGGAAGAGATGAATTAAGTAATCGATGGAGAAAAATAAAAAGGGCAGATTAATTGGTAACGAAAATGTCAGTTTATGGAAGCCCTAGATAATAATATGAAGTCATGTATACAGAAATAGTTTTAGACCCGCAGAACATTTAGAAATGATAGATCTTGTTAATTTCATATATTGACAAATTAAGTGAAATTGTTCTCTGATTAGTGGATTTTAGGCTTGTTTCGTTTAAAAAAAACAACAACCATGTGTCGCCCTGCTAGCCTTAATTAATATTAGTATTTGTGTATGAAATGCAATATCTCTTGTTGGTGTCTCTCTCCTCCCGTCTCTCTAATTAAGGGATAATCCTTTAAAAAAGTGACATAAGTGTATCTGATGGTTGAATAAATTGCCTTTAATGTAATCTGTCTGTTTTATGGGGCACTCAAAACAAGGACCTGTTTTTTTGATGCATGACATTACGAACCTCCTGATGGTAAATCTACCGGACTTTGAGATTTACTTGACTCGACCCATCATTTTTAGTCATTCCCAGCATGTCAGAACGGACATTATCGAAATAAGTCCATTAGCTTTCCGCCACATGTGAGAACAGTTTCTGCCGTGACTAACGCGTCGGTGTCCTCTCCCGGCAGAACGCCCAGCGGCTGGCGGCAGGAGCCCAGGTGGCCCAGAGCCTCACCACGCCGGTGGTCTCTGTGGCCACGCCAAGCCTGCTGGCACAAGGGCTGCCCTTCTCCGCCATGGCCACCGCGTACAACACAGGTGAACTGAACACACAGCAGCAGAGATAACCTTTATACAGGGTTCGTACGGTCATGGAAAACCTGGAAAAGTCCTGTAATTTTAAAATGGTCATTTCCAGGCCTGGAAAAGTCATGGAAAAAACTTAAATCACAAAAGTTTTGGAAAAGTCATGGAAATTTGTTATATTCACTTGTTCATTTACGTTGAGTTTGAAATAATGAATATGTTTTAGAAAGAAAGACTCAAAATATAAGACGGCGTACGCTCTCATACTGGCGCGCACTTTTTTTTCCGCACCTTAACTGGAAAGTTTGATGGCCAGAGCTCGGGAAGCAAATGTTTATTCTTTAAATAAAATATTGTCTCTTATTCATTTGTTTCATTAAATGTATTCTGTATGCTTTGGAATTCACATTGTTTAAATACTAAATATTCTCACTTTTTTTTGTTCATGTATAAACCGAGATTTCAGTTTAGTCATAGAAATTTGGTTTAAAGTCATGGAAATCCATCGGTCAACATGTGTAAGAAACCTGTTTATAGCACCTAGTGGCTTAAAAAATAAAGAACGGGATTTATCTTATTTTCAACCCTCAAAACGATTTTTAAAACTTGAATAAAATTGAGAAAATGTGAGCTTGACGCTGGGACTATTTCAAATCCTTTGTTCTCCCTCAGAGTACCAGCTGACCAGTGCAGACATCACTGCTTTACACGCTCTGGCGTCGCCTGGCGGCTTGTTGCCAACCAGTGTGTCCACATGGCAACAGCAGGCTGTTTCCCAGCAACAACAACAACAGCAGCAGCAACAACAGCAGCAGCAGCAGCAGCAGCAGCAACAACAACAGCAACTTAATCTTGCATCACTCAGCAACTTGGTGTAAGTATTTTCTTGTGTATTTTTCATTGGCAGAGTGGATTTCTTTTAATAGTTTCTTAAGAGCTCTCCAGTCACTCACATGATGGTGATGGTGATGGCAGGCTGCTGTAAAAGCTCTCTGTCTAATGACAACCCCCATGACACTAAAATACTGTATTGCTGACCTTACCAGTCAGCTTGCATGACATCCATCTCATGACCTTTTATACGCGAGCAATTCATATTCCTTAGTCCCAACAGCGTCTCGCCATCGCAGCTCTTCATAACATCGATCCGAATATCCGGTATTCAGGTTTTCTGGAGTTGTTGCTCTTTAGAAGTGGGAAACAGTTTCACTTCTCAAAGGTCCTTTTGTTAATTACATATATTTGTAACTGCAGAATTTGTTTCTAACTTTATTGTAGCATTTTCTCTGTTACATTTACTTGAATGATTTAAAACAAATATAAATATTTTACTCCGAGTAAAATAAGTATTACTCTTAATCAAGAAAATTTGCAAAAAAATAAATGTATTTCTCCTCTTATATGGCGTTTCAAACTTCTCACTTTAACTAATACAATTGGCTATAAATAATGTTTACATGCGCTCACATGCACCACTATACTATGACACCACTATACTATAGCACCACCATACTATAGCACCACTAGACTATAACACCACTATACTATAGCACCACTATACTATAGCACCACCATAGCACCACTATACCATTGCACCACTGTACTATATCACCACTGTACTATAGCACCGCTATACTATATCACCACTGTACTATAGCACCACTAGACCATAACACCACCATACTATAGCACCACTGTACTATAGCACCACTATACTATAGCACCACCATAGCACCACTGTACTATAGCACCACTGTACTATAGCACCAATGTACTATAGCACCACCATAGCACCACTGTACTATAGCACCACTATACTATAGCACCACTATACTATAGCACCACCATAGCACCACTGTACTATAGCACCACTGTACTATAGCACCACCATAGCACCACTGTACTATAGCACCACTGTACTATAGAACCACTATACCATAGCACCACCATAGCACCAATGTACTATAGCACCACTGTACTATAGCACCAATGTACTATAGCACCACTGTACTATAGCACCACTATACTATAGCACCACCATAGCACCACTGTACTATAGCACCAATGTACTATAGCACCACCATACTATAGCACCACTGTACTATAGCACCACCATAGCACCACTGTACTATATCACCAATGTACTATAGCACCACTGTACTATAGCACCACTGTACTATAGCACCAATGTACTATAGCACCACTATACTATAGCACCACTGTACTATAGCACCACTATACTATAGCACCACCATAGCACCACTGTACTATAGCACCAATGTACTATAGCACCACCATACTATAGCACCACTGTACTATAGCACCAATGTACTATAGCACCAATGTACTATAGCACCACTATACTATAGCACCAATGTACTATAGCACCACCATACTATAGCACCACTGTACTATAGCACCACCATACTATAGCACCACTGTACTATAGCACCACCATAGCACCACTGTACTATATCACCAATGTACTATAGCACCACTGTACTATAGCACCAATGTACTATAGCACCACTGTACTATAGCACCACTGTACTATAGCACCACCATAACACCACTGTACTATAGCACCAATGTACTATAGCACCACCATACTATAGCACCACTGTACTATAGCACCACCATAGCACCACTGTACTATATCACCAATGTACTATAGCACCACTGTACTATAGCACCAATGTACTATAGCACCACCATACTGTAGCACCAATGTACTATAGCACCACCATACTATAGCACCACTGTACTATAGCACCACTGTACTACATCACCACTATACTATAACACCACTATCCTATAGCACCACTATACTATAGCACCACCATAGCACCACTGTACTATAGCACCAATGTACTATAGCACCACCATACTATAGCACCACTGTACTATAGCACCAATGTACTATAGCACCACTGTACTATAGCACCAATGTACTATAGCACCACTATACTATAGCACCAATGTACTATAGCACCACCATACTATAGCACCACCATAGCACCAATGTACTATAGCACCACCATACTATAGCACCACTGTACTATAGCACCAATGTACTATAGCACCACTGTACTATAGCACCAATGTACTATAGCACCACTATACTATAGCACCACCATAGCACCACTGTACTATAGCACCAATGTACTATAGCACCACCATACTATAGCACCACTGTACTATAGCACCAATGTACTATAGCACCACTGTACTATAGCACCAATGTACTATAGCACCACTATACTATAGCACCAATGTACTATAGCACCACCATACTATAGCACCACTGTACTATAGCACCACCATAGCACCACTGTACTATATCACCAATGTACTATAGCACCACTGTACTATAGCACCAATGTACTATAGCACCACTATACTATAGCACCACTGTACTATAGCACCACTGTACTATAGCACCACTATACTATAGCACCACCATAACACCACTGTGCTATAGCACCAATGTACTATAGCACCACCATACTATAGCACCACTGTACTATAGCACCACCATAGCACCACTGTACTATAGCACCACTGTACTATAGCACCAATGTACTATAGCACCACCATACTGTAGCACCAATGTACTATAGCACCACCATACTATAGCACCACTGTACTATAGCACCACTGTACTACATCACCACTATACTATAACACCACTATCCTATAGCACCACTATACTATAGCACCACCATAGCACCACTGTACTATATCACCACTGTACTATAGGACCACTATACTATATCACCACTGTACTATAGCACCACTATACTATATCACCGCTGTACTATAGCACCGCAAATGGAACGTAGGTGTGGGTATGCGCCCCAATTTACTAAGGTTCAAGAATATCTTGACGCATACATCTTGATCTTCAAGTATTCCACATCAAATCTGAGAAAAAACATGAGGACACATTTTCTCTAAATTGATAAAGTAGATCATGTAGTTATGTACTACTACTTCTTCACCCCTTCTCAAGGAGTACTTTCACTTCAGCTTCAGTCAATATTAAGAACTTACTCAACCACTGGTTATTGGCTAGCCCTTAATGATTTTCAATCTGTTAACCCAAAGGTGGTCCTTAGTAATGGCTTTTATCTGATCTAGAAAGCATTAGTAAATGATGTGTCATCCAGTAATTAAGCCTTTCCTTACGGTCTTATTTACACATAAACTAGAGCTGGTTGGTATCTTTTATAATTAAAGCTCCTTCACTGATACATCTCAGATTTTTAAAGTACATTTCAATTTACGTTAAAACCAAAAGAGACATTTTAAACTAAAGGACGGCAGCATGAACCTCATTTTATTGTAGCGCATTGCAGGAATTAAATAAATAAATAATTCAAACGCACTTCCACTAAACCGTTGCATTAGGTTGTTGGTTTAATATTGGTTAAAGTGTGCTCATGTTATTGTACAAGTGTTCGCACAATACCTCTAAACCACTTGTTATACACAACTGGTGCATAGGCATTGTTTTTTGAAGTAATATACAATGGACTCCAGTGTTTAGACAACGATACATGGTTTAATGTTTTATCTCATTGTTATTATTCAGAAGTTAAATTAATATCAGCTTAAAATGTAAAGGTATGTTAAAAAAGTGAAAATGAAATATGTGATTCCCTCCTGGTTGTGTTCCTTAAAATACAGTGTCGTATTGTGTTCAGTTCCATCCAAAGTGTGTGTGTGTGTGTGTGTGTGTGTGTGTGTGTGTGTGTGTGTGTGTGTGTGTGTGTGTGTGTGTGTGTGTGTGTGTGTGTGTGTGTGTGTGTGTGTGTGTGTGTGTGTGTGTGTGTGTGTGTGTGTGTGTGTGTGTGTGTGTGTGTGTGTGTGTGTGTGTGTGTGTGTGTGTGTGTGTGTGTGTGTGGGGTTGCAGTGTCCTGATATGCATGGTTCCTCGTATTTGTCGTTATCACAGTTAGAAGACAGACTTTGAGACTTTAATAGGGATTTAACAAAGTCAGAATTAAACCCGTGACATATTTTCACACTGGTGTACAATTATTATTCGTAATGCTGTACATGTGGATCTTTAGAAATTGGACTAAAATCAAGTAAATGGAACCCGATCTTTTCTTGTTTTTTTTTTTTTGAAGAAAAAAAATTGGCAGATACATATTTGTCACGTCTTTCTCCCTAAGATATAAGGTTCCTTATGGAGATGAAATGGAGGAGACACTTGAGAAGCCTCTGCATTGGATTGTTTGTGTGAGGAGAGGTGTGTGAGCTGTGTGAGGAGAGCTGTGTGAGCTGCTGGATTCGTGTGTTCGGCCGCATGAACACCAGATCCTGAAGTGTGCTCTCTCCTCTTGTCCACAGCATGTGGGGCGTGGACAAGCAGAGCAGCGAGCTGTCTAGCCAGGTGTCCGGTCTGGCTGCCAACCTGAGGTGAACAGCTAGTGTGTGTGTCCGTGTGTGTCCGTGTGTGTGTGTGTGTGTGTGTGTGTGTATGTGTGAGAAGTGTCATGACCTTGTCCATAGTGGAGGGGGGTCGTGTTCCACTTCATACATGAATTTCGCTTTTGTCTAAAACAAAACAACATGCAGTAAATGTTCCCTACATTTATATTATTAACTCAAAGCAAAGCACACACATTTCTAAAACTTAAATTAATAACACACCTTCAATATTTCTTAATTGATACATTTCAGTTGTTATTGTTGTTAATGGTTTAGATTCAAGTAATCCAAGAAGTTGTACAGTTACCACCTTTTGAGTTGGTAATTGATCATGACATGAAACCTTGAATACAGGACTGTCTCAGAAAATTAGAATATTGTGATAAAGTTCTTTATTTTCTGTAATGCAATTAAAAAAACTAAAATGTCATGCATTCTGGATTCATTACAAATCAACTGAAATATTGCAAGCCTTTTATTCTTTTAATATTGCTGATTATGGCTTACAGCTTAAGAAAACTCAAATTCTAAATATTAGAATATCATGAAAAAGTATACTAGTAGGGTATTCAACTAATCACTTGAATCGTCTAATTTACTCGAAACACCTGCAAGGGTTTCCTGAGCCTTTCCTGCACCAGACAGTTGCAGAGTGGTCCAAAGTCCTCTTTTCAGACCAAAGCAAGTGTTGTGTTTCATTTGGAAGTCAAGGCGCCAGAGTCTGGAGAAAGGCTGGAGAGGAGCAACATCCAAGTTGCTTGAAATCCAGTGTGAAGTTCCCAGTCAGTGATGGTTTGGGGAGCCATGTCAGCTGCTGGTGTTGGTCCACTGTGTTTCATCAAGTCCAGAGTCAATGCAGCTGTGCACCAAGAGATTTTAGAGCACTACATGCTTCCGTCTGCTGAAAAGCTCTATGGAGATGAGGATTTCATTTTCCAGCATGATCTGGCACCTGCCCACAGTGCCAGAACCAGCAGTAACTGGTGGACTGACCATGGCATTACTGTCCTTGATTGGCCTGCCAATTCCCCTGACCTGAACCCCAGAGAGAATGTGTGGGGTATTGTGAAGAGGAAGCTGAAAGACGCCAGACCCAACAATGCAAATGAGCTAAAGGCTGCTATTGAAGAATCCTGGGCATCCATAACACCTCAGCAATGCCACAGGCTGATTGCCTCCATGCCACGCCGCATTGATGCAGTAATCCGTGCAAAAGGATTCCCAACCAAGTACTGAGTGCATTAATGGACATTTTCAAATGTTTGATTTAGTTTTGCTGTTATAAAACTTTTTTTTTACTTGGTCTGAGGAAATATTCTAATATTTAGAGATAGGATATTTGAGTTTTCTTAAGCTGTAAGCCATAATCAGCAATATTAAAAGAATAAAAGGCTTGCAATATTTCAGTTGATTTGTAATGAATCCAGAATGCATGACATTTTAGTTTTTTTAATTGCATTACAGAAAATAAAGAACTTTATCACAATATTCTAATTTTCTGAGACAGTCCTGTATATGACACTCGGTTTTATTTGCTGTAATGAGTATATTAATATATAATTCACTCTAATTATGGCCTCATAAGCTGCTTTACTGTAAACAAACTATCAACAGTCACTACATTTTAAAACCAGTATTACTTTTATTAGCTCGCAGCACAAATATCGAAAGGTTGATGGAGTAAAGATCTCTTAATTATAAAACTGTGACACTGCAACAAATTCATATATTAATGTTTTTTAGAGTTGCTTTAAGATTGTTTTCTACCGATATTTGACATTTTAATTGGAGGTCTCCGCTTTGAGAAATTAAACAAACATTGTCCTCATAGTTTTCCTGGCCTATTCAAGGCTACAGCCATTGGACACCCACAAGTACGGTGGCCTCAAAGGGACAAACGGGTTCAAGAGAGAAAGCCCAGCGCTCAAAATCCCCAAATGCTGCAAATGTAAAAATATAAAACAAGGCAAATATCAAAGAGTTCTCTTTTAAAATGTTTATTGTTTTAGTATTTACAGCCTTTTGTGTGCATTTTCTTAACGGTCTAAAGAATAATCCTAAATTAGACAATGAAAAGTGCATTACTGAAGCAAAAAGGCCATTTTCACATTTTTGTATTTATTCTTGCATGTTTGTCCTCAGGGGCCACCGTACAAACTCTGAGTAAACGTAAACGCGTACCAGTGCTCATAAACACATTTATTCTACACGCTTCATCCTCTGTGCTTGTAAATCAGAAAACAAGATTGTCCTGCCTGAATTTTTACGTGTGTGGGAGAAAAAAATTGGCAGATTTGAGTCTTTGTTTTTCTGATTCTCAGACATTATTAACTTTATTGCTGTTGTTGAAGAAACTTTGCTTGCAATAATGTGTCCCACTTTTCTCCACACATGCCACCTCTAATCCACCTCTTACCTTTCGGTTTGGGCTCCAACATTTTGTTTTCCCCCCACAGTGTTGGCTCTCCGTCCAACCTGCTCTTGGGTAGAGATGAGTGGTTGGGCCGGTACTGTATCGCCCTTTCTCTTCCCCGTGTGTCTGTGCTTCTGGCTGGCTTCCCTTGGCATGTCTGCTGCAGTCAAACAGGAAATAAGACGGAGTTCTCCGACCCGGGATTATTTTCTGTTTATCGTCTGTCGCTGAGTCACTACGAACCGCCTTGTCACACAAATTCATTCTCATGCTTCCGGGGCTGACGTGTTGATCTTCTGGGAGCAGCGGGGGGGTTACTTCTGCTTTTTAAAGGCTTCAGAATCTATTGAATTATTGAATAGTCGAATGTGGCTTTGCCCTGCTGCTGCTGTGCCGTGTAACGTGTTTTTTTTTTTTGTCTTGATGCAAGTGAACTTTCCAGTTTCTCGTATGCCTTTTTGTCAAGAAGCTAATCATACGTATGTTTTTTGCTTTCTCGCCTTTTCCTCTTTGTTGCGTCCCTTATCCTCCATCGTCTTCCTCTCTCCCTCTCTGTCCTCCGTGACCCCGTGACCCTGTTCTCAGGCCCGTGACCCACATACCTCAAGGCGCCATGCTGACCGTCAGCACAAACTCCAGCGTGAGCATCAAGTCGGAGCCCATCTCGCCCGGCAGGGATCGCAGCACGCCGTGCCCGGCGCCGTCTTCTACCGCGCCGTCCTCGACCTCGGGGGGAGCCGTCCTGACCGCGCCGCCGCAGTACCCGGGCTCCCTGCTGTGCCTGGAGCCTCCGACCGGCCGCTCGCCCGCCGACAGCGTCAGCAGCAACGCCAGCTCCTTCGAAGGCAGCGATCGCGATGACGCCGGTGCGGCTGGAGGCGGAGGCGGGGGAGGCGGCGGCGGGGGCGGCGGCTCGGCCGGCGCCGCGGGAAGCGGCGGTCCCGGCAACCGCCCCGACTTCAGCCCCTCGGCCGAGCCCATCAGGGTGCCGAACGAACCGGAGCAGGAGGGAGGAAACATCAAGCGCATGAGATTGGATACCTGGGTCACATAGAGCTGCCGGCCACGCCTCCTTTGCACCCACAGGGAAGGTTCGGTGACACTTAAACACCCACACACACACACACACACACACACACACACACTCATTCTTAACCCCCCACTGCCCCTCCGACCCCACTGCCATGTGACACTATCATCACAAACATCTGTCCCAAATTATTAAACTCGGCTGCGTCACCCCGATTTATGAGGCTTTGTTGCCAAATAAACATACATTTAAAAAAAAAAAAAAAAAAAAGACGTTCAAACCCTCCGGGGGTCTCGCTCTGCGGGAGGAGAGGGCGGCTCAGTGCGCCGCTGGATACGTCGTCCCTTGTAGATCCTTGACTCGAGGCCGTTAGATTCTGAAAGCCTCCTTGCTTGAATGAAGTCGCGTAAAGTAATTTTCGTTTGGTAGATAATTAGGTGTTGAACTTTTTTTTTTTTTTTTTTTTTTTTTTCCAAATCTGACAAACCCATCGGAGGCGCGTATCGCATGGTTTCACCTTCACCCACATGGAGCTCTGCTGCATCCCTCACCGTGTGATTAGTGGCATGTCCGCATCATGGGACTCCTGCTCTTTGAAATCCCACACAGTGTGGATTACGGGCTCCCCATTCTTCCATAAGTCACTTCCAAACTGCACTTTTGGATAGAACTAAATCTGGACGTGTGAGGGCGGAGCATCTCTCCGGGCGCCGAGCAGACGACTCCGACGGGGTGGAGAGACGTCACCTTCGAGGGTTCTCTCCGCTGCCACGTTTCCCGACCTCGTACGGGGGACGAGCGCCTCGCTAGATGTCATCCTGCGCCACAACAAATGAAATGCCAAATGTCTCTCGCGCTCGTCGTCGAGGACGACGACGACGTCTCACCTGCACTGTCGCGGAAAAGGAGGGCTCTGGGAAACTGTTGACGCTTTTCAAGCTTTGAATTCGCCGCCGCTCTCCTCGGACGCGTCCCGTCCGCTCGTCCTCGTCTCCTCTGGAACTCGGATTGGAAATTTGTTGCACCAGAAATCCAGCCGGCCGCTCGGCTTCCTACCAGGATGCCGTCCGGTTAAATGCATCGTACGAGAGGTTTGGCTATTTTTTGAGGGTAGGGAACGTATTTGGTTCTTTCAGTCCAATTGTTCTTTAACTGTTGGTATTTAAAGATATATATATATATATATACATATATATATAAACCGTTTTGAAGGTCTGTTGGTTGTCCAGAAGTAGGAATTCTGACTTTGTATGAAAACCCCTCGTATACAAAAGCTTTGATGTCCTCTTAAGCTCCTTAGCTCGTTGCCGTGTTTCAAACAGTAAAGGAAAAATACATTTTCTATATTTCTACCGCTTCAGTTGGCGACAAAGTAAAATAGCTTTTCGGCTTCAACGACGTGTATGTACATATGACTATATTTGCATAGACTTTGCTAGGTATCCCTAAAAACAAGCAATGTGTTGATTCTCAGTGGATCTGTTTGCGTATATGGGTGTGGATTTGATATGTTTCGAGCCGCACTAGGCCGTGCTGGTGGATCGGACTTGTTTCAGTAAACCTATTTTATGCTAGTGTTGATGGTGTGTGCACTTTTTGTCTCACTCACAGAGGCCTGCTTGGTTGTGGTGTCATCATATTCTCCTACCACACACTTTTTTTAAACACCCACAATACAATTGTCCATTACCACCTAATTATGAACCGATGAGGACACTGCCATTCAATTCGTGTTTTTTTTCTTCTCAAATACAATGCACTTCAACATATTTTGATTGACGGAATCTTTTCCACATCACGCTGACACAGATTATGCCTTTTTTCACTTAGAAAATAAAGTGCTGTGTTTGTCGTTTTAATTGTATTTTTTCTAGTACGAATTTGTTTAGTCTGACCCATTTCAAGTTGTTGTATACGTGTACAAAGGCTGTTTATAGCCTAGAAATAGAACGACAATAGAACGACGCTCCTGACTGCGTGAGCCTGTTCCCCTTGAGACGATGCTCACAGCGCAGACCGGCATGTCGGCTGTTTGTTGACCGCTTAGGAAAAACACTTCCATGTCAGCGTAGGGGAAGTGGACACGGCGTCGTTTATGAATTGATGCAGTTTGGTGTGATTGGTAGACGTGTGTGTGCGTGTGTGTGCGCGTGTGTGTGTGTGACACTAGTGTTTGACACTGACTTTGAGTTTGTGGCAAGTGTCCAGGACTAACATCACCCTGCTGTGCGACATTTTTCACGCCAGTGTTGTTGATGTTTATACTATGATCAGGTAATCTCTCCATCCCTCATCTGACGGCGTGTTGGGTAGCTCGTTTCTTTCTTTTATCGATTCAACATCCAACACTTTTCAATAAACTTGTGTTGCTTCGTAAACCATCAAAGGAGTATTTCTTAAAGTTGTGAGACTCGTTTAGTCGCTTTCCTACAGACGGTTACATGAGAGGATTGATACTCGCCGATATGTGTGCATTAATGTGAAGCTAGATGAGCAGGAAACGACTCGCTTTCCAGCCCCTCTAAAGCCGCCTTCATGTCGTACACTTAAACAGGGATTATGAACACGTTTTATCCAAATTTATTAACAGGGTTCGTACGGTCATGGAAAACTTGGAAAAGTCATGGAATTTTAAAATGGTCATTTCCAGGCCTGGAAAAGTCCTGGAAAAAACTTAAATCACAAAAGTTTTGGAAAAAGTCATGGACATTATTGTAATCACATGTTCATTTACGCCAAGTTTGAAATAATTAATGTTTTTTTTAAAGACAAACGCTCAAAATATAAGCCGGCGTACGCTCTTAATACGTAAAATTTTCTAAATGTTTCATGTTTTTACCAAGATTTCAAATTTGGTCATGGAAATTTGGTTTAAAGTCATGGAAAAGTCCTGGAAATCCATGTGTAAGAACCCTGTAATGAAAACATGAGACTTTCAAGGAAATCTGTGGGGGGGGGGGGGGGGGGTTACTATGTGAATGTGTGTGTCCAACCACTACGGCACGTTGTTTCCCCCCTTTCCAGTCCTAATGCTAAGCTAAGCTAATGGACCGTGACTTCCCGTGTAACGGACACATGAATGGTATCAAGCTTGTCATCTTACTCCTGGGAAAGCGAATAAGTGCATTTCCCAAAATCTGGAACGGTTTGTGTTAACCGGGCGGTACGGAGCTCGTCGGTCAACTCCATTTTTGCATCGACTCGATTTCAGTGAAACTCTGTGTGTTTGTGGGCGCCGATGGCCGACACCACGCCGATGGGCTTCCTGCCTCTTTGCAGGTTTGTTCATGTACAAAAAAAAGTTTGCCGTTTAGTCACAAGACAATCTATATGAGAAATGACAACCTGCACCCTTGTTACTTGTTGTGTACAATGTTTTATAGAATCTCACTATTTTTGGATTAATTTGTGCTGGTGACAGTTCCATTGTTTATTATTATATTATTATGGAGCTATTGTTTTATTGATATTTTGTGTAGGATAGTTTTCGTTTTCTCATTTTCTCTTATCATAAAACATAATACTGGTTTCCTTCTTTTTTCTTTTTTTTGTAACAACTTGCTGAAAATTGCACGATCAGTTAATGTGGTATTGGCAAATGCAATGAAGGACATACCAGTTAAATGCTGCAGTTTTAATTAAGATAAAGAATATATTTATAAAAACAGGAAACAACTGAAATTAGTTCATGAAATTTGAAAAGAAAAAAGTAAATGCATGAGATAGAGGTAACAGAACTTATACATGCACAGTAATGATACAGGACATGCATCACAAGTGAGTTATAAAACAACTCAGAATAATGTAGCATATGAAATACTAAAGATGAAATTTATAGCTAATATATTGTTGAGCTAGTCTGCTTTTGGTTTTTGTTGTAAAGGAAAAAAAAACGTTTTGTTGTTTTTTGAGAATGATTTACAATTTGTGTATATTTTCATATACAAAGTATGCACTGATATGTTATTGAAATTCTATACCGCTTTTACAAAAAAAGTGTTTGTTGTACCAAAGTATCCAAGTCCCTTGAATCCTTACCCTTTTTGCGTATGTTTTATCGTATTTTATATATTAAATAGACAAACTGAGTGAAATGAAGTGGACTGTGTGGTTTTATTTGTTTAATGTATATCAAACCCTCAAATATTTCATAAAGTCTTGAACAAAAATGTCATTTCCAAGTTGCATTTTTAGATTTTCTTTTTTCTTCTGTCAATTATAGCATTTTTCTCTCTTCATCCTCGCCTCATCCCGTTGTCATGGTTACAAACATGTTTCATTTCACACTTTCAGTGACAACTACACGGCTTAATTTAGCAGCAACTGTGAGAGAAAACAAGACGGCAGCAGACGTGATAAAAACCGAGAGTAAACAAAAATGCTGTGTGCTTTTAATCAAAGACGTGCACGCTCAGGTCCTGCAACACTGCAAACAGTATTAGATAACTTTGTTTATTAAGCACTCTTCTGAAAGTATAGAAGATTGTACCCTGAGTATTTAAAAAAAATACTACATACCCGATTAGTCCATAACTGATTTATAAAATAGCTGACGAGTCATTTTTATGCATCAGCGACAGTCGAGTTGTCCGTCAATCATTTCTTGTGAACGTGAAATATCGGAAACACAAGATTTTTTTTTTTTAAATTTTGCACAAATGTTCACTTGGACTCGGGTCATTCAATTATCATTGATTTCTCTTCAGTGAACTTGCACTCTCAGAAGTTTATTTCTTCTCGTACAGCTGGCCCACGGGTGGTGTTGTTTGTGCGGCTGAATCTTCAATTCAATTCAGTTTATTTGTATAGCCCAATTTCACAAATTACAAATTTGTCTCGGAGTGCTTTACAATCTGTACACATAGACATCCCTGACCCAAAACCTCACATCGGACCAGGAAAAACTCCCAAATAACCCTTCAGGGGAAAAAAACTTTTTTAAACTAAACACGAATCATAATCAGAGAGACATCTGCAACTTCAATATTAATCAGTTACTTTTATTTTTTAATCTAACCTCTTGGCTGGATAGAAAAGTGACAAGTGGGGGACATCAGTCATGTGGACCTGAATGACCAGCTGCTGTCGTGTGGTGTATCATTTATTACAGCTTTATTAAACTCATTTGAAATCCCAAATAGTGCTTTAAATACTTCACTCATACAATGAAAAAGGTTCCATAAAAATAAAAAACTTTCAAAGCCGACAAACAAGATGAATTTAACAGCATCTCTTATAAATATAACGTTTAAATGTTAACATTAGTACCGGTGTGACGACTAAATAGAAGTTAAAATTCATAAAAAATTTAACATTCAAATCACACATACAATCTTACGGTTTATCTTTTTACTTTGTACTTTTTTCATCTTGATTTTGCGGCATCACATCCAGAAACATCACAGAACTCAAATCTGATTTCTATCAACTACGCGAAAAGGTTGAGATTAATAAACACAAACCATTATTCTTCTGCTTTTAATCCACCTTTTTTCGGTCAACTTTTTCATCTTGTAACTTATACACATGTGAATATTGGTGGATTTATTTTAATTTTATATACAGACATCCAAGTTACAATGATCCCACAACATGTTTCATGTATTTGATTTATTTGGTAAAACAGGCCAAATAACAAAACACTAAAAGTTAGAATCCTTGACATCTTCATGAAATTATTTTATATTATTTATGTTTTCATTAGTGACGCGCGGTCATCCTTCCCATGAGCCTTCACTGTTTCTGCTGATGCAAGCAGAACATGCTCGACTGCTACTTAACATTGAAAGCATCCAACTGGAGAATCAGTGTTTATTTATTTATTTATTACTAATAACGTGTACAAAACAAAAAGGTCACTTTTGAAAGATGTTTTGACAGTGTATCACTATTAATTTAATAATAAAAATAGCTGTTCAAGGAGAGCTGCTGCAGCATTAAATTGCACTTCCTGTTACCGTAGCAATCAACCAGGACTGAGATGAGGGATGACAACTGAAGGACACCAAGAGAGCGAGTCGAGTTGTCTGAATGCTGCGTCGTCGCATTAAAAAGACGTTACGCACTTATGTCTCTCTCCTCGTCGCCTTTTTGGACGGCGGTCTTCAACCCCACCAGCGCAGGCTGGGAGGAGGAGCCGTCGTCGGAGGTTCCACGTCGAAAACCGCCTCCTGTCCGACTGAAGCGCAGACAAAGTAAAGGTTGGTGCCCAGCATGACGAGCATGGGAAAGAAGGACAGGCCGAAGCCCAGAGCCCTGATGCTGCTGCCCAGGGAGAGGCACAGCCAGTAGATCAGCCTGCAGCAAAGGAAATAACACACATTAGGAGTCACAGAGACAAACACGTGAGCATTTACACGCGGTTTGGATGAATAATGACAAATAGATGCCATCACGACCCACAGAGACGGATGCTTTGCACATCCGAGAGGGTCACGAGTGTCCACGCAGCCAGAAGAGGCCCTCTAGCTGCTCGGGTTACAGCCATTGTGGAGGTCTGCATCGTGGTCCAAGGCTACTACTCCTTTTTCATCACTTATCATATTTATTGAATGTGTTGTAACTCTGTTATGACATCTATTGCTTCTGTCCATCTGGGGAGAGGGATCCTCCTCTGTTGCTCTCCTGAAGGGTTTTCCTGATCCGATGTGAGGTCCCGGGACTGAAATGTCGTACGTGTACAAATTGTGAAGCCCTCTGATCTGCTGTGGCCCACTAACCTCTGAGGCAAATATGTAATTCCGGGCTTTACAAAATAAACTGAATTGACATTGTTTTTGCCTGTCCGTGCACATCCAACCTTTTCCAACTGCGTGGAGAAACCTGCACTGTCTTTGCATTATTTTGTTATGAGTACTTGATGACAGAACATCTGGATAGACGCTTCTTCAAAGCTGACAGCTGGACACAGACATTTCGCATTATGAGGCGTTTAAGGCCCAATAAGTCCTTTTAGGACGTGTACAATTGGCCAGTAAACGTCAAAGCTACTCCCCCGAAGGACGAGTGGCTGAACAAGCCCCGATGTAAAGCCCTGCTCAACGTATGTGTTGTCGTAGTTTATGAGCACATCTTTACTGTTGGAGAATGATGTCATTGTAAAATACATGTCAAATATGTTTTACTGGAAGAAATACAACCGTAAACCTCATGAGTTTACTTGAGGAGTCATTCCACCAGTGTGTGTGTGTGTGTGTGTGTGTGTGTGTGTGTGTGTGTGTGTGTGTGTGTGTGTAAGAAAGTGACTGTATTTTGTGTTGTAAAGTTGTGTCATGCTGAGTAAATTAAGTGTAACATTTGGGAATGAACGACCTCAAGTACAGAATTCTTTACCTGCTGGAAAGTAAATGTGCAACCTGACATTATTTGGCCTCGACTTAACTCACTCACACACTCATTCATTCTGTAAAGCCCAATACTACTATAATAAAACTGTACTGATCAACTACACTGCAAAAATTAAAATCTAAGTAAGATGAAATATCTCAAATTAAGGCAATCTATGCTTGTTTTTTGACTGACAAGATATTTCTTCTTACAAGGCAGTTTTAATGTTGGAGCATTTCACATGTTTTAAGAAATCTTGGCAGGTCAAACGTTCCTGTTCTGTTGGCAGATCATTTGGCTTATTTCAAGTAATATTAATTTTCATATTAATATTAAGTAATTAATTTTTCTTGTTTTTTGAGGCTGAATTTTTGCAGCGTAGGAGGAATTATGCATCTGTACAATTTACTCTCCAACGCATTACTGAAGTTACTGGGTAAAACAATAAATTAAATAATAATAAATTAAACAGAAATGTGGTTATCAAGTCCAAATGGCCAAAAAAAATTAAATAAATCACCAGTTTTAAACTTTCTGCATCTTATATCTAATACTCTTTAGTGTCCACAGACATTAAATAACCAAAGGATCATCTCTCCCGTCACACACTCACGGTTTGCATTTGAAACGGCGAGCACACATACCTGCCAAAAACAAATATGATGGTGAGCAGCGGCACCAGTTTGAGCAGATCCTGGCTGATGTAGGTTGCCATGACAGCGAGTTGCAGGAAGAAGAAGAGGAAGAGGGCCAGGGACTCGTTGACGTAGTGCCAGTGCACCGCCACCTCCCTGTGCACCAGTTGACCCTGGTAGAGGGGCTTCAGGGCGCTGTAGCGCAGCCGGGCCACGCCCTGCACCAGCACACCTGCAGAGAGACCAGGGGTCATCCGTTGTGGCCGACAGTGTGTGTGTGTGTGTGTGTGTGTGTGTGTGTGTGTGTGTGTGTGTGTGTGTGTGTTTTAGATTCAATACACGATAAACTTGACACGTGGCCTTACCGAGCAGGATGGGGACGATGGCGAAGAAGGCGCAGCGTAGAGTGTACACCACCCGGAGGGGGGTGCCCCTCAGCAGCGGCGGGTCAAAGGGCAGGAGGGCGTACCCCCCCCACAGCAGGAGAGGAAAGAGGAGGCCGCCGGCCGCCGTGGCCAGGGCCGTCCTCAGCTTGCTGCCGCACAGACGCTCACACAGGTCTGAGGAAGGAGCGTCTTTTAAAAGTCGTTAACTTCCGTCTTCACAGCCGGTTCAAGACCGTAAAACATCACATGTGTAATTACGTGTGATTAAAGAGAAAAGAGATTATCGTGTGCAGTGACTCACTCCTCACTGAGCCGACCGACCGCTGACCAGATTGTCTGGTTTTCAGCTCGATCGGTGAGGATCGGGCTCAGAGTCGTTGATTTTGTGCCGGTCAAATGTTCACAACACACACAGAGAGTAACCCGCCATCACCACACACACACACGCACGCAGGCACACACACACACTCACGCACGCCAACTTTCTCCTTAGATTAGGTCACTTTTCAGACCCTCTCAGAGTCTATTTTTAAATCACTACTAGAAGCACATTTAGCAATTTATTCACACAAAAAAAGCAAGACATGTATTTGAATGTCTTATATGGTTTCACTGCACGCTGCTGCTCATCTTCTTCTTCTATGGTGGCTGCAGCCAGTAGGGTGTGCGGGAGGGTTGATAGAATATACGTTTGTATAAATAGGTAAATATGTACATAGTTTGGGATAGATAATAGTTGGAGACAAACAGTATTGAATAACAATTTCTAATCTTCTTCTTTCTTGATCTGCAAGAACCAACTAAATAAATTGTTCCATTAAAAAACAGTTACAAACATGTTTGAGCACGCTGTCAGGAGGAAAGTAAATCAGGCTCAGCAGGTCAAACTTTAAATTAAATTGGAGAATAAAATGACAAGCAGTGAATCTCTAATGAGAACAAAGAGATCCGATATGCGACCAGCTCATCAACTGAAAGTTGCTCATTTAAAACGTTCTTTCTCACGTTTTAAAACTCTGCACCTGGATGCAAAATAGGAAAAGACTCAAAACCCACAGCACAGCGAGCTCTTGTGCTCATCACATTAGGAGACAATGAGATTACGATTCCCCTCCTCTCAAAAAGAATAAAACAGGATTTAGTATCAATGACAGAGCAGTCCGTTTTAATGGTAATCTTTCTTAATCTGGATTTAATTTGATGAAATGGATGTTGAATGAGGATTTTTGGACAGAAAAGAGAGAAGAAGGATTAGGGGATTAAGAAATGTGATGTGTGGGTGGTCCGTGGGGGGGTCTGGGGTCCTAGTTTGATTCAAGCAACAGACCTTTTATCATCCCTCTGTCACCATTTCCTTTCTTATCTCTGCTGTCTCACTAATACTATTATACCATTAACGCGCATATTCTCTTATTTCGTCAATAACACATTGTCCTTATTTTATGATTGGTCTTTTGCAACTCTGAATGTCTTTCTTTCTGCAGCCTTCGTTTCTTTCATAAATCTGTTAGCCAACTTACTATCGTACCCCTATTTATATACAAAAATATCAATACATTGTTGAAGTTTTCACAGGTTAATAGTTAGTATAGATATTAAATATTGCAATAGGGCAGCTGTGGACTCTGTAAAGCGACTTTGAGTGACTTGAAAAGCGCTATATAAAATAAATGGTTATTATTATTATTAAATATTGCATGCACATTTTTTTAAATAACTTCCCTGAAGAATAATCTAGGATTTGTGTGTGTGTGTGTGTGTGTATATGTGTGTGTGTGGGGGGGGGGGGGGGGGGAATAATGTGCTGTGTGCGTGTGCGTGTGCGTGTGCGTGTGTGTGTGTGTGTGTGGGGGGGGTTTCATACTCACAGTACTTGTCGTCCGGTTCTGTCCACTCCGGATGAAACTGCGCCGCCGAAACGAGCTCCGTCCGCGGCTCCTTCTCCACCTCCTTCTCCACCTCCTTCTCTATGACCAGCCTGCTCTCCTCCAGGAGCTCTTTGCTGGACGGGCGCACGATCGTGACCCGCGGAGTGAAACCCAGAGCCGATTTCTCCGATATCCAATTGGACCGATTGTCTTGCTCCTCCTCCTCCCCCTCGTCTTCATCATCTGCCAGCGAGCCCTTGTGGTCCCGCTGCAGCTCGATCTCATCGTCCCCCCACCTGTCGCCCTCGGGCATGCTTTCCCTCCATTTGCTCTTTCCGGCGTTCTCCTCCTGGTCGCGGCCTCCTCCGTAGAGCTCCGCCTCCCCGTCTTTGGGCTCAGGAACTACTTTGTGTGGCCAGACTCCGTCGTTGTTGTCCGTCTGAGGCCTCTTGTCTTTGTCTTCAGGCCACGGCAGAGTGTTCGGCTCCAGATGAGCAGAGGGGGTCATTTCCTCTTCATACTCCTCTTCCTCCTTTGAGTTCTCCAGTTCTTCTTCTTCTTCCTCCTCGTCCTCCTCCTCCTTGTCGTCGTCTAGAACTTCCCATACTTCCTTTTTGTCATCACTCTCTTCTGGCTTTTTAATTCCGGCTCCTAGTGGCTCTGCAGGTGGAAGCGCCTCGGCCTCATGTGTGACTAAACCATCGAGGCCAGACATGTTTTTTATTTAATTTACTTTTAGTCAATACCTTGTGTGCCGTCAGGATTCTGACTAATAGAAAACCTTCTTCCTGCTGCTAAAAGTCCTTTTTTGTTCATTTCTCTGTGAGAGAGAGGGGGGGGGGGGGGTAAGAAAACATGTTTAACTACTATGTCCGGCTCCGCCTTCGAAGAAAGGAAATCAAAGTTCACTGTTTATCATGGGTGTGTTCCTGTAGCTTGTCCTGCACAGGCCGACACGCTGTCGACGCCGTTTGAGTTCATGTCTGAAGACTAATTTCACTTAAAAATAGCAAGTAAATATGCTACATTTGTTCCCTTAATGTAAGTATTGATTCATTAATATAAGACTTCCAAACATCAAAAAAGTATCACAAATAACAAATCCAGTGAGAGTGAATTAGAAACTGTGTGGATGTACAGGAAGAATATCTTATTTTTAGAATATTGGCATCACTACCTTATTTAACCACAGTTCATACAGTCAACATACTATAATAAAATAATAACCTTTAGCTTCATGATCAATTTATCTATTGAGTATTTCGTTGGTCGCCCAGTAATCATTTTGTCTATGTAAAAATCTACAAAAGATACATGAACCATGGAGGAAAATCTATGTGAACACTTCTAATAAAATCAGGGGACCTTCTTCACAAAATCACAGCTCTACTCCAAAAACGTTTTTACCTGTGAATTGTTTGAAGATTGTGTATTCTAGGCCTCACCAATTACTCATTTTGCCAAGAAGCCATGAGGATAATTTGCAACACATTTTGCTTGATGTAAATAGTTGTCGAATATGTTGTAGTGCTCAAAATAATAAAAACAAATACTTTTTCAGCTGAGCAAAGAATCATTCATTTAGAAAAAATGTAAACCCATGCTAATTTTCAGTTTCATGCAACCACATTTTGATTATGTGTAGTGTTAATATAGTTATTCCATCAAACCCGGTACTGTATTAAAAATATTATGTGACAGATCTTTCCCATCAAAAAGGTTTTAAGGAAATTAACCTAATCCTTCCTGGGAAAATAGTCAAAATATCTCAGAAAGGTTTTTTTTTCAGCTCTAGTAGTTTGACATAAATATAGAGAACAAATAATCTCTATATGTGATAGAATGATATTAATAATACAGATAATTGGAATGTGTTGATTAAATATATATAATATATAGTATTATGTATTATAAACTATTTACATAAATAGATGCTGCAAATATTCCTGAACGTTTCTTGGATGTTTAGTAAAAATATTAACCCAATCCAGTGAAAACTTTTTTTAAATCTAAACTGAGAAGTATTTGGAGTAGAGCTTTATGAACGAGGGGGGTCGTGGTGAGTTGGTATGACCCATAATTTAATATCACAGAAGTCGAACAAAAGAGTTTTGCGATTTCAGCAAATACAAATCTCAAGACATAGGAAATACGAAAAAGATTTTTAAAAATTATGAAGAACGTACTACACATACCAATACACGAGTATTGCACAAAACCAAGGCCTATTACGTCATGATCCCTAACTGTTGTCCAACCCAACTTTTGATATCTAGATGTGTATCTATCTAGATTGCCGATTATTCTAACCGGACAATTATTAACAGAACACACTGTTTAATGTCGGCCATAAAGTGAGTACCTGGCTGTATAAACATGGCTGCATTCCTGCTCGGTGAAAACACATGAAACAGCTGAACTTTGCCTGACAGAATTATTACATTTAGCCACAGAAATGCCCTTAAAATAAAGTGGGCGTGTTCAAAGTGTTGATAACATGGCTGAGTGTGTAACATTTGTTGACACCAAAGTGAGACGTTCCTCTCGCGTGAGGTTTCGTGTGTAAAAGTCTAATGGCTGCGTTGCAAGTCTGGTTTCAGGGGAGATGGTTCACATAAATAATAATAACATCAAGTCCCCTGAAACGTCTGCTTTGTCCTGCATTTCCTTCTGAGCGTCAACTTTAACTATAACTCACTGTTCTGTAACATTGCAACACAATGTACCACTTTACACACAGGCGGTCTGATCGGGCTACTGCTTTGGATTCTCACTTCAGAGCAGATTTGAGTTTCCAGGTGGACTCGTGTCCCCCCGCCGGGCTGCACCCCGGGGGGCCTTTAGGAGGTCGAGTTTCTGCCTGAAGCCAAAACGTGTTTGACGACTCGAAACGCTACATTGTTGCCGACCGAGTGACATCGACACTGATTGAAGTTTAAATGTGTGACGCAGGCCTCACCTGTCCGGACTCCGCTCACACCACCGACACCATCCGTGAAGCCAGTCGCGTCTCAAACCGGCGGAGATCACGACCCGAGTGGCTTCTTTCTCACAGGTGAGGTGAGAAGTCACCTGGCAGGTGTAGCCGGGATCGAACGCGTCAGAGAGGAGGAAACGGCGAGGAGGTGTCACTCTGCCTCTATTTCCGCTTACAAAAAAAAAAGCAAAGATCCGCCCCGTTGTAATCCCTTCATCTCAACCTGGGCGCATTGGGCCCCTGGGTGTCAAACCCAGAGCGGGGGAGTCATGTTGAAAAGAAAAGTTATAGTTAGTCTGGATTGTTTGCTCTCAATCTGATAAATTCAGCTCTCAATGCAATGCATGTTCTCCAATTAGTCATGTCCTCACCATTGCATGGCTTCCTTGCTCTCTAAAAACTAGATTCTCCAATTAGTCATATGTGCTCTATATTTAATAGTTATTGCTTTTGGTTTAAACATGGCACACTCTCAAATGAGCACTTCATGTTTGTATCAATTTTTAATTATTATCCTCAAGATCTATTTACTTGTTTGTCTCAACAATTGACGGACATGTCTGGAATAAAACCGTTCAATTGTTTTTGAATGAGTATGATTCATTTCATATTTTGAATCTATAGATCTTATCATGTTCAGGAAACGTGTTTCCCCACCAGGAAAGTAAAAATACATGTTCAATACGCCCACTTTCCCTTTGTGTGTTGATCTTTGTCTTGTTTCACAAATCTAGGAAACTTCATACCACACATGACTCCCTATGCTGGTGTGAGAGCGTCTGAGTAGGCCTGGTCTAAAATGATACATTAAACCAGCTGAATACTACTGAGGCACACCTTTGTTTTGAGTTGGTTATAAACCAATCATAGATTATAATGATATCCTCCCTGGAAAATATTGTACAAAGAAAAGGTGAGTTCTAGTTTGAATGATTCACCCGTCAAAATACACCAAGCCTTTGTTCTGCCCGACTGCATAGCGCAGCAGTCGAGTCATCAAACCGGACAGGTGAGTCGCTGCGTCACACAAACACGTTAAATAATCAGATAAGTAGTTCCCGAGTTTGTATTCGCCTCCATCGTTAAGTCGCGTTTGAGTGGCAGCGAGTCATCGAGTCTCATCGGATCCAAACATCACACGCTGGGGAAAATAAAACAGCAAGATCATCACGTTTTATTTCAAGAGCATAATATCACAAATTATTGATTTCAAAACTATGAATCCAAATGTGTCCACTTAATATTTGAATAACTTGACACAACCGAACTCCATTTGGCATTTAAACACTTTAATAGTTTTACCCAACCCTCAAGATGTCAATGTACATTAAGTAATAATGATGTACAAGTCAAACAAGTGTATGAATGTTTGTGAAATCAATCCAATCACCTACACGTAATCTCATGATGGTCAAGATAAAAAAAAAAAAAAAGCTTTCACAGCTACACGTCAACATAGGAGAACTTAACGGGAGCAACAGATGAAACTACGCGTGTGGCAAGAAGGCATTTATTAGGTTTCAGTCCGCATGAGGGCTCATCGATCTGTGAACTGATGGTACATTCAAAGCTTGGGCAACTAAATCAAATTATCAAAGATATCATGTGGACATATTTCATTTCACAGGCCCTCAAACCCTCACAGATTCCCAATATAAAGCACAACCTGTTATTTTTATTATCCAAAAGCGAGGAAACCTCATTCACGCCCACATCGTGAAACAACACAAACTACTCAACAGTACTTTAGCGGCCTCTAACAATTCCTTGTAAGTCGCAGAGCAGCATGGCTTAAACCTGCAATCATGATTTGTGTTGACCACTTTGGGGGACGGGGGAACAAGTTGTTGCACAACACAACATTGAAATAACAGCTTTTAAGATGGTAGAGAAAATGTATGAACTACAATTTTCCAAATTCACATCCAGCAGATAATTTGGGTCTCAACAAACTCCTGAGGGAAGTATCTGTTCTTATCTGCTAAAAGCTCCACTATGTTGACTAAAAACACCACCATGAATGAAAATGGGGACGTTTGAGGTTAAACAATCCGTTGGCTAAACTCTGTGAAGCAGAGATGCGCTGCAGACTCAGGTGATCGTTCTCTGTACGTTGGTTGCTACGGGTGACCCCTTTCAAATTGTTGTAATAAAAATATACATTTTTTTTAAAGAAGCATTTCCCCAGATCTAATCCTGTGTCCTTGTCAAGTCCAATTATGCAAACTAAAATCAAAACAGGGTAGCAGAGCAGTATCATAGTAGATGTGTGTTTGGAAATCAGTTGGAAACGGTGATTTACATTTTCATAGCCTAGTTTGTCCTGAAATATAGAAAGCAAACCCGAAGAACTACTTAGATCTTTTCAGAAAGAGCAGTGAAAGAAACACAGAATAACAGATTGTATTGAGTTACATAAGCTGGTGGAATGTGATTTCACAAACACAGCTCTCTATAGTTTCTATTAGCTTTGACCTTTTCCCTTTTTAACTCATTTTTAAAAAAGCAACCGTTTTACAGTTACAATAAAACGGACAAAAACTACGTCTAAAACGCTAAATGTAAACCGGAACAATCGGCGCCAGTTCCAAAAAAGATTATTAGTAACACTAATATTCTGACGACATGAAAAAAGTAATTAATAAAAAGCACAATAGAACAAGGTGGACAAGTTAAGTCAGAAAAGAGCTGCAGAATATCGGCTGACAAAATGACTAGAAACGTGTGATTTCAGATTGTATTCTAAAACAGCAACTTCCCTCCGGCCAGACGGCCGGTTCATCAGGCCTGGTGACCGACTTCATGGCCTGCCCCCTGACCGCCGAGCGACTCTGCTCTATTGTCCCCACGCTCAATATCCTTGTGTTGCTCGCTGGACATGTTGTGCGCCTCCTCTTCCCTCTCCTCTTCGTCGTCCTCCTCAGCAGGAGACGACCCCCTCTCTGCTCTGGAGCGGTTGGCGGCTGCTCTTAGGGACTTCTTTTCGCTGCTGGCTCTCTTTGCGTTGAGTGAACCTTTGGGACGGCCCCTTTTCCTGGTCGGTCCGGCGTCCCCTTTTGGCGCCGCGTCCCTCTTCACGGCGCCTGGGGGACGGCCCCTCTTCCTCTGGGATCCGACGTTGGGGTCACGTGGTGAGGACGCAGGAAAACTCTTGCGCAGGTGAGCGCCTTTCTTGGACTCGGACTTAAAAGGCCGACCGCGGCTTCTGCGGGGGGCCGGCTGAGACCCCTCTGGAGGATCGACGCGGGGGTATTTCCTCGGCCTTCCCAGCGGCTTCCAGACTTTGGGCTTCTTCAGCTCCTCGGGCGATGGCAGAGGGTACTTCCTGGGCCGCCCCCTCTTGGCTGGTTGTTTTCTCGGTCGGCCACGCTTCCCTCGTGTGGACGGGCCCACCTTACTCTGCACCCTGTATGCGGGGGGCTTCTTGTTCAAAGAGCCTTTGGGGCGACCCCTCCCCCTCTTAGCCGGCCTAGAGCCATCCGAGTCAGCTTCTTCTTCTTCTTCATCTCCTTCTTCATCTCCTTCTTCTTCGCTCTCCTCTGCAATCTTTTTTTTGGGCCTTCCTCTGCGAGGCTTCTTCTCCTCCTCCTCTTCCTCTTCCTCCTCACTGCTGACCTCCGTCTCTACCATGGATTTGTTATTGAGAGAGCTTCTTTGTCTCAGACGCGGTACACCGCCTTCATTCTCTCCACTTGGTAAACGTTCAAACTTGCGATTCAAGGATCCCTTCGGGCGACCCCGTCTGGGTTTCGATGCATCAGAGCCGCCGTTCGGTAAGTCTTTAGCGGCAGCATTCTTAGAGGTGCTTTTGCTCGGAGAACTTTTCGGCCGGCCTCTTTTCTTAGGAGAGTTACTGGCCTGCTTGTTGTCACCTGATCCTTCCTGTGCTGTGTGTTTCACCAGTTTTGGGCGCCCTCTTCCCCTCGTAGACTGTTTGGATCCACCGTTAGAAATGTGCTCTGTTAAATTAACATCTGTAACAGAAACTTGCATCTTCTTTGACCCTTGAGGCCTACCCCTTCCTCTCTTAATTGAACTGTTACTGGGCGTTTCCACACCGGCCTTTCCCTCATTGCTCGCCGCATCTCCTTGTTCCGTCTCCATCTTTATGTCTTCTTCCATTCTGTTGCCGTCAGCTCGGACTGCTTCGGTTAGGTCTGCACCTGTAAACAAAACATTGAAAAGCAACATTTTTGTTAAAAAATAATCACTTTCAAACTATTTATTGAATACCGGTATATAACTGGGTGTAAGTGTGATAAAGCAGTATTGCACTAGAGAAGTCAAGCAGTGTTACGAGGAGAAATATTTCCTATTTTAGCTCGAGCTAAAATTATTATTATTTTGATAATCAACTGTAACTTTCCAAGATAAAATCCCAAACATTTCATTTACAGGTTCTAAAATGCAAGAATGTGAGACTTTTCTTGGCCTTACTTGGTCTTTTAGTCAGACTAAAGAAGACATGCTGGTGTTTTATGGACAAAAGTTAGTAAAATAAGAAAATAAATGAATCATCTAATTCATCAATGATTTTGAGTTGTATAAAGAAAGTTCTGTGAGATAGATAGTTAAGTACAAGAAATTTTAAACTCTTAAACAGAATCTTTAAAGGCCGTAATAAAATAATTAATAATGTCATTATGAGAGCTGAAAGAGTTTCTGAATAACCTGCATGATTTCATATTCCATGTGGAATCGGACCCACAGGCACCGATGACCAGTATCAAGTATACAGAAATAACCAATGTGCTCTCAGATGTTCTTGTTTACTTGTGTAGGTCATGAAGAGCCATCAGTAATAATTTGAGACAGTTTCATAAATAGTTAAAAGTTCCTTACAGTGACTTTAAAAAAAAAAGAAGGTACATTTCTTATTGGACATAATCACTAACCCACTTATGTGAAACAATGATTAATTTAAACAAAATGTATTACTATACCCTTGGTATACGTTTATTCACAAGTCTGCATATTGTTTATATCCAAAGATTATAATTGTCAAATGTTTTACTGATCCACAACAGCTTGAGTGATCTTTCATTCCAGAAAAAACTATTACTAATGAAAAACATATCTCTGGCTCCGAAATAAACCATTACTGTTTTATTAAAAAGGTAACACAAAACAATCTACAATAACAAACTGCAAGTCTGCAGAGCAAGATAGCATATAAATGTACATATTAATATATATAATTTAATTAAAAGGGTGGGTTTGGCACGGTTATGACTTTTTCCCGGATTACAATATTTTAAAGGCGGGAAGTCGCACCGATAGTATCGGAGGATGCAAATAATATGCAGACGGTTATAATAACGGTTTTTTACGCTGCACATTTACGGTTACATCTTGTAAAGTTTTTTTTTATAACTCTTAAAAGCTCCAAGCATTTATAAATATAGCTGAAGGGCAATCACATCGTGAAACGTAGAGCCAGACAACCGTTTTTCGCATATTGTTTTCCAGGTAATAGTCAGCTTCAAAATCGACGGCGATGGAACGAGTAGCTATCAGAAAAATATACATAATTATTGAAATAAATAAAATGCACACCTCACCTTAAAGAATTTATCTGTAAGAGTTTGGCTTAATTTTTATAAATTCCCGATCGTTCCAGCAGCGTGTGATGTAAAAGTACAGCTTTATTGTTGCTGTGATGGCTGTTTAAATTTGCAACCACTTCCGGGCGTCCGTGACACAAAGGAGGCTCTGAAGGAAACAGCAGCGCAGCTTTTGAGTTCCGCCTCAAAGTCCACGACGACTGCTGCTGCTGTTGTTTTTCACACTGTCGTCTTCTCTTTGCAGGTTTTAAGGCCATTTAAATCCACCATGTCGCATTACTGTCACCTTCAGGTATTGTTCTCCCTCAGTATCCATTCTGTTTTAAATCCTCCCTTGACCACCATCTCCACACAGGGTTCTTACGGTCATGGAATACCTGGAAAAGTCATGGAATTTTAAAATGGTAATTTCCAGGCCTGGAGAAGTCATGGAAAACAACTTAAATCATAAAAGTTTTGGAAAAGTCATGACATTTTTATAATCACACGTTCATTTATGTCGAGTTTGAAATAAATCATGTTTTTTAAAATAAAAATGCTCAAAATATAAGCCGGTGTTCTGTCATTTTTTGCTGCCTTGTAAAAATGTGCTACCCGCTGCATAAACTGATAGGTGTGTATCATTCATGCTACCCTATCTGATAGGATGTTATTGTACTATCAAAATATGCTTTTCTTTCAAAGTTCAATGTTTCACTTTTCACTGTTAAAGTGTTTATCTTCAACAATAAATACCCTAATAATAAACCAGTGCTTTATTATGATAATGTGAACAAACTCATGTTTACAATAATTTGTTGACACACAAGAAATAGCAACTGCTTATCACTCATTAATCTACATGTCATTACTACATATTATTACTAACTGTACAATATACATGCTGAATGTACTTTTAACTAGGGAAATAATCGGGATTTTGAGGATGTCACTCCCCGTTATCAGACCTGCATCGACAGGGTGGCAAAACATTATGGGCGTGTCAAAAAAAACTCGGAAAATCGACTCGGCGCATGCGCAATACCACAAGGTATCGGTTCTTGACAAGTAGCATAAAATGACAGAACACCGGCGTACGCTCTCAATACACAACATTTTCTAAATGTTTCATGTTTATACCGAGATTTCAGTTTGGTCATGGACATTCTTTTTTAAAGTCATGGAAAAGTCATGGAAATCCATTGGTCAAAATGTGTAAGAACCCTGTCCACACTCGTATATACTTTTAATGGTGTCGTCTACACACCCAATTGTGTTTATTCCATTCCCATGTGTAATCCTAAGTAACTATCTCCAGATCTACACACATATGTTCTAATTCTCAAACCGGGTGCACACAACTCCCTACCATCGGCCTATACTCATATATGGTGCTATTTGCTCTCCTATGTCCTCTTGGGTTGGTCCAGCAATTGTCCACCAGCTGTTTCAGTATTTATACCCACGTTTGCCTCTTTGACCCTTTCAGAATATCTTCAGACCCAATATATCACACGCCTTTTTTGCAAATTCCTTGTTTCCTTAAATTGGGATTATTTTAGTACGTTCAATACACAGGAGTTAAGTTATGTTGGCTTCATTATTCATTCGTAGACTGCCTTGTGTGTTTGATTTACGTCCTTCATTTTAGCTGGATACTCATAATGTACATCGTATACTGAATGTGGTGAGGCCTTAAGAGAGGGGGAAATTAAAGAGACCAACAACGCCACCTTGGGCCTTGCACCCCAAGAAATACAAGTTTACTTAAAGATGAACTAGAATAAAATTGTTTCTTTGATCCTGAGAAATAATAATGACTCGTTCTAAATGCTTCATTTGGTGCCATGAGCATATGTCAACAGAAAGGCAATGAGGAAAATTAACAATTTTACACCCCAGATTTGACATTATAGTAACATCTGATGTGTTCACTATTTGCTTTATGGAAGCGCATGTTTCAGACATGTATAGTGTTTGAGTACTGTTAAAAAGATAAATTGAAAATGTCTATTTTATCGACATCTGATCTGTTACATTGTATTTGTGAGCGTAGATTGCTGTCAGTGTGAACTCATTGGTATACGGTGTGTGGGCTTTCTTCATTACCAGCATGTGGACAGGCAAACTAAATGTAATGTAATGTGCCGGGGCCTCCGCTGTGCATAATGTTGTTCCGATTGAACTCATCACATTAATTTAGGAAGCAAACTAACAAGCTGTCAGAAGAATTACAAGTTGCTTCTGAAAAAACGTTGTATCACAAAGTTTGTAATCACGTCATTATTATTAATGTTGTGGTCAATTTAAATTATAAATATATCTAAGTAGTGTTTTAATTTAGTGTTGTCACCTCAACTAAGAACTGTGATGTAGCTCACAGCCCCCTGAGACTCAGCTTCAAGAGTAAATATAGTATTATGACGTGTGTACGGAGAAAATACAGAGAAGGATGAACGAAACACTGTATGAATACAGATTTACCTAGATCCTTCTACTCAAACAAGTTAAAATAGAAGCAACAAACATAAGAATACTTTTTTATAGTCATAGTAGTTTATTAAGATAAAGTGGTCAGTACATTTTTAGTAACAGACCTTGATTCTGAATATAATCTAAAAATATATAACTACATTACATCCAGGTACACCATAAGCTATTGCTGTTGAAACAGTTAAAAGCTATAAAGAAAATACTTTTTCTGGTATACAATTTTAAGTCAAACTGAATACAAAGTCCATTTTAAGTTTTATCACTTTTTGTTAATGATTAAAGGGCTTTACTCTTTAGTAAAATGTCTAATATCTCATGAGTTCTAAATGTTCCTAAAATCATTTATTGAGGAAATGTCCTTTGAAGCACCTGGGACAGGGAACGGTTCTTTCCATCACTTTCCACAACTGCAAATGTATTCTTAGTGGCACAAAAAACATCATCAGATACATCCGTTTCAATTCAAAGAGGCAGTTTATTTACACGAATATGAGAAAGTGATGAAAATTATGCTGGCTGACTAGTTAAGTCCTAAAGTATGGAACGTAAACCCCAAGAACGCATTTAATCTTTCCAAAAATACTGAGTTCCAGAGGCGAGTTGAACAGATGCGAGCCCGGATGTGGTGTCAGGACTCTAGCGCTCTACTTTTACTGTTCTTCCTCTTCTTTCCAACATTTATTCATTCTCCAGCCACCGTAATACAGCAAAAACAAAACTGACAAAACACCACATCTGAGAGCTAAATGAGAGCAACTTACTGAGACGACAGAAAACAAGAATGTTAGAAAAATCAAGCACAATAAAACAAGCTGGACAAGTTAGTCAGAAAATAAAAGAGCCGCAGAATATCTAGGCTACCCGACTGAATTAAAAAAAAGAAGGGATTTCCTTAAAAGATTGTTTTCTAAAACAGCAACTTTCCTTTGGTCAGACGGCTGGTTCATCAGGCCTGGCGACTATCTAAAGGCCTGCCCCCTGACCGCCGAGCGACTCTGCTCTATTGTCCCCACGCTCAATATCCTTGTGTTGCTCGCTGGACATGTTGTGCGCCTCCTCTTCCCTCTCCTCTTCGTCGTCCTCCTCAGCAGGAGACGACCCCCTCTCTGCTCTGGAGCGGTTGGCGGCTGCTCTTAGGGACTTCTTTTCGCTGCTGGCTCTCTTTGCGTTGAGTGAACCTTTGGGACGGCCCCTTTTCCTGGTCGGTCCGGCGTCCCCTTTTGGCGCCGCGTCCCTCTTCACGGCGCCTGGGGGACGGCCCCTCTTCCTCTGGGATCCGACGTTGGGGTCACGTGGTGAGGACGCAGGAAAACTCTTGCGCAGGTGAGCGCCTTTCTTGGACTCGACTTAAAGGCCGATCATGCTTCTGCGGGGGGCCGGCTGAGACCCCTCTGGAGGATCGACGCGGGGGTATTTCCTCGGCCTTCCCAGCGGCTTCCAGACTTTGGGCTTCTTCAGCTCCTCGGGCGATGGCAGAGGGTACTTCCTGGGCCGCCCCCTCTTGGCTGGTTGTTTTCTCGGTCGGCCACGCTTCCCTCGTGTGGACGGGCCCACCTTACTCTGCACCCTGTATGCGGGGGGCTTCTTGTTCAAAGAGCCTTTGGGGCGACCCCTCCCCCTCTTAGCCGGCCTAGAGCCATCCGAGTCAGCTTCTTCTTCTTCTTCATCTCCTTCTTCTTCGCTCTCCTCTGCAATCTTTTTTTTGGGCCTTCCTCTGCGAGGCTTCTTCTCCTCCTCTTCCTCTTCCTCCTCACTGCTGACCTCCGTCTCTACCATGGATTTGTTATTGAGAGAGCTTCTTTGTCTCAGACGCGGTACACCACCTTCATTCTCTCCACTTGGTAAACGTTCAAACTTGCGATTCAAGGATCCCTTCGGGCGACCCCGTCTGGGTTTCGATGCATCAGAGCCGCCGTTCGGTAAGTCTTTAGCGGCAGCATTCTTAGAGGTGCTTTTGCTCGGAGAACTTTTCGGCCGGCCTCTTTTCTTAGGAGAGTTACTGGCCTGCTTGTTGTCACCTGATCCTTCCTGTGCTGTGTGTTTCACCAGTTTTGGGCGCCCTCTTCCCCTCGTAGACTGTTTGGATCCACCGTTAGAAATGTGCTCTGTTAAATTAACATCTGTAACAGAAACTTGCATCTTCTTTGACCCTTGAGGCCTACCCCTTCCTCTCTTAATTGAACTGTTACTGGGCGTTTCCACACCGGCCTTTCCCTCATTGCTCGCCGCATCTCCTTGTTCCGTCTCCATCTTTATGTCTTCTTCCATTCTGTTGCCGTCAGCTGGGACTGCTTCAGTTAGGTCTGCACCTGTAAACTGAACAGTGAAAAACACATTTTTTGTTTAATAATCATTACTTTCTGCACAAATCAAACTATTTAATATTGATGATATAACTGTGTGTGTGTGATAAAGCAGGACTTCAGTATTGCATAATAGTAAATAAATTTAACGTAGTCTTACGCAAGCACATGCCATATTATTATTTTTTTTACACAAACAAAATGTGACTTCAAATATATTTGTTTTAAATCGAAGAAATAGATTTTTGTAAAATAAATGATAAAATAATGTTATAAATCGATATAAAGATATTACCAGGAATGAGATATACGAGGGTTACTCTGAATTTTTAATTTCATCTTTAAAAACGTGCACTATTTTTTACCCCACAATAATATTATACGTTATTATGCAGAATAAGATAACATACATGTGCATATTTTTTATTATTTTTTGGAAAGCAATAAACACGTTTAGATATCATACTATGTAAAGGCTATGTCTATTTCCTAGAGTATAATCATGCAAAAGCGGGATGATGTAGCTACAGAAAATAAACGCTGATAATAACATGAACATTATAATAGTTTCATATTTCTTAGGTTGCATGTTTACAGATTGCATAATCTGAAAAAAAGTGTTCTTGTAAAAGCTCCATGCATTCTCAGCTGTAATTAAATCGTAATGCATTTAGTGACATTCGGGGTTTCAGAAATTCACCAAGACGATCGACCAGATTGTTTTCCAGGTATTAGTCAGATTCAAAATCGACGGCGATGGAAAGAGTAGCTATCGACACCAAACAGATGAAATAGTGCAATAAATATAGTATAGTGCATACATCACCTTAAAGAAATTCTCTGTGAGAGTTTAGTTTAAGTATTCATAAACTACCTATTCGTCAGACAGCCGATGAAGTGAAAAACCAAATACGCGCATATTGTTGCTGTGATGGCGGTTTGAATTTGCGACCACTTCCGGTCGTCCGTGTCGCTTTGGAGGCTCTGAGGGAAACTACAGAGCAGCACTTTAGTTCCGCCTCCGCATTCCTGCCGATCCGTCACTCCCAGGCCGCGAGGCGCTCTGACCACGCCCCTTTCAGGCGGAAAACTGAGCCGCGGCTCGACAGACAGCAACGGGCCGTTCCTACGTGTCCGAGCATTCCCTCTTACCACCATTTAGTCTGGAGTGGATGTATTTATTACGTTTCAATACAGAGCATGTCAAATGCAGTATGCTAAAAATTACAAGATGTCCTGCTGCATACGTCACGTTCAGTATGCAGCCAGCAAGCCAGCTACTCTGACCCCCATAGAGAATACAAGAGGGTCAAAGTTCAAGGTTCAATGTTATGACAAAGTAGGATGTCCCAATTGAATGCTTGAATGCACCAGTTATGTGAGAGAAGCTGCAGTGTTTTAAAAGTAAAAACAAAGAGTTTAATATTTGGAACACATTTGCAACTTGTCTCCAAACTTCAAACAAACCAGTTTAAATTGATAACGCCGTGCCAAAGAGTTGCAGTGAAGGTAGTTGGTAGTAGCACCAACAACTCACCCAACTGCCGTTACTTCTGATAGATAGCCAACATTAGGAGGCTGCTGCAGTTCAGTCACTGCCTGAGTTCCAGTTGACAGATTCAGACCTTTAGTATATCCTTTAGTATATTATTGTTGGCTTTTAACAGGTTTGTCGTTCACAGATACAACTTAACCTAACGTGATTTAATCAATCATAGTAATATCCTGCCACTGTGTTGGAGGGGTTAGCCTGGAGGGCATGACAGCGATCAACCTAAATGTATTAAGGCATCGCGAACGCTCAGGTTCAGACAAGGTCGTAGAGTCATGTTCCAGGACTCCCTGGCAGAAGAAATATTGTATCTCAATGGGAGCTTTCTGCTTAATTAAATAAAGGATGAATTAGTACCTTCATGAATATTGTAGATATTTAAACTTAATGTGTATGTGTACACTCAATTCCTCTGTGTATAATCAATAAAGTGTATCTTATCTATAATACACATATAAAGGTATATGAGAAGGTGATGAAAACGATGTTAGCTGACATAATATATGTAATATATATATGGTTTACGCGAGACAATTTAAGAAGTAATTACACATTCTTCCTCTCACAATTGAAGTTCATTCATAAGTAGGCCTAATACACTGCACCTAGGGTCAATTCAATACACTCGGTGTGGTACGACCGGCGGCTTCTGGTGGTTATTGCCAGACTTTACTGGGTTACTGGAGTCAGTTTACTATGATTCTTCTTGAGCTACAGTTACACTTTGTTTTCAACACGAGTCACATGGCTGAGCTGGTAAAAAGTCAAGAAATTGCATATTTAAGTTTTATATGCAAAACATTGTATTACTACATATTAATAAAGGTATGTTTTTACATTTCAAAGTCTTCTGGTGTAGTGTGTTTACACTACACACATACACACACTTTGCATTTTGCACACTGTCCATATTTTATTTTATTTTACACTGCTGTATTTGCATATATATATATATATATATATATATATATATATATATATACATTTTATTTTGTATTTTATATTTCACTTTGTATACTTTATGCACAGTCACTGTTTCTTTCTTTCTTTCTTATATTTATATTTTATTCTCGTGTGTTTAGTTTATTGGTGCTACTGTGTCGACAAATTTCCCCTTGGGGATTAATAAAGTATATTTCTATTCTATTCTATAAACCACCTGAACATTGTACCCCGGCACCAAATTAAAACATATGCTCAGCTAATGTAGCACAAGTTAGAACTTGGCGTCATAGGAAAAGGAGAAACACATCGAGCTTTATTACTTACAACCACGACTACAGTAAAAACAAGATCCTTATCATTTACACTAATAAGTGTAACGTGATGATTGTGGAATCAGTGTTAGCTGAGTTTTTTCCACATTGTGTTAGCCCCCTCTTGTCTTTCCCGTGGCTCTCCACATAGGGGAACCAGACTAACAAAGAAAGAACCGATATGGGTGGAAAAAAGGCGAGAGAAAAAAGAGAGGCGAATGAGAGCGAGGCAGATTATGTTGCACAGCGTCGTTGGATAAGGGGGGGAGTATGAGGTAAGGGCAGATTGATGAGGTCAGCGTCAATAAGGAGAATGCAAGGGAAGAGAAAGAAATATGCAAATTGTGTTTATATGTGTGAGAGAGCAGAAGAGAGCCAAAGAGAGAAAGAGAGAGAGAGAGAGAGAGAGAGAGAGAGAGAGAAAGAAAGAGAGGGTCTGTCAGTTCAAAAGAGGGAGACAGAGGCAGAGCGAAAATGACAGACATGGCCGGAGGAAAGGAAAAGAGCGTTTGAGAAAGACAATCCCTGAGAGACTGCTCGCTGAACCCGCTGCCCCGTCTCAACCCTCCTCCTCCTCCTCCACCTCCTCCTCCTCCCTCCTCCTCCTCCTCCCCCCTTCTCCTCCTCCTCCTCCTCCTCCTCGTGTTCTTTGCCATGGTTACCAGACAGGGCTCCCAATGCAGCCAGTAAATGTGTTTTTCAGCAGCAGGAGCGAGCTGGGTACTAATGTGTCTCAGTCTGTCTCCTGCACAATCAATGTCAACTGTCCTGGGACACACACACGCACACACACACACACACACACACACATGGTGGGGCTGAGAGCCGGGGAACACCGAGCCCCGCTGGCTGGGAGTCAGGGCCGGAGTCTGGAAGAGCACCACGTCACCCTCATTTATTCACCTGGATAACTGCGGGCTATGGTGCTTTGTTAAGCAGTCATGAAATGTGACACGCTATATGTGTGTGTGTGTGCTGTCGTGCCTAATATCATGCTGATCATCACTACACTGATATGAAATGTTTATCTCACATTCAATGCTGCTTATGTACCACAAAGCAAAAGAGAAAAGCAGCTGGTCCAGTTTGAAACAAATGTTTTCAGTATTTAATGGATTTAGATGGTATTCAACAAAAACACGTTTTCACAAGTTTTTTTATTATTTTATTCTCATATTTTCAGTTAATAAACATCCACAAAGTGCAAATCGCTCATCGATAACCATCATGAAACCAGTTAATGAATTAGTCCATCCACAGAAAATGAATCAGCAATTATTTTAATATTCAATTAATCGTTTACGTTTCATTATTTTCTGACATTTTATAGACCAAATAATTCATGGATTAATTGAGAAAATAATGAGAAAGCACTTTTTTTTCTTTCCAACATATTTTATTAAACGTTAAACATCATCACGTATTCTCAGTTGCTGTGAAGAGCTTTACAATGCCTGAATAAAAGCGCATCAAGGTGATGACACTTACGCTCTCTTACCTTGGATGTGGTAATTTCGACTGTTTGTAAAGCTTATAGAAATCCAACGTGAATCATACATCGGGGTCAAGAACCTCGGCTGTCTTTTTATTGAACCGTGCGAGTGTTCGTCTCACAAAGCTGGCCAGAAGGAGCTGCCCCCTCCAGAGAAGCACCGAGTCTCTCCCTGGCTTTCCACGACGTCTGGAAAGGTCGCGGAGTTCTCGCCATGAGGAGTTCACGTGGTCTGCTCTGCAGATTTCTGCATCACATGACTTGTACGTGTTTTCTCTTCGTGGAATGACGCGACATGTCGTCGCCTCCAGATGCAGCCGCATGCAACTTTGTTCCCAAGGACCTCACCTGTGACCTCATATCATCACAGGTTAAGGGTCTCAGGGACAATGGAGCACGCCGTCCTTCAGCCGGCGGTCCAATCAGCCCCGTCGACTAATAAAACCATCAAATATTAAACATTAATGTGATGTATGAGCCATGTTTGTTTATGAGGAATTATTCATTATTTAAAAGTTAAATGAGATTACATTCCAACAAAAAAAAAGAACATTAATCTAACGTATATACCTCTAGACTCTAAAATGAGAAACAGTTGCTACTTCATGTTGGGCGGTTACCGTCGGTGCCGATGCGGTCCGACAGGCAATGCAGCGTCCTGACAAAATGGACTGGATCTGCAGAAAGAAGAGAGATTTTGTTAGTACAATGTAAAACATACAAAGATAAATTCTGGATAACGCTCCGTTTTGTTCCACTGTCGGGGGGGCCCTTTAGCTGTCTGCCTCCTGACATAGCCAGCGCCTAAAATCCTGTGAAGGTCTGTGCAGTAAGGCGTTCAGATGAAATGCCCCCTGCTGGCAGACAGCGAGACAAAGACTCACGTATGCAGAGGAAAATCCTCGAATTTAATGTATGAATCGGGATTTGCACGTGTTGTGAGCATAAGCCCTAAGCCCCGACGGAGCGGTCATACGGTTCGTAGGCGCGCTGCTTGTGCACATGCATGAAACATCCAGACAGCTGTGCCCGGAGTCGCAGACGACGCCGCCGTCTTATATTTCCTACAGGCCCTGTGATCTCACAGGAGGATTATGCAATCGCTCCCCCGTGACAAAGATGCTCAGCCTTGAGGGAGTAACGCTGATTTACTCTCTTCCACACACAAAATAAATGTCACGCAAGACTGAAGCTGCAAATGCCACCCGGAGAATATAGAAGTCCAAAACAACTGGCACGCAGGAGAAAAACAGCTCCGTCTGTAAGTCACGTGAGTCTGTGCCGACGACAGCTTTGTTGTCTGCCGACGAATTCAGAACGATCCCAATTTAGTGGAATCTGTCCGTGGCCGGGCGCCCGAGCATGCAGACAAACATGCGACTCCGCGGAGGCGCGTAGACGTGGAGCCTTTCGCTGCCAGGGTGATAAATTAGACTCTCTCTGTTTCCTCTTTGTCTCGGAGCTGTGAGATGTTCTCCTCCGTCCCAGTTTTCTCAGCTGCTCTCAAAAGCACCGGAGAAAAAGACCGGAGGATGAAAATCAGAAGCATGAAGAGAAATCTTTGCACGTAAAAAAAAAAAAAGAAAGGAAAATATCTACCCACGCCTGAAATAATGAAGACGAAGGTGGACACAAATGAAGGAAAGATGGCGGGCGGTCGTGGTTAGTCGACTTGCTCGTCTAGATGTGTTACCCGGCCCGTTAAAGTCATTCTCAACTCACCATTTGCCTCTTCCTGATGTCCATTACATAAACACACACACACACACACACACACACACACATGTGTGCACATGTCCGTGTGCACATGCATACAACAAGTGCATGTACGTAAAACAGGTATGCCACACACATAAAAAGCAATGCACTCTTACGATGAGTTATTGATCCATTTCCCCCTTGAGAGAAAAAAAATAGCATAAATTAATCCAGAGGTAAAGAAAATAAGGCTTGATAAAACCCTACGCTGCCACATCTTCACAGTCTTCCTTTTCACTGAGCGCTGCACGCAGCGGCGAACAGGAAAAGCTATTCCCCTCTCGCTACCCCTCCATCTCTCGCTCTCCTCTTTTTGTCTCTCCTCTTCTTCTATCTCTCTCTCAGGCGCTGTCCCTGGCTCTGTTTTGTGCCCGTTTCCCTCTGCCAAGTCACATCCCTAATTCTCCAGGCGATTAGAGTCCGAGCCGGCAATGCCTATGAGGCAGGTACGCCACACACACACACACAACCACACACACACACACACACACACACACACACACACACACACACACAGACCCAGACAGACACAAACACGGACACACACACACACACACACACACAGCCACAGTAAAACACACACAGACAATTGCATTGATTCCATCATCTGGTGCTGTACCAACACCCCCACTTCCCCCAACAACCACCAACAGTGCTTCCATCTATGACCCTCTCTATCATAAATCTGTGTCACCTACATGCATCACACACAGACACAGACACACACACACACACACACACACACTTATGCAAGCCTGCAGTATCTCCAGCTATCGTTCTTTCTTCCCTTCTTCCCTGAACACTCTCTCTCACCGTCCCCGCCTCCCCCCTCTCTGTCTCTGCCCTTCCCCTCATTTTCATCCTCATCCCTCACCCTCTCTCTCTCTCTCTCTCTCTCTCTCTCTCTCTCTCTCCCTCCCTCCCTCCCACTCTAACCCCTTACATTTCAGGCGTGACGGGACGTCGTCTTGCCCATCTTGCAGTCTACGTTTGCACGATGATGCCGTGTCTCTGACTGTCTATTACTCTGTGTTTGTTTGTGTAAGCTTGAAAATCCGTAGATCTGGAGGAGCGCGAGAGAGTCAGCGTGTCCGGAGGGAGGCGCTTGTGTGTGCGTGCACGTCCTTGTGCACCGCTGTGCACTTACGCATCTGTGTGTGAGCGAGTGTGTGTGTGTGTGTGTGAGGTAGGGAGGGAACGGGGGGAGGGGGGAAGAGGCGGTTGAGGGAGTTCACAGACGGAGGCTGTGGATTTTTACACAGCCTGAGGATCAAAGCCACAGCAAGCCCAAAGGTGATTAACCTCCGAGCCGTTCTGACCACAACACTGCTGCTCCTCTTCCTTATTTCATTAACACGTCTGCTATCAGCACAATTCATTGCGTATATATCTAATTGCCATCGTTGCAGTAATTCCAGAATATCCTCCCCTTCACACGGCTGGCAATAAGTGAGCCAGAACAAATTGTGAAATCACAAAGCTGAACTTCTGCATCTTTAACAGAAAACTACCGAAATGATTCAGTGTGCAAAGAAATGCAAAATGCGATTTTATGAATTTTATGAAATGACATATTACAATAAACTAGGGGTGAAAAAACAATAAAATAAAAAAAATAAACAGTCAATATTATATATAAAAATGTTAGTACTATATTAAAAAACCTGCAGGAAGTGGTCACATTTCATAAAATAGCAGGTGGCAAGCAGCTCTATTGTGGCGGATGTATTTCCTCCTGAGTTGGAACATGCCGGGGAGTCGTCTCTTTGTGTGCGTACGGAAAAAAGAGCAGCGCTTGGCAGAGATTGCTGATATATGCTCTTTTCTTCCCCTCCTCGCTGGAGCACTGCAACGCAATGCGGATACTGAGTGTCTGAGCCACTAGCCAGACACACTGGGGGACGGGGGTGGGGGGACGGGGGGGGGGAGGCTGGTTGGGGGGGTTGCAGAGAGGAGAAGGAGGCGGTAAGCAAGTTCACATGCAGCCTCGTGCTTCAGGACACACTGATACCAGCGTCTGGGCACACTGTCATTATCTACCATGACTACAGAGAGCAGCGGGCGGGTTCACGTTGGAGACGTCAGCGTCGACTGATTTAATGCACGGAGGACTCGTTTAAAAACTAGAAACTTTTTGCTGACAAAATGCTTTATATTTACACGATATGTAATAAAACCATTACGACTTCAAAAGCCAAGGTTATCACATATTGCAGTTTCAATTTCCTTATTTCGAACTGCTGAAAACAGGGCATCCGGATGCTTTACAGACAGCAGAAATGACCCCGATCAACCTAATAAACAGAGTTCTCTATAAGTCTAGTCCAGTGCAACATCGAGGGTTTTTTTTTCTGCACGGGGTGCTAAAAATGCACAGAAGCAAACCGCGATTGATAGTTGCCTCTAAACCCCGTCGGACTGCACCAAATAACATGTGAACGAGCGCTGCAGAGCAAGGTGGGTTTATTGATGTCCGCATTAGCTGGACCACAACAGAAAAACCTCTTTACTATTTCACAGGAATTAGATTTAAAGTCAGAGCAGAAACTGTTTTGTTGCTATAATTACGACAATTATTGGAAACGTGTTGAAAGAGAAATGTTGAATTATTTTAGATTTGATAATGAATGCGGCCTCTATTGTCGTGACAGAGCAGCTCTTTTGTTCCCCGACATCCATCAGGTCTTTAAGAAAGCTAAAACGTGTTTCTAATGTACGAGACATAGCGAGAGAACAAAGAGGGGAAATACTGGTTTACACCTCAATACAATTAGGACCGTCATCGTATATTAATATTGACGATAATACATTATTAAAATGGGTTGCCTGTAACCCTAAAGACGTACGCTTTGACAACTTTCTCTCCGTGCTCAGATCCGTCTTTGAACTTACCACTTCAAGAGGCGTACGGAGCGATGTCCTTCGTCTGAAGTCTGGGTGACGCCGCAGGGAAAGCTAGAAGGTTGTACAGTTATCTCCGGCTGTTTATGATGCGAAACCATACAACCAACTACCTCACACTGCAGAGCACCGACGCCAGGTCAGCGGGGGAGTTTATTCCTCTTCTTCTTCTTCTTCTTCCTCTTCTTCCATGCAGTCTTCTGTGTGTTTTACTTCTGTCTGTCATCTGTCGCTGCCTTACATCCTCATTACATTCAGATTTCTTTTTGGATTATCACGTCGTAAAAAAATGGAAGGAAAAACCGTGGTCAGTGGCGACGAGATTAAAGTTTAATACTATGATACTGTTGCAATATAAAGAAATAACATCTAACCGGCTGCACTCGGAGCCTTTCTGTGGACATGTCTCCCTCTTGTGGGTATACTCAGAACATAGACTACCCCCCCCCACCCCCCCCACCCCCCCAGCACAGGCCAAGGCCGAGCGTCGCTGTCTCTGGAAACAAAGACAAGCACTTAACCTGCAGTTGCTTACTGTAGGCGTCTGCCTGACCTACTTCTGCAACTGGAGCTGCCGGAGACTTTCTTATCCACAAAGACTCGGTTCAGCTCGACTGAGTAAACTTCATTGTCATCCTGAGGTTAAAGTCGAATACTCCTCTTCTGTTTTCATTTCCCTGAACCAATAGTTAGATTACAAGCATGTCTGAAGAAGGCTGATGTATTAAATATCATACCTTGAGCAGGTCTCATTTTCTCTAGTAGTATATTAACTTCAGACATTTTAACACACATATTCTTACGTTATATTCAAGTTTCTTTGTCATTATCTTTATATCTTTAAATGAAATGTCCCGTCACAGTGAAAACCGCAGCTCAGGGTGACATCCTCAAACTGAACAACCAAACACATTTAGTTTGGCTTCATGTGAAACAAAGAAAAGTGTCGAACAAACACGATGGAGAGTCGGAACAGCAAATGTTCAGCTTTGTTGCTGAAAGACTAAAACGATTGATTAGCTCCGGCCATCCCGTGGCCAGGTGTGTGGAGTTGTGAACGGGTCTGAAGTTATTTTATTTACCGCCTCGCCATGCGATCCCCGGTTTGAACATGAAACACTTTCTTCCTGTTTCATTTCAACTCTTCCGGGACCGTTATCCCGAACCTGATGGGCGAGTTAAGTTCTCTCCCTCCCTTTTCTTTCCACTGTGACACAAAGGTAAAAATACTCTTTGAAAAGCTGCGATGCTTAAAAAGGGATAACTGACTTTCCGTGGGAGGATCATCATCCGGCGTTACCTAACAGCGCGGCGGCGGCGGCGGCGGCGAACAACACGTCACTGGCCTCGGGTCTCGATATTAACAAGGGCAAAACAGCGCCACGGATGCAGAGCACTCTGCAGAGTTCAGCAGTGCTGCAGAGGGAACAGCTAATGACCACGGCTCCTCTCAGCCACAGATTGGCTCAATATGAGTGAGTGCATCAATGAATAGAAGAATGAATCACTCCTGTTGTTAAAATGTTCCATTTTCTAACTGTAAATAAAGATAACTCGTATTTTATCCAGATTGCGGGCTGTTAATGATCAACTTTGGGTCTCATCGGAATCTCAGGAATGCTGGCAGATATCTCGACGCGTGAAAACGTTATCAGCTGAGTTGCACTGGGTCATAAGGTACGTTCTGGGTAACGCGTGCATTGGTGCATCGAGGAGCAGTTTCCAATACGAGAGAGGATCTAATGGGTGAGTAATTGGCTGGCAATTTGGAGTAACGGCACAATCCAGTCTATCTCTCTCACGCTCCATAAATAATGAGGCGCAGCCACACATTCAACATCTCGCTGAGGTGATCTCCTGCAAAAGCAGAAAATTGGCAGTTGTTAGCAGTCACTGGCTGTGTTTTGACACTCCTCCTGTGTGCCTTAATGACTCTTTGATTACTTGATAGCTGCTGTGCAACGGAGTTACTAGGCCTCCTATTCAGCTTGGTCAATGCACCAAAAATACAACCTTGGAGCCTCCCAGATAAAGGACTCTCAACACAAAAGTGGAAGGACCCTGACTCCTCAAAAGGGAACTCGCTCTATTACCTGCCAGGACTATAACTATAACCGCATTTGATATGAGCTGCATAGCACAGGTACACATCTACACAGTGATGAATGGCTGTGTCGGGTCTTTTTCAAATACATTATGGGCATAAAAGATATTCGTAATCAGTCTAAACTTGCAATAGAGCTAAAGATTCAACAGTTCACAATGATTAAATTAGCCAACTAAGTGGGAACTTCAAAAGCTACGGCAGCACCATATGCTTAATAGAGACGTCGATTTTTTTTCTTTCATTGGCCAGCTTCCAAACACAACTCATTCACCTCGCCTCTCCCCACTGCCCTCTGCCTTGCTAAAAGCCCTCCCTCCGCCTACCCTTCATTTTCTTTCTTTGGCCGTCCTCCCTCCTCTCTCAGTGCCTCTTATTCCTCCTCCGCCGCTGAACATTTCGGGCCTCAAAACCCTTTACAAGTATTTTCTTTTTTTTCTTCTTTCTCAGACAATCTCCCCGTTCATACCATCTAAGTCTCCCCGTGATGCCCTTGATTCCGCTCCTCCCCTTTTTAAACCTCTCTCACCGTCTCATTCGCAGTCGGATCACGCATGAATGCGGCACGGTTGTGCCAATACCAGCTCTTTGCCAATCTGCCGGGGCGTGTTTGTGTGCCAATGTGAGTCTGGTGGGAAGCCCCTACACTGGAGGCCAGGAGGGTTGTGCATAAGCCCAGAGCCGGGCTGGTGTCGGGTCAGGTGAAGCTTTGTGGGGATTACAGTTTGGCCTATTGAGAAAGTGAAAACAAATTAATCAAGTTGAGCCAAAGTATATATCTCGGTATGCCTGGATCACCAAATATTGATGAACCTGAAAGAAAATAGTTCGTACTTAATTAAGTGCAACCAGTTTATACATCAGGCGTGTAAAAGTGTTTATTTAAACCACTTAAATTATATTTGCTGGGAGTTCAGTTCGTAAATTAATTTGAAGTTGTTACTGGAACAATGACTCCAGGGATATGGATATGAGCACCGTGGTTTAATCTTGAATAACAACAGCTGACACAATACTTACAAATAACTTATCGTTCCTCAGTCGTTACTGCTAAAATTGCACACTTAAATAATACGTTTTTTCTATCATTTGAGGAAAATATCCACTGCATATGTTTCCTGTTTTGTATGAAAAATCACTAAGACGACGACAAAATCTCTACAAATGTTCATTTGACTCAAGATTTTGATTCATCTTTTGAACCGAGACTTAAGGCCCATCAATTATAATAAACTGAATCAAGAAACAATGGTTAATTTCTTTCTAATAATGAGGGCGCACACATCTGCCTCGCAACAAGACCTTCTTTTTTCGATTGAAGAAAATCTTTTCTATTAGACGATTACACCAAACAAAGACTTCAGGTGACTCTCCACCACTCCTTGTCTTTGAGGAGTGACGCACCGAGACTACGGCGCCACCCCAACAATGTCGGGGCCCGGAGGAGTGAAATCTGCCCGGTGACAGCAAACAAACTGTTAACCGCAGCTATGAATCGTCTGGCGAGTGGCAGCTCAACAGGAATGCAGGAGCCAGACACCAAGTCTCAAACTCTGAGTCAAGGACTGCTGAGGGTCCGCTCGACTCCACAGAACAGCACACTGTGTAGGAAATGTATTCTTTCTTAATAAAGATTAAGTTAAGATAAACGGAAACTACACTGATGAGAAAAAAACTAATATATGGACAGGCAAACACATCAATACACGTAAAACAACACTTTGATCATTGCATTATCAATTCTATTTACAAGAAGTAGTCGAAGGACGACTAAGACTACATGTTCTTCCTCAAAACTTGATTGTGTAGGACTTGGAGATGAGATCCATGTGGCTACTAATGCACCTCTTCAGTCGGATGACAGCTCCTGCAAGGCCTGGATAAGTATCCACGACTCTCAGACCATAAAGCATTAGTTCTCTCAAGATCGACTGAGATTTTGTGGTGCAATTTCTCCCAAACCCCCCTATTTCGCTCTCCCCGTACCTTATTTACAAAGGCAGAAAATGTTGCCATGGGAACACATTACCAGGCAACCTCAGCGGCTTGGCATGATGCCCAATGGTTGCTAGGGCACCGTTGGTAATGGCTATTGGGTGGTGTGGGCCAGTCTGTGTGGATGATGTCTGTATATATGTGTGCATGAGTAGGAGAGGGGAAAGTGTGTATCTGTGTGTGAAAGGAAAAGAGAGAGAGAGCCGCGCTAATCATGAAAACAGTTATGTGAGACCCATATGCAATTTTCTTAAATTATATACATAATGGCGCTCTGATTTAGCCTTCTTTGTGTGTGTGTGTGTGTGTGTGTGTGTGTGTGTGTGTGTGTGTGTGATTGCTAACGCTCAGAAACTAGTCTGAGTATAGTGGCTGAGACATTAAAATGTTGCATTAAAATGCATCGTCAATGAGAAGAAACTTAAAAGAAAATTAAAGAGACAAGAGGAGACAGAAAGAGAACGTCAGAGGAGAAAAAGAGGCTCAGAAACATGGGAATTCAAGCGTCTATGTATACTTGGAGCTGACGCTCACCATCTCTCGCTGTGATCTCTCAAGCTGTTTGCTCTCTCTTTCATTTCAGTCGGATTCAAAGAGTCTTTGTTGGTATAAAAAGGAAGAAACAGATGTTGCCAAAGAATTTACCTCACAAATGAGATCTAGTTTGAGGTTTTTCCCATGGCTCTCCTCTCACTGGGGAGCTTCTACGGTTGACCACGGCATTCCTGAAATCAGCAGAGCATCATGCAGATTATTAGCATACCACCGGATGGGAAGGGGAACATCAATAAACACATTGAACCATGAAGTTGGGATAAGCAAATAAATAAAGTCACCCACCCAGACACAACCTTATCTGGGCCTTTATCCAGGTCACAAAAACACACAGTGACGTTTTTGGCAAAAACCTTAGGAGGATAGGAGGAGATTATTAAACCGCAATGGACCAATCCCTGATTAGAGATGAAGCACTTGGCAGCACAAAGAAATGAAGAGAAAAGCATTTATGACAGGCATCGTGTGCGGAGCATGACATGAATTAACAAAGTGGGGGATAATGGTGAGAATGAATACTGGGCCATCAACAATGCATGAATGAGAGAGATGGTGGTACAAAAATACATGTAGAGCCGAGACGGTTAAAGTCAACGGCGATGAATAATACATTAATAATGCTGGAAAACAAAGTTCGACATCATAAATTAAACAGCAGCGTGCCAAACAAATGCAATAATTATGACACTGCAACACAGTGAAAGACAACAGAGACGCAGATGTGAGGCTTTTGTGTTGGTGTGCGCTCATTAATTCTCACGTGTGTACACGCACGTATATATATATATAGGCCTCTGTGTTCCTGTCTGCGTGCACTTAGGGAGAGCGAGTAGTGCCTGTGGTGCATCTTATCTAATTTTATCGAGAGGAAACAGCCTCTCCCCCCTTGCCTCTTTCCCCCCCTTTGAACTTAAGCCGCTGCTGGAGATGTAGTCTGACTGAGCACAGCGTGTCCTGAAAGGAGGTCAGAGGGCAGGAGAAACAGTCTGGTGTCATGGCAACTTGATGTCACCGACCCCAAAATTGGAGTGGCTGGTGGGGCCACAAGAAAGGTTGTCACATGTTAGTGAAGAGAGAGCTTGAGTGAACTAAACGTTGAACCTTGAAGGATAATGCTGCTGATATTCTCCTAGGTTCTCATGAAAAGACCAAAACCAACGACGGATTGACCTCAGTGACAATCGGTATTTCCGTTGTAGATAAAGCCTGAAATCTTATTCTTCTGATTCCCATTGTTGTCTATTTTCGGTGATCCTCACATACATTCTTCTTTTTCTTTTTTGCTCTGGGCCTTTGTACAGAGCAGAAAACACCGTTTGTCTGTGTTCCCTTAAACTTGACGGACTTCATTTGCAAATTTTATTCTGAAGACTACGGAAGGATGTTTTTTAAAACACACAGTTGCTGTCACGGATGACACCTCGGCTCCCTTTCCGCCCTGAACAATTAACATTTGTTGTGCTAGTAACTCGAAGTACAATCGAGAAAACCTGAGAAATGAACTGCGGCTGTAATTGTGTTGCCTGCCCTAGACTGCCTGTGTTTTCCTCTTAATACTGAGGAGTCGGATCAATATGGGATCCAGGTTCCTTTGTATGTCATTAGCGTGTCTGATGCTGGAGCTGGGACCTCTCCAAACCTTTGTGTTTGCACCCTCTCACATGAAGAGGGTGCAATTGTGGGTGTGTCTGTCTACAGTCTGTGTGTTTGTGCGCATTAACCTTTAAATCAGTTTGCGTATAACAGGTTGGTAAATGAGCGTTTTGAGCTTTTTTTTCTTCTTCGTACACGTTTGTGTGTGTGTGTGTGTGTGGACATGTGAGACTTCCGAGATGCGCATGTGCTGCATCTGTCGGGGCGCGTGTCTGAGGCTTGTGTACGCACGGTGTGTGTCCTCGTGTTTGTTCAATGCGGCAGAGGGTGGAGTGGCAGATCAATAGGAAACAAATGAATTCAGATCAATATTAAACCAGGGAGTGAAGGAGAGAGAAGGAGAGACTGAAAGCGAGTGAGTGGGGTGATGCACCACGGAGGAGGAGATGGGGGAGGGGTGATGGAGGGCTGGAGAGGTGATGTGTTACCAGCAGCACAGCGACTAACTGTACACCTGGGAAACACCACTCATTCCTACGACTAAAACCTCAGTGATTTGAGGTCATTGACGGTTAAAACGGATGGTTAAGTGAGGTAGAGAGAAAGCACGGAGAGAGAGAGACACGTGAGCGGCGATGCACCGCGCCCGGCGTTCCTGCACCACTGGTGGTGTTAAATGAGACTGGACGGTGCTTCTTTTTCTTCAATTAATATTATTACATGTCGTGTATCTCTATAGACCCTTTTTCCTGTTAAACAAATAAACATATTTGCTCTCTTTGTTTTACTTTGTTGTGTTTTTAACCTTTAAATGGTGCACTGAATAAAATAATGTACCTCTGTTTAAATTATTTTGTAATTCCAATTTTCACTTTACATTCATAATGCTTCATGGAGCTGGCAATAATCTAATTTATTTTGTGGAAGTATTTGTTTGTTAGAATCCAGACTGTTGATGACTGAGTTGAGGTGATTCTTGTCAACTTTGAGCCTTCACTTCTATCCTAATAACAAACTACTGAGGATATTTTTATCTGTCCACTTAAACTCCCGGTTGAAACTTGTCCAGGCAAACCTGTAAGGAACGCTCAGATCAGTGGGCTGGACTTTCCTGCGAGGTTTCGACAATATTATCCAATAATTTTAATCAATGTTTAAAAAATAATACCAAAAGAAATGTATGATTTTTTTCCATGAACCAATTTATTTTTGTCAATATGTCACGAAATAACCTACAATAGTTTCTGTGAGCTCAAAATTACATCTTCAAATAGCTTCCCCCCCCCCCCCAACTAAAATAAAACATCTAAAAGATATTAAATTACAAATATAAGAAACAGGGAAAGGTTGAAAAGAGTAAAATTTGAAAAGCTAATATGTGTTGCACTTTGCTTGAAATATAAATACAATAAATATTCTAGATTTAAGTATCTGCACATTTTATAAAATTAGTCTACTGATTAATCAGTTAATCGTTTCAGCTTTAAATGTTCGGTTTCGTCTACAGTGGATGTGGGAAAAGATTCTTAGTAAAAAAAAATGTGCAATTGAAGCTGTATTCCTGTCTAGCGCTGAAATATGATATACCGGTCAACTTTAATGGTCTAGACTGCGATTGAGAAATCCCGAGATATTTGATCGAGTATCAAATTTCTGTTGTTGAGAAGGTTATTTTGAGCTGAGCAATACATCGGAGATGGATGACAGCAGTATCGATATCCGCCTCTCGGACTTTTACCGCTATGAAAGCTGCAGTCTCCCCTTCCGGCAGTGAGAGTAATTACACAAACGCCGTCTCAGAGTGCTCAAGACCAATGCCTGAAGGCGTGTTCGCCCCGGGGAACGTTTGTCCTCACTGTCAATCACTTTTTCTTATTTTTACTTTAATCACTCCTCTGAACGCTGAATTTTTCATTTATCTAGACTAGAGCCTCCACGTTTTTTCCACCGCCTCAGCCTAGCTACCGCTCCGTCTCTATGTTCTCTCACTGTGGTTGATTTATTTATTTTGAAAAGTGTGTATGTTTATATCTTTTGCTAAATGTACTTTATAACCTGCCCTTCATTATCTCAATGCAAGGTAATCAGCATGTATTCATTGGTGAGATAACTCGCACCTATGCTGAAATCTATTTCTGAGAGTTTCGCCTTGAAATTGCAAACAGGATTGCTGAGCTTTGAGTATCTGCTCGGCAATGAGATCAAAGAATCAAGAGCCATTTGGGAGTCGGAACTGAATGAGACTTTGAAGTGATAGTAGCGAAAACAAACACATGTCATGGATGCTGAGTGCTTCTTAACGGGCACTCTCCACTTCCAGCCCAAGGTTCTTCGGCTCTTGAGATGGATTTCAATGATGAATGCCTCCGTTGACTTTAAGTGCAATATCTCTGAATGGAAAATTAATGCTATAAGCAATATTGTTTAATTGAAGAGATACATATAGCAATGCATTGCCCAGAATTCACTATTTGGCTTTGAAAGAGAAGCATGAAGGGTGGTGGGGGTACTGAAGACTATCACACAGTTGTTAAATGGCAGTTTTATCCTTTATGCTTCATATGTATTTGAAGAAAAAATCCCATTAAATATAACAACCACTTTAATTTCAATGTAAACTATAATCTGAGTAGCTTTTCATTTATTGTGAGCAGTTGCTATTTTGACTGTTCTGGTGGGAAATCTGGCTACACTAATAATAATGTAACCTACGCAATTATTTACTTTATATGCAGCAAAAGCTACAATATTTGTACTTGCCAGCTTTTAGATCTTACATCATATTGTCTTTCAATATGTTTCTCTGTGCAACACAAATGTTACCATCACTTTATATGAATCATCCTAAATTGCATATTTTGTAGCACCTGATGGACCCACTGGAGCCTGCAGAGAGACGACCCAGCGATCTATCAGATGATGATTTCCGACTATATCTGGATTAAAACACAGATTTGCACTTTAGTAGCACTGGAATTGCTCTTATTGTGGTACTTTTGTAGTTTGACTATGTTGAGGAAATGTTACTTTCTGTATTCTTGTTGTTCTTAGTTTGTACTCTAGGTTGAAATGCACTTATTGTAAGTCGCTTTGGATAAAAGCGTCTGCTAAATGACGTGTAATGTAATGTAATGTAATGATGTGACCTGAAATTCAACAGCCTCCATGTTCCCTGTATTGCCTGTAAAATGTCTTGTTTGGTCTGAAGATATTTAAATAACCTTGACATTACGTTCCTCACGTTTACTACAGTTGTAACCGTGTGTTGCATTCTTCCTCGATAAGCGACACACACCGTAGATTGACAATCTAAATAGTTGTTGCATATCAAGGTTTCTTTGTTTTCATGCAAAGACTCATCTTCTTTGATAGAGGAAGTAAAACCAACAGAAAGACAGACAGCGAGAAATACCTGAGGCAACGATGTAGAACGTCACCACCAACCAGACGGTCTGCTATAAAAAAAGAAAGAAAGCACGGGGAGGCAAACACGACCACGTCTCTCAGCTTTCCTCCCTGTCTCTCCTCTTTAATCTGAAAGCCTCTTCTCTCTCTCTGTCTGCCTTTGTCTCTCTCTCTCTCTCTCTCTCTCTCTCTCTCTGTCCCCCTGAGCTGTGTTCTGTGTGTTCCATCCCCGCCTCTCTCCATCTCCCTACCCTCTAATGTGCTTTGGCGTGTGTTACCCACGGGTGCCTGCTTGCCGCTGCCGCCATCCTAAAGCCGGGTCACGGGGGGCAGCTGAAGCGGCGCGATGCTGCCTGTGACATCATCAGTCACTGCTATTACTCACGTCTCACCTCCCCTCCCCGTCTGAAACCGCCAGGGCTTTAGGGGCTTGATAGCGGGCAGAGCGAACACACTCGCAGAGTTGCACACATGGTGTCAGAGATTAATAAAATAGCATTTTGAAGAGCTTTATCCGAGAATTATCTGGAAATCCAATTTGGAGATTTTTGTTAATTAAAATTGTTCGGACTCAGACGTAGTTGAGAATTAAGGTTATTGTGTCGTAACATGCATTTTCATTACAAACTATAAGTTTGTCGTAGTTTCTGAAATGTTGAATATCTTTTCTGGAACTAAAGTCTTTACTTAATGATGAAGTTTTAACCTCGAACGGACGGCAAGGTGAGCATGCCGTTACAGTTAATAATTTAACATGACAGAATAGTTAACTTATATGTTAATATGCTACGGTTTCAATCACAGTGAAAGTGTGTTAACACTTTATTTGTATGGCATATGTATTAAGACAACTAAAAAATATTTGTATTTGTCAATTTCTTTTTCAATCAATAAAAAAGAGGAAGAACCAGATGTTTTCTTAAAAGATGAATAATGTTCCTGTCACTTATTTTTTCTATATATTTTATGGAATAAAAAATCCTCTAGTTTTGACCATAGTGATCTGCAAGATGAGGATGACAGAAAAATCGATGATCCAGCACGATAGAATAGTTCAGATGGGAAAAGTGTGCAATAGAAACCACTTTACTTCATAAACCGTGAGACATTTGAGCCAGGTATTCCACAAGTAACTCATACGTGTTTGGTCGTAGAGTGCAGACGAGCAAGACAATCTCCAGATGTGGCTGCAGATATCCCTCTTCATGGGGTGCAAGGCTGTGCACAGCCCACATGGACGCAGGAGGGAGGAACGTGCTTTTCGTCCACGGAGCATGTGCGCCGTGTTCAGACTGTGTCAAATCGCCACATCTGCCAGCGGCGGAAACAGTCCCGTACCTCGGGGTCCGTCCGTCCGTCACCCGGCTGTCAGCCAATGAAAAGGTGAGAGTCTGCAAACTCCTTCACCCAGGAATACGGATAGCCGGTATATGAAAGACCTTGGCCTGTATGTAGGAACGCACCCTATAAATCATACATGACCATCACTACCAGGCACCATATGCACAGCGCTGCATTAATAACAAGGCATGCCAGTGTCAAATACACAAGCATATATATAAAAGAATGTACACGCCTGCTTTTTTCTTTGGTCTCACTCCCGCTGTGTCCCGCTTGAAAGCAACTGCAGGGCTGAACTCAATGTGCCACGGGAAAAGACAATGAGAGGGAGAAACACACGAAAAAGGTAGGAAGTTGAAGGGTTGGAGAATGGATAAACCGCACGGACGGAATGATGATGTTTAGAGCAAAGACACCTGAAGGCATTCGTGTTTAAAGACACGGAGAGGACGAATAAAAGACAGAACGAGGAGTGGGGAGAAAGAAAAAAAAGCATGCGGCAAAGTAGGACGGCGAGATAGACGGCGTGACTGAAGGACAGATTAACGAAAAGAGTCACGAGAGAGAGAGAGAGACAAACAAAGAGCGGGCCGAAAGAACAAAAGATGAACTGATGTCAAGGAAGAGATTGGAAGGGGAGGGAGAGAAGGACAGATATGGAGCCAGACAGAGGAGAGCGGCGAGAGAGAGAGATAAAGGCAGGCAGAATTAGATAAAGATAGAGGAGGGCGATGCGCATGCTAAAATAGGTGGCGGCAGCCTCTCGTCAGTGCGGTGACCTAGTCGCGCAGGACTGAGGAATTCTCCCCGTCGACCCCAACACATTCCTCCGGTCCTCGGGCGTTAACCCGTGACACGCCGGCATACTGTACCGCAGCGGCCGATCTCAAATGTACCGACGCTGCCGCGGATCGGGAAAGCGGCGCTAACGTTTTCCCCCGCTTTGAAGCGAATGAGTCTGGGAATTGAATCGATGACCTTGGGTTTATTTGCAGAGCTAATTCTGTCTTTGGAAGCAATCTGCTTCAACGAGAACATCAGGCAGGGTTCTTACACATTTTGACCAATGGATTTCCATGACTTTTCCATGACTATTCCATGACTATTATAGGACTTTTCCAGGACTTTTCCATGACTTTAAACCAAATTGCAATGACAAAATTGAAATCTCGGTAAAAACATGACAAATTTAGAAAATTTTACGTATTGAGAGCGTACGCCGGCTTATATTTTGAGCGTCTTTCATTAAAAAACACATTAACTATTTCAAACTCGGCGTGAATGAATATGTGATTTTAACAAATTTCCATGACTTTTCCAAAACTTTTATGATTTAAGTTTTTTTCCATGACTTTTCCAGGCCTGGAAATGACCATTCTAAAATTCCATGACTTTTCCAGGTTTTCCATGACCGTACGAACCCTGATCAGGTAATGCGCCCTTTGCCCGCTTTGAATCGGCGGTCTGTGAGCGTAATGGGGCCCTGCGAAAAACACATTGTAAAAAAATATCAGGGGCAAGAAGGGCTCTATTGTGTCGCCGGGGCAGAATGTAGCTCTTATTCTCCCGCTGCTGGACCGGGGGCATCGGGGGTGACATCGGCACAAAGACAAAAATGTAATGTGAGGCATTTTCAAAGCCAGCTTCTAGGTTAGCCCACAGACCGCTCTTTATACCCGTACTCTCTCTCTTTTCAGCAAAATCTGATAATCGGGACGTGACCACCAGATGACCCTTCCACTTGTTGCGTATTGAGATAAGTCGCGGCCAGCGGGGTGACACCAAACTGCCCCGAACAGGCGCGCCAGCAAAATGAAAGCTCGTCCGCTGGCCGGTTTCTCGTCGGCCCGCAGTTAGCACGTATCTGCGAGGTTAATCCCGAAAGAATGACTCAGGGAAGAGTAATTCAATCATTCTGATGGTGCATCGACATTTCGATCGGGCCACAGACTAAAATGGCTGACCAAGTGTTCCTGACTGCTGAGTGCCATTAAGCAAAACTCTATTAAGTAAAGCACTTGTTTTGACTCAATCTCTATATACGTACAGTATGGATGCTGTTGCTTATGCTGGGCCCTTGTTAAATTCAATAAATGTAAAGTAAATCTTTCCTTACCTGAAAAAAAATCACGTCTTCAAGGAAAAAGTTCAAGTTCTCGCAGAGGCTGAACCTGAAAAACAGACATACATATACATTACTTTAGGAACTGTAGTTATTCTGTAAAATGTGATTTATTTGATGCACTGATTCTGGATTATTGGTCTTTTGTGTGTTAGCTCGCCCATTCTTCACTTAAATTCAACCGTATTTCTTTTTTATCCTCCTTTTTACAACACACCTGATTGTTGCAGGCATTTCATTGTACTATTCATATTTCACACCAGGCCTGTTGTACGAGCTCTAGTCAGTTTCCAGCTGGGAAAACACAAATTCAGCAGCACAAATTTAAACCCGCTACACACGATGACAGCTTGCAAGGGAATTCCTGAGGTCTGTTCGATCCATTAATGTATGCTGCGGTTGAATGTCATCAATTATGAATGAGAAACATGTGAGATTCACAGAGAGCCGGGAGAGAATCATGGCTCTCGGCCGTTGGACCGAAGTACCGTGAATACGCGTAACACAATGTGTGAAGTATATTAGGCAATCGAAGGTTCTGGGAAGGCTATCTTTAAAAAGTGAGCGCATCTTTTAAGCAAACCGATTCCTAAATTAGAGGATGATTTCAACCAGAGAGAAGTATTTTGGGTAAAAGAAGGACACGGATAAGTATTTAGCTGAAACGGGAGGAGTTTAGTGTAATTACACAGGAACGTACATAACGTTTGAGAAAGAGACCGCCTGCAGCAAAGCGCTGCTGCTATAGGGGGAGTTACTTTAGGTGTCAGGTGCTTTAGTCCCTATGTGTGTGTACTGCAGTATCTTGAAGCAGCCGGGGACGCTTCCCCTTTAAGGCCCAGAGTGTGTTGACCCTGCCAGTGAGTTCATACCATAAGCAGACCCATATAGCTTCTCCTCCAGAGGCTCCGCTCACAACCCTGCTGAGCTGCGGCCTCAGTTATGTAAGATTACATAATACCGGGTCTGTCTGAGTAATATTTTATAACCTGGGGCTCCCACTACACTGACATTACCATTAAACCTAAACAGTGGAATCAAAAGGTGCTAAGCGAACGTAAAAGTAAAAGTTGAGGACAAAGTTTGATGAAGCAATTTTTACATCGAAGATGTTTCCCTTCACTTTCTTGAGCGCTATCTTGGGGGTCATGGAAAGGTTGAGCCCGGACGACAATACAGAATGCATTGTCTGCCCATTAATGTCATATCATATCTACCGTTGCGTAATAATCAAATCATTCCGTATTAATTAATTTAGCGCACGTTTAGACACTGAATACGACTAGAAAACTAGGCCACTAGCTGTTATCTAACGGCTATACAATTAGCTCCTTTTTTTTACCCATAACTGCAGTATGTATATTTGAAAAAGACTGCGCTGTTTTTAATTATAACTTTTCTGATGCCCATGTCCTCACAAAATGTCGATCACCTCACTTTATTCACAAACGGACGACAAAGATATTACACCAGACAGTATACAAGAACTAGCACAGACGGTTAAAAGGTGTTTCGCACTCACACACAGAAAAGAAAAAATATCGGCACACAAGTAATAGAGAAAATGTGGGCAGAGGTACAGGAGGCTATGTTAATAATAATAATAATAATAATAATAATAATAAAACAGAGCAGACAGATATACAACACAGGAGAGGAGAAAAGGGAAAGGGAAGCGATGCCAGGAGATATCTGAGGCCGACACCGCGGAGGAAACGGGGATATTGGATGGAGGTTACAGCAGATGGACTGCAAATGGACGATAGCAGACTTGTGATACATCGTGCGCTCCCGTCTAGTGCTCACTCTCACACACTCGTACACTAAAGCATCCACGTAATCCACGACAGTCGACATCTCTACGCAGAGGTCAGGACATTATACGCACACGCAGTCATTTGCTCCGTCTTTACCTGTTACTTCCCCGCATCAAACTAAAGTAATCTCGCCCCAAATGCTCAGGTTATGGAAATGAAAAAAAATAAAAAAAACTTGTTGAAGAGAACTCAGGTGTGTTACTGAGTTCACGCCCTGGAACAAATCCACCCCTTATCTTTTGTTGATACCGAACCACGTCGCGGATCGGTTTGCTACACCCGGACGAACGGATGGAAGATGGCAAAGAAAAAAGGGAGAGAAGCGTGAGAGGAGTGAAATACGCAATGAGAGAAGAAGAAGAAATCCTGCAGTACTTACAGTATTCGTGCCTCTCCGCTTCGCCTCATTCTCACACATCGCGCTTCCTTTTTGTGCATTTAGTGACAAACACCATCGCACTTTAATTTTATGAATATGAAGCACGATTGTACGCATGCGTAAGAAGGAGTGACCGTCCGCCACTGCCGGCTCCGTTAACTCTAAATCACTCACACACACACACACACACACACACTAATGCAGACAGATACACACAGAAATGCACACACCCTGTGCATGGGCCCCCTTAAACTGGGTGCACTCAGTGATCCCTTTCCAAAGCCCTCATCTAAATGTGAGCAGAGGTAATCCTTCAAGGAGAGGCAAAGAGAACAGTGATAAAGGGGGGCAGAAGGAGAAAAAAGAGAAAGACAGTGAAAGAGGGAAAGGGGGAAAGAGGGAAAGAGGTCGAGCACGAGATGGGATAGATTAACAGGATGAGGGGATTAGCAATAAAGAAAAAAAAGAAAAATCAAGTCAAGTGAAGGCGGGGGAGAGGAGAATGGTTTAAAGAAGAACAAAATGAGAGGCGGAGGTGATGCACGTATGGGAAAGTACGAGGACGTGAACGCTCAGTATACTCACAGATGAATGAGAGGGTGACCGGAGAAGTGATGAAAAATCATGTCAAAAAAGAAAAATCAAATGCGACCAAAGTCTGCAAGTCTGAGTTTGACCAGCAGTCCAGTTTCTTCTCCTTCTGGAGTTTCTTTTTTTCTCTTTTTTTTCCCGCAATTTTGCCAATTCCTATCCAGCCATCCCTCCTTCCTAAGTCTATCCCCTACTGGTCCCCCTTCTCTGCTCTTCCCCCTCCTGTTTTTTTCTTGCCAGAACCGGTACTCTTTCTCCTACCTCTCTCTCTCTCTCTTTCTCTTTCTCTGTCTTTCTTGCTTTCTCCCGCTGACCACGCTCTCCATTTTCTCCTCATTCTTTTGCCTCTGACCCCTTTAACTGTCCGTTCATCGGACACTCTTCTCCCGCAGATAAGATTAGTTTTTAAAACCTTTCTAAACCGAAGTCGAGCTCTGACAAAAAAAATTACTGCAAAAGAATAGAGAGAAAAAAAAGTGTTAACAGGAAAGGACAAGCGGTTTGTCACTAGGTCTAACGCGGGGACAATCCACGGCCGGGGTTTCTCAGGGGCGCCGCGCAAAGTAGGGCTGATGGTGCCTCCGTACACGAGGGCATAACCAGAGCACGGAGTGGCGAGTCAAAGGAAAAGAAGGAATAAAAAACGAGCTCGCTGCGGTCTCCACTGGAAGTGGATAGTAAGCCCGCGTGAGGGGAAGGAGTGGGAAGGACTCTGGGGTGTGTGTGTGTGTGTGTGTGTGTGTGTGTGTGTGTGTGTGTGTGTGTGTGAAGAGGTGGGAGGAGAGAGAAAGCGAGAAGACAGAGTGAGAGAGAGAGAGAGAGAGAGAGAGAAAGAGAGAGACTGGGGGTTCAAGGAGAAATATCCAAGAGGGAGGGATGGAGGAGGAGTGTGTCGGTGGGGAGAGGAAAGAGGAGGGGGCAGGAATAGGAATACATTTTTGTCTTTTTTATACTCACGCTATTCTAATTTTGTGCTTTCTCATTTCTTCACCCCTTTGTTCCACGGCTAATACCTTCTCTTTCTGCGAGAAAAGAAAAAACAAGGAAGAAAGAAGTAGAGAAAGAGCTACTGTGTGCTTTGTCTCCTGCCCCTACCGCTCCTTTTCCTGGTTTCCTTTCTGCTCTGACTCCCCCCTATTCAGCCTATTTTCTGCACGTGTACTTGAACTCTAAATCCTGTTTGCTTTCCCCTCCCCTCTCTTTTTTTGTCTCCCTCTCCCCCTCTAACTGCGCATCTGTGTGTCTCTGCCTCTCTCTCTCTCTCTCTCTCTCTCTCTCTCTCTCTCTCTCTCTCTCTCTCTCTCCGAGGCAGTGGCTTGAAATAGTGCGAGCAGGAAGGAGAGAGTAAGCGGCAGGGAAAAGGAGAGGGCGAGGGGGACAAAAAAGGGGAGAGAGATGTTGAGAGGGGGGAGGGGAAGAAGCTTAGACGGGCTGACATAGAGAGCACAGGGTTGCTCTGTGTGTGTGTGTGTGTGTGTGTGTGCGTGTGTGTGTGTGTGTGTGTGTGTGTGTGCATTTATAAACTCACATTGGCTTTAGATGCAGTGTTTCACAGGCTGAGTTAATCCTCATCTCATGTTATCCTATATACCAGAATAAAAATACATGACATGTTGGGGTCAAAGAAAGCAATAATTAAAACGGTGGGATTTACTGTATTTTATTGTCAGTGTCAAACTACACTTACAACGAAACACACACAAATCAAGCAATGCTTGGAGATAATATAATTAGTTTAGCAGGAATTAATGATCCAACTAGTATTTTCTTGATGAATCATTTTGTCAAATAATTTCACAAATAATAAAATCAAGCGACCAGACTCAAGATGCCTTCAACCTGTTAATAGTTTTGAATTGACAATCAAAACCCTAAAAATATTTTATTTACAATACAATGAGCAATTCCTCACAAGCTCTGATGTTTTTATCAAAGACTACAAAACTTCCACAATGAATTGATTGTATTATTCTTCAACTGACTATAAATTGGATTTAACATATCTTCTATTTCTACTATGCAGTTGTATTGGATAAGTAAGAGAAACGTGATCTTCTATATCTGGTACTTGGCTTTTGACATTATTTTTAAATTTGATACACAACGTGACTCAGTGCAACTTACATTATGTGAACCTGAGAAGTTGTTTAAATGACAGCTAATGTAAAATATGATGTTACAGTGAGGCTGTAGGCTGCCTGAAGATATTGTTGCAGATCGACAGAGAGTGACATGAATACATTGACATTACTTAATTACTCTAAGTCTCTAACTAATATGATAGCAGGAATATGAAGGCAAAGAGCTGCCTGCTGGAGATAGCAGGCAGATCACGTGAAGTCAAGAGATATTTGCTGAAAACCTATTCACCTTGGTTATGAAACGTTTTCTTTAGACATAAATTTCAATGAGGTTCTTTTATTAATAAAATACTCATAACACTCACTGCACACCCTCCCCCCAAGGACAGCAATCACCGTGGAAAACTTAGGTCTGTACTATAGCCTATACATCTTAAGAAAGATGGCATGCCACTGGCAACACATATTGAATCGATGATGAAAGAAAGCAATTACATTTCATGAAAAGCAGTATCTCATCTTTTAAAATGTATCATCATTCACTTCTGAATTTCTTTCAAGCCACGAGCACATTGTAAACTTCAACTGCACTCTAATCTGATTGGTACAAATAAATAAATAAAAGAAAGAAAGAAACTAAAAGGTTACCAAACTATGGCCCTCCTCACTGAGTTGCTTTCTCCTCGCCTGCTGACTGCAGCACAATTCTTTAGAAACCTTCGAGTCTCGTAAAACAGAGACATGGGTCTGAGACGCGAACCGTTGCCTCGACACTGCCCTCTGCTGGCGGCCACTGGGAGCAGCTCTCATCCAGCATGGCCACGGTGGAAAGGCTCATTGTTTAACATTGTTTAACATTGTTTAACATTGTTTAACCATCAATATGGCTCGAGAGGACTGTGTGATAAACATACATGGGGGATGTCACCGTTGCCGTTATAGTTACTGTGGTTTAAGAGCTGAGGAAAGCAGAGATTTCAAGCTGCTGGCAAGGTTATTGCAGGTTACTCAAGTTATAACAGGCTAGTCCAGGCATCCTCCCTCCCTCACTCCTCAGCATCCTCCCTCCCTCACTCCTCAGCATCCTCAGCTTCCTCCCTCACTCGTCATCATCCTCCCTCCCTCACTCCTCAGAATCCTTCCTCCCTCACTCCTCAGCATCCTCAGCTTCCTCCCTCCCTCCTCAGCATCCTCCCTCCCTCACTCCTCAGCATGGGACCAAACTCCATCCCAAACCCGACCAGACTGTCGTTTTTTAAACATGAGATGTAATAATTTATTACTGCATATAGTTATTACTGGATATTATGGTAGCCACATGTGTTAGTTAGCTAACGAACTGCCACTAGGTTAAATCAAGCTAGCAGCTAACGTTAGCAAAAAGCTCCAACAGCACTGCACTCTAGCTAATAAGTAACAATACAAAAATGAATTTAAAGCTCACCCTTTTCTCCAATTTGCTTTGTAGATGCCCAGTGAGGCGGTGAATGGTGTCAACCAGCAGGAGTTCAGAGAGCGCCGTCAACTCTCCTCAATAAGTAATTAACCGTTAATGTTATAGCTCGACGTGATTGGCTGAGGCACCTGTCAATCACAGCGACAGGTGGGCGGGGTCTAAGTCAACGTCTCTGACGTGAAACGTCAGGGGGGCAAACATAGGTTAAAACAATGTATTTAAAAAAGAAAATTAAAGCTTGGGTAATAGATTCTAAAGTGTCAAATAAATGAGGTGATAAATGCACGGTGGAGAACAATACGTGGTGGTATTTATGGTAATACAGGAGCATTACATCATTAGAATAAGTTGAGTATTACATCCAAAATGACAATTGATGTTTAAGACACTAACATTAAATAAGCAAGTTAAAAATGAGCAATACGCCCTGGGTTATGTAAACTTTCTACCTGTTAAAAATGGGTACAAAATCAAGAAGCAGGTTTTTTCAAATGTCTTTTGCATAAGTACAGAAAGGTTTTATTGTTTGAAATCAACATTTCAAATCAACAAGAGATGACGACGTATCTATACTGTGTCCCTTTTGTTCTTCTGCTGCTATGACACAGCATTTTTCTTCTAAGACATGGAAAAAATGTCAGCAGAAACCTCTTAAAAGAATGTGAAGCTTTTACATATCCCCAAAAAGACACTTGCTAACAAATGGCTAAATGAGAATGCAATTATTCTTTGTAATAATCTAAGAGCCAATTGAAAAATCCCATTGTTTATTTTGTAGAGAGCGATGTAACTTCCAGTTTGGCTTACAAAAGTACTTCATCCCTGCCGCACTCTATCAGAAGTGGACATCGTCACTGTGACGTCAAACTACCACTTAGAAGCTTATTGAAGATTTACTTTTTGGCAGTGGCCACCTTATTTTTTTGGAGCCAGAATATATTTAGAGGAGAATGCAGGTAGGAAAGAGTGAGGACTGCCAGGCCCAGGGTCTGTTTGCAGCCCTGCTGGCCGTCACAAAGAATGCAGGTTTAAGGCACTTGCGCATTTTTCATTTTTCACTTTTCACTTTTCAGAAAGAGAAGTTCTCCCTTTTGTTGAGAGGTGTATTTCATGTAGCTTTCAAGAAGCATGACACAAGCTGGCCCCAGTGTGTGCCTCTCGGCCTTCAAAAACTCCTGTGAAGATTTATCGTCTTACATTTGTTCATGTAAGACAATAATTCATATTCAGAGTGAAACAAGATGATTAGTGCCAACAGTAATGCTAATCGCGACAAACGGCACGGCGACAGCTATGAAGCCAGACTGGCACTCCTCTGCAACACAACTGCCTATGTGTTACATTAAACCGTATGTGCTTATTAGAAAACTGTCAAGTCAGTTGACTCATCACATCGACTGATAATTGATTCTTCAGGTCTGGCAAACTGAAGGTCGCAGAATGAGTTGACACCGTGAAGCTTGCCAGGCACAAGGAGCTGGCTCCCTGCAATAACAACAATAGATTACTTAATTATTCATTTCCCAAATATAACGGCCACACATCTGTAGATTATAGTTCCTCTAATGTTAGGATTAGCTGATATTATTAATTAGTTACATCCTTAGCCAAGAAAAATTAAAAGTTTTACAGCTATTCCTATGTATAATAATAATAATTGCATGCAATATGTGTCAAATACCTCATATCCATCTATTTTTAAAACGGTTCCAAGAAACTACATCGGATGATTTTATGATTATACAGAAAACACTTGTGTAATATGTGTATGTCCTCTCATCCACACAGTTAAGTGACCGGCCAACAGGTTACCAAGACATGATGATGTAAGAAGATAATGGAGACCCTTTGATAATGCTGCAGTGTTTATGCTGTATCTGTGCAACAATATACAATCTTTAATATTATTAAGTGTTTTTTTTTTCATCTTATTTTCAATTAGCTACGGCATTCGATTCCTGTTCTTTTTCTCGTCTATTTTCCTTTATTGTAAAGCACCTTGTGCTGCATTTCTTTTATGAAAGCTGCAGTACAAATATGTAATTATTGTTATTATAATGTCATCCCAAGATAGGTTTTTATTTGCACATGCTCTGCTGTTTGATATGTCTGCGTTGCTTTACCCTCTGCTCTCTCTGTCTTCTCCTTTGTATGTTTTAGGCTGCCTCCGCAAACAGAAACACTGAAGTTTACAAAGCGCCATCTGAGGAATTCACGCAGAGAATCAAAACAAGAGAAACGCATTTATTCCTTATTGCTTATTTACTCAAGTTTGCTTGCCTCCCATATTACTCGTCGCGCCCACGGTAACCAAGTATGAAAGGTATTTCATAGATGTGTGTCCCTAGTAGAGTAAATATAAATCAAATATCAAACCTGAATGTTTTGCAAGCAATTAAGGTTTATCTTTTGTTCGTTTATTCAGTGTGAATTTCAAGACAGCAGGGGCCTCGTGTCAGCGCAGAATTTATACAGAACCATTGGAAAATACAAAATGACCATGCTGCTATTTTCTGACCACAGCTGTGAAACTCAATGCAGAAAAACAAAGAGAAGTCAGTGGATGCTGATTTTTTATTAATTTATTCTTCAGAATATTATGCCTAAGTACGCTATTCCTGAGATGGTTATGAATCAACGATTATTATAGAGGGTGTTTCAAATACACTGAGGGTGAACGCTGAGCGAGAGCCTTCAGTTGTTGCGCATGGTGGTGCTGATCCAGCTGTTGTAGCGGCACACGCGGGCGTAGACGCTGGGGTGACCCTTCATGGCGCAGTCGTAACCCCAGGACACGACTCCCTGCAGCTGACCGTTACACACCAGAGGACCGCCGGAGTCTCCCTGCGACACACGCAGAAGAAGATGTCACTGGAAGCGGTCACAGTAAATCAATGGCACGTGTTCCGTCGTCATGGCGATCACTGTACGTCAAGATACAAATGGTAACTTTGTAACGCCAGCGTGTTGCTGTTCTCTCTGGTGGTTCATCCTTGTTTCATCTTCGGGTATGGGCAGTGAAAATATGTACTCATAACATCAAAGTGTGATGATGACACCTCTATGTTGACAGATATTTTGCTGTATGTGTATCACATAAATTAAATCCTCTACTATTTCATAAAGATGCTCAACGCCAACACGATAGCGCCTCCGTCACTCCTCAACATGGCGGCGGCTCGCAGCTAACGGTGCCAACCGCGTTGATGAGTGCTGTCGTGTGAACTCTAGTACAGGGTTCTTACACATTTTGACCAGTGGATTTCCATGACTTTTCCAAAACTTTTCCATGACTTTGAACCAAATTTCCGTGACCAAACTGAAATCTCGGTAAAAACATGAAAAATTTAGAAAATGTTGCGTATTGAGAGCGTAGGCCGGCTTATATTTTGAGCATCTTTCTTTAAAAAAAAAAAAACATGAATTATTTCAAACTCGGTGTAAATGAACATGTGATCATAACAAATTTCCATGACTTTTCCAAAACTTTTATGATTTTATTTTTTCCCATGACTTTTCCAGGCCTGGAAATTACCATTTTAAAATTCCATGACTTTTCCAGGTTTTCCATGACTGTACGAACCCTGCTAGTATCCCCCCAACACCGAGTCCCAGACCGTCTCACTGTGGTTTAGTCCAACTCACCTGGCAGCTGCTGGCGCCTCCGTTCATGAACCCTGAGCAAAGCATGTTCTCGGTGAAGAGGTGAGGATAGGCGTTCCTGCAGATCCGGTCATCGATGATGGGCTGCCTCAGGCACTGCAGCCGGTCAGGGAAGCTGTCTGCGGAGCGGGAAGGCAGGTCTCCGTTACCGCATCTTGTGTAAAGACTACCATGTGGTAGTATCGTATGAGTAATGTCGTGATGAGGTGATTTAATGATTTGGCAAACGTTTGGTCGTTGCCCCTTCCTTAATGTCGAGATGTGCTGCTTTCCTCTAAATCATATCATTGTAAAAATTATTACATTTAGGTTTGTAACCAGTAGATAAATAAAAGAAGCAATGTAAATATGTCGTATTGTATTTTTCACTATAGTCCCACATATATACATATATCAATATACATATATATACATATCCATGTATATATACATATACATACATATAGATACGTGTATACATATATATGTATACACACATATATATATATATATATATATATATATATATATATATATCATACCTGCTAACTTTTTTGCTGTTGTCTCCACACCACATCCACGTTGTTTGATGACACCTCAAAGCTTTTATAACTAGTTTTTTGATTGTTCTGACCGCAAATGTAAATAATAATAAAACATTTATAAAAAATGTCCTCTGAATAATTCAGTTATCGGGCCCTAATAATAGTAATAACAACTTTACATTATCATTATATATAATATGGTTAAAGTCATTCATGAACCAACTTCCTTTATTTATTTTTTTACTTGTGTGCTCTGCTGAGCTTTTAGTCTGTTCCATGATTCGGTTCCATGACTGTTCGAGGAGCCTGTTCCTTCGAAATCGCATGTTCTCCGTCTCTCTCTCCAATCTCATAAACGCCGGCCGTCTAATCCCCCCCCCCCCAAAACAAAAACTCTTTGTATCTACACAATTCACGAGAATTACCTATTTTGATTTCAAAACGGTGAATTTCGCCAAAAGGTGACAAGTTTGCAGGTATGATATCTATATATATATATATATATATATATATATATATATTATTGTATATTATTGTAAAACAGTAAAATGTGTGATATGTATAATTAAAGGGGTACTCCAGCTATGTATTACTGCATTTCTAGAAAAAAACTCCCCTCAGCCTCCTCGTACCACGTCTGTCCGACCCAACACCCTAGAAATAATGAAGTCTCAAGACAAACAAATAACCCTGTGCTGCTCTGCGTCCCACATTTCCGTGAGAGACCACGCCCGTGACCTCTCTTCTCTCCCAGCTTCCAGACTGGACTCACTTCCGTTGGCGTTGGTGTTGCCCCAGCCGGACACCAGGCAGTTCTCGTCGGCCTGGGTGCAGCGGGAGGGCAGCGACACGGTCCTGACGTTGCTGTTGAGGGCGGCAGGCCGGCTCAGCTTGATCAGCATGATGTCGTTGTCTAGATTGTAGCTGTTGTACTGCGGGTGCTTGATCATCTTGGAGGCATCGATCCACTGCTCCGTGCCCTCGTTCACAGCGATGTTGTGTTCGCCGAGGCGAACCTGGATGCGACTGGAGGAGGGGAGGTGTTCAAAAGTACGTGTGGATACTTTAATAATCATACGTACGGGTCGTATAGCGAAGGGCCTGACTCAGTGGTGTCCTCACAAAGCATATATGTGGTGAAACAGACCATCAGCCTCAATGTCTGATGGACATTTCATTGCTTTAACAACCTCAAATGGTCATTTCCATCCGAGCTACTAATGTAATTAAGCTCAGCGTTCAGACCAATAAAACCCATCTGCTGACGCACAATCACTATTGATGATTTGATAGGAGGACATTTCGTGACTTGCAGGATACATAAGTGGATTGTAATGCAAAAACCATTTGACTTATTGTACTTACGACTTGTAGCAGTGAGCAGCTGACACCACCCACTGGCTGGAGATGAGGGATCCACCGCAGAAGTGATACCCGGCGTTCAGAGACACCTGATAGGGGACAGACTGTCTGGGACACTCGGAACCTCCCACAATCTTATCATCCTCAGCTGCAGCAACTGAAACAGCATGCGAGGATTAGGACATGAAACACAACCTAGAAATAGTTAACCATTGCCATGAATAGCAAATAAAATACATTAAAGCTTTGGAGCAGTTCGAACGTGTCTTAAACTACACAGTCCTGTAACATATGCATTAGAGTCCATTTAAAGTTGATCAAAGCTAAATCTGACAATAACAATTCGATTAGGCTCTTACATGCTGCTCCAAGCAAAGCCAGAAATACCAGGGTCTTCATGGTGTCTTTTCTCTGGAAGTAAGGGAAAATGCAACCTGCAGCTCTTTATATAGATACTGTCCAGCGCTTTATGTTCCCATATTTCTCAAGGTCACGAAGGTACAGAACTATGTTCTGGGAAAGAGCCATATGGCCTAAGGCAACAAGACCATGTGATTAAACTCCCTGACTCCTTAAGGACAGTTTCATTTATTCAGGTGGTGCAATAACTTCCTTTTTACTCATTTATAAATAAGTTACTTTACCCTTTACTAAGTTATCAAATTATACTACATAAGCTTCTCCTTCAGTTCATAAAATCCCTACAGCACCTGAAGGGGAGCATGACATGTTGATAAAATCTGCAGCTGCTCACTGCATTTACCTTCATTAAATTAAAACCGTTATAAATTCAACAGTTGTGTTACAAAAATGTGCGACACGCATCGTGAATAATGTCGGCTACTATGAGCACACAAATATAAAATATTTTTTTTACATATATATATATATATTTTTACATAAAACATTTACTGAAAAGCTAGTGTAAATAAAATATTTCAAGAATATTTCCACATTGAATTACATTAAATCGATTAATTAATTTCCTTTCTCCATGGGAGTAGCTGGTGATTATTAAAGGACATCAAAACAAATAAACGTGGAATTGGTTGCAACATTAAACACATTGTTTTACTGATCACGTTATGACATTTAATCATTTGGTTTATTATAAAATAATGCAGACATGTGCAGAGCTAAAGTAAAGTCACTGTCAGACTCTATACATGAGTGTGAATATGATCTGAGATGTTAGTAAGTTTACTGTACAAAAAGCTAAGAAGGGGATGAAAAGATGCATTTCTATTGTAGGAGTCCAATTATGGAACAACGTTCTAATGGATGTATGAATAAAGAACTAATTTTTGGTTTTCAAAAGGATTATTTATAAAATATTTTTTGAGGGTTATAAGTGTGATTGAAACGTATGTATACAGAAGATGCATGTAAATACAAAATATTTTTTTTATTTTATATTTATTTGATAAGAATTTAGGATCGGAATATATAAGCATGCTTGCTTCTACCTATACCTTTTTAGTCTGTTTTGTATATCATATAGAATAATATTGTATTGTATTACAATGATTGACTGAATAAAATACGCAACAAATTACCTGGATTCAGTTCAGCTGGCTGGTCTCAACCCACTGGAACATTCTATGGATTTATCACTAATCCATAGAAGATCTGATTAGCTGTCAGCAGGACTAGACCGACAAACAATCGCACACATTTTACACACAGAAAGCATGTTATGAACATTTGTATGTGTTAACTTAAGAATGACAAGTAAAGTTAATTCAATTAATTTAATGTTTACTCATTGGTAAAAACATTGGCAAATGGAAGGCAACTTTTGAACATTAAATTGTTTTATTGAACATAAATAAAAAAAAAAGAAAGAAATGTAGGTAAAAAAATATTTAACAGGTTTAGAAATTCTTTATACAACTATGTACAGGCAGGGATCCATAGAGCGAATAAAGTAACAACGCTTAGCGGGTCAGTTAATAATCCTGAATAAAAAAAAAAAAAACTTTTAGCCTTCACTCCAGTGTCCGATCTACTTCCCTCAGCTGGGCGTGACTGCACACAGAATGAGCACACAGACAAGATGGCTACCTATTCTTTCAGAATAATCGCAGGCATAATAGCAAGTCATTGTTCAGTAGCATTGATGTCTCCTTTTGCTTTTATGCAAACAACAAGAAACGATTAGAAAGAAAGATCAATGTGTTGTGTAATTAAATTATTCTTTCTTCGTAACACATTCCTTTGAGGTAGAACACCTGAGAGACAAACAGTAGGAAGAGGGTGGAACACACACACGCACACAAACACACACACACGAGAAGAGACGCACAATGAGCTCAGAGTAACGCATGACTCAGAAAGAGCTTCTGTTCCATCAATCAGCCTTCGCTTACAAATACAAAGTTAAAAGCTCAAACACATTTATTTCCATCAGCTTGTTGGATATACATTTATTATTCAAACATACAAAATGATTTATAAGGTACTGTGCAGAGCAAGATCACTATATTCAATTTGCACCGAGGAAAAATCTCCCTCATATACCTTAAAAATCACAAACGGTACAAAGTGACAAATAAAGAACAGACTGTAATGGCAGGATAAAAACATTTAGATCACAGCGTCTCTGCAGTCACACATAAAATCAGGACATTTCAACCGAGTGAAGAGGGAGCGGGTTACGTCGAGGGACTTGTGGAATCCAGACTGAGGTTAAAATGCAGCTACACTACGATGTACACAAGGTGCCTCCAGTCACACACGTTTATTAAGCTCTGAAGTAAAGTTGTGCTGCTCGAGAAGGTTGTGTGAAAGTAAGGTGCTGAATAAATTCTCCTCATCCTTCTGCGTGACCTGGTATTTACAAAAAAAAAAAAACGCTCCGCAGCCAGCATCACAATAGACACCCCCCCCCCCCCCCCCCCTTTCACGCAGCAAAGGGCTGCAATCAGGTTGTTTTAGTTTGCACCGTTTGTAGCTGCTAATGATTGCCTGCCTGCCTGCCTGCCTGCCTGCCTGCCTGCCCCCCCCCCCAGCTGTTTGGCCCCAGTTCCAGCAGAGGCTACTGACAAAGTCAACAATGTTTAAATGACAAAATGTGTTGCACGAGATGGTAAACCCGTACACAAAATCCAAAAAGGAGTGTGCGGTTTACTTTAATTGCACTTCCTACTTTCAACAAACCAACAATCCTGCAGTCTGAAATCGCATAAATAGTATTCCTCCTCAGCTTCGACACATGGCTCTCGTCTGGCTCGTCCCCACGAGTCCGTAACGAGCGAAGCCGTTCGGTAGACGCGGGTCTGCGTGTCGGCCGCTTACGACCACGTCACAACAGTCGCCTCAAATCACCTCCTCGAAGTCCGCCTCCTAATTTCAAGTGCATTAACCCAGATGGCTATTGGTATGTGGTGTGCGCGTGCTGTGTGTGTGTGTGTGTGTGTGTTTTGTACTAGTTTAGGAAGCGACGGCAGCGTCTCGTGGAGCAGTTGCAGTGCAGCTTGCTTTTCTCGTCCTCGATGGGGAATTTGTAGTCGTAGGTCAGCTCCTCGCCCCGGTAGATCTTCCTCAGGGCGAAGATGACGATGTGCTTGCGGCCGTCCACGTTGATGACGCGGGAGTAGCAGTTGGGCTCGCACGAGTGGTTGATGAAGCGAGCGGCGTTGCCCTGCATCGTCGCGTCCACCACGTCGAAGTCGTCGATGCGGAACATGTAGCAGCCGATGCCCTGATGGAGAGTCGACGACGCGGTTAGTCCTCGTCTTCACATTTCAAGCACAAGTCAACATCTTGAAATTATAATCCGTACAACGTCCATGAAATTAAGTCCGGTTTTTTGAAGTATTCGCGGGGTCTGCATCTGTTCTGCGTTAGCCGTTTAGAAATATTTCCATTCTGGAATTACCCCCTCTTCACAATACGACTCATTGTTCGCGGTGGCGTCTGCAATCCTGACCGAGATTCAAGTTACCGACCTACTCCCATTTCATTACCGCTTCCCATGAAAAGCAGGGCAGCAACTAAAGCAGATTAATTTAATAGTGGACAACTAATCGATTAATTGACGCCGCGCTACATTAAACAGAAATGAACACCAATGGTAATGGAAGCAGAAACTCGGACTGTCCTCACAAGTAATGAGTTCCAAGTACAGGGTTCTTACACATGTTGACCAATAGATTTCCAGGACTTTTCACCAAATTTCCATGACCAAACTGAAATCCCGGTATAAACATGAACAATTTTGAGAATTTTGCGTGTTGATTGCGCACGGCGGCTTATATTTTGAGCGTCTTTCTTTAAAAATCACATTCATTATTTCAAACTCGGCCTAAATGAACACGTGATTATAACAAATTTCCATGACTTTTCCAGAACTTTAACGTTTTAAGTTTTTTCCACGACTTTTCCAGGCCTGGAAATGACCATTTTAAAATTCCATGACTTTTCCAGGTTTTCCATGACTGTAAGAACCCTGTAAGTACAACATTTACTTTACTCTGTTTGCTTACCTTGCCGTCGTAATATTTCTCCCGCTTATCAGTCAGAACGGAGCGAATGACGATGCCGGCGTACTCGATCACCATCTCGCCAGCCTCGATGTTCCGCTTGCAGAAAAGTCCGCGACCGTGAATTTCAGATCTAAGAGAGGAATACCGTTAAATGCATTTGAGAACACAGATCATTTGGGACAACCGTATCGCACGCCTTTCTATTTTCCATTTGTTGTTGTTGTTACCTGTACACTCCTACTGCTTCTTTGGAGATTTTCTCCAGGTGTCTGAATCTCATCGCCATGGGAAGCTCACTGCTGGTGGCTCGCCTGTTGGAGTGAGACACGGAAAAAGGTGGCGTCAACATGGACATGGCAACGGCTAAATCTTTAGAGTTCCTGTTAGAGTGCAGTGGGTTTACATTTAGATCAAGAAAGTGCCAAAAAAGATAATCTCCTAACCTGGAAGACTTCAGTGGGAATTCATCCTCCTCCTCATCAAAGGGGCCCACCATCACAGGGAGCTCTCTGTGCTGTGACGCCAGGAAGTTGAACATATCAAAAGTCGCTTTCCTGATGAGAGACAGGAAAGAAAATCAATTTGAGGTGTACCCAGGGTTCTTACACATTTAGACCGATGGATTTCCATGACTTTAAACCACATTTTCATGACCAATTAATTAATAATTAATTATTTCAAACTCGGCGTGAATAACTTTTCCAAAACTTTTATGATTTAAGTTTTTTCCATGACTTTTCCAGGCCTGGAAATGACCATTTTTAAATTACATGACTTTTCCAGGTTTTCCATGACCGTACGAACCCTGTGTGCCACAACATTTAACTCTGATACAATATCAATAATAAAACCAGCTATGGAACAAAGGTAACGCCGTGTGTACCGGGTGTAGACTTCGGTGCGAGCGCAGCCGCTCTGATTGAGGGGGAGCTCCTCCTCGATGTCGTCACAGCGGTGGAAGCGGAAGCGATGCCGCTTGCAGTTTGCAGCACCCTGCAGTTGCTCCAGCAGGAAGATGACGGCGTCGTGGACGACGCCGAGCACCCGCGGCCCGCACATCCCGCCCAGAGGAAGCTGCTTCAGGTGGAAGCCTGCTCGGGCTTCGAGAACGCCGTCAATCACCGCACGCCAAGCGACTGAGGGAGGAGAGAGAGCGATAAGGAGGGTGCGAGAGCAACGCTGACGACGATTTTCTCCTTTTAGTCGCTCCTCTCAAACATTATGTATCTTCAGAACATCAGAAGACTATTCACAGCCGCTCTTACCTTCGATGCTGTTAGCTTTCACACTGAAGCCGTCATCACTGGTGATTTCAAAACGCAGGTGGGGCTGGTTCATGCATGTCCTCTTTCTGTATTTGGTTGAAGATGCGTCTTCTTCCGAGCTAAAACCTGTAGAATTAAGAGCCGTAATTGTAAAATGTTGTGTATATGTGTATATATATATCATTTAAAAAATTTAAATATATATATATATATATATATATATATATAATAAAATATATATATATAACATTTAAAAAATTTAAATATATATATATATATATATATGTATTTTTACATATATATTTTTACATAAAACATTTACTAAAAAGCTAGTGTAAATAAAATATTTCAAGAGTATTTCCACATTGAATTACATAAAATCGCTGCTGCATTACATTTTTCCTTGTGCACATCAGGAAGAGTAGCCTGTGATTATTAAAGGACATCAAAATAAATAAACATTGAATTGGTTGCAAACCTGAGTACGGGCCCCATTCAGAGAGGTCTCCATGGCGAGCGCTGACCCACAAGTCGGTTTTACCCTGAGTCTGACTGGTAAGTTGTGCCGTTGCAGGAGGACGCTCGACCAGAGGATGCCTGAGCAGAAAGAGCAAACAATTAAGAACAAAAGACGGGAAAAAATGATAACACAATGGGCACATTCAGAGAACTTGTGCATGTTGTTCATCTAAAAAAAAAAATATTATAATAATCGTCTGTTTCGGCAAGAAATACTACTTTCTTTTTTATTAAACATCATGTTTAAATGTTTTACTTTTCTTGAATCCCTTTTTATCCAGCATTTCCTCCTTTTAAAATGTTTTCAAAATTATATTTCTCAAACATAGGAGGTGGTAAAACATAGTTTATCTTTCAACCTCTATATCTTTCACCCTCTATCTTTTGAAGGTACGATAGCTGAATCATTTGCTTCTTCACATTACACAAGAGGAATACGGCTCTTTAATTAGAGCTAACCTGGGGGGTGGGGGTGGGGGTGGAGGAGCAGTAATTCTCAACTGCTCAGACTCGTGCAACACTTTCCCCTGGTCCATGTCGAGGATATCCTTCACCGACGGAGCTTTCATCCTCACACCACTCGGCCTGTTTGGAGAAAACCAGAAACATTTAGATTCCTGAGGCTTTGAAGACCCTCATGAGGTAAACAGCTCTCTTGTGACGGTGTACATTTGTAAAACAATGTATGACAAAACAGAATAAGTGGACATACCAAGAATTAAAAAAGATGACAGATGATCTTTTCTTAAATAATGCAGAAGTATTAAATATTTAAAAATAATATTAATCATGGAGAAAATAAAATGTATCGCTCAATTATTTGTACTTTTATCATTTAACAACCAACTACATTTTGAAGATAACCAATTGTTGCAGCCTCAACAATAATTCATCATAAGTTGTAACCTAAAAGTGCATTGCAGCACAAAGTGACATTTCTTTTTCATTATAATTTGTACATTGTACTTCGGTAGTTGAAAAAAAATCTCATCTTGTACATTGCAGTAGAAACAACTACAGAAAATGATCATCTTTGAATACCTGGCTTCGTCAACGTCATCCAGCTCGCTCGATGGATCCCTCAAGAAGTCCATCTTGGATTTCTTCCTGGAGGGCCGCTCGGACACAAGTGAGACTCTCTTGACTCTCACCTGGTGGCCCGGCGGAGCAGCTGCAGGTTGTGGGCTGACGGTTGGTTCATTGGGGACACCGCTAGGGGCCTCCGACGGTGCAGCCAGGGACTGACCCGATACCTCTGCGTACTGAAACATGGACGGGCCCCGAAGGCCGGCCTTCGGCCGCAGCGTTTTGCTGAGGATGATGGGCTGCGTCTTCGGCTCGTCGCGGTGGGTAGCCATGGCTCTGTCGATGATAGCCTGGGCGGTGCTTTCTTTGATGCTGGAGAAAGCCGCTTCGGGAACACTCTGCTCACTGGCGGGAGCAGGAGTCGAGGGTGCAGGATTTGGGGGAGCGGGAGTTGATTGAGCGGGAGCGGAGGGAGCGGGAGTCGAGGAAGCAGGAGCCCCGACGCTTTTCATAGGCACGACTCTAAAAATGACTTTTCTCTCCGTTGTTGCCGGGTTACCGGCCGACGGGACGTTTGCGGCACGGGGCTTTATCACAACGCGAGGGACCGAGCGCTGCAGGGCGTTGCCGCTGTGGAGAATCTTGGCAATCTGGCTTATTTTGTTGTAGGCGGGAGAGTTCGTACTGAGGGACTGATAAGTGTTCGATCTGGGGTCTTTGATGAGAATCTGACCTTGTCGATTGACTAGAAGCACCTGGGGAGCGGGGGTCGGCGAGCTGGAGGCCGCGGCTTGATTGGGAGTCGCGACTTGCTGCTGACCCCCCGTCCTCGAGCCGTCCAGGCGGATGGCGATGGTTCTCCCCGCCGAGACGCCGGGCTGGACGGGTACGTTCAGACCGTTGATCACGATGGGCGAGGTGACCGCGCGTGGAAGTGCGCAAACTGCGGCAGCGGCGGGGGACGTCGACGCGTCGGCGACATTCGGTCGAGGGGGCAGCATCAATTTGAGTTTGCGCTGCTGAGGGAGAAACGGCTTCGGCGACAAGCGTTTGAAATTGGCTACCGGACGTGCGGTCTTCACGATGATGGTCTTCATCGGAGACGCGGGAGACTTTTTGGTTTTGCGCTCTGGAACCGGAGCACACTGCGGAGAGTAGTCGAGGTCGGTCAAGTCGTCCTTGAACCCTTCGACGGAGTCGGTCGACGAGCTACTGTCGTCTTTGTTGGCAACCGCGGTGACCTCTGGGCCCACCACGGTGCCGTCTTCGGCGGAAATGAAGTGTCCCGTGTTGGAATCCAAAATCACCGCATCTGGAGGCGCCGGCGCGTCGGAGCTCATCTGGACGACTTCCTCCTGAAACGACATTTCGTCGTTTCCGTAACCTTCTTCGAGGATTTCCGATGGTGGGTAACTTCCCTGAAACTCGGGCTCGGCCGACTTAGACGCGGTGAAGATCGGCTCCAGCCTCTTCAGGGCGACGGTCAGCCGTTTCGTGGGCGTGTTGTGGTTGGCGTGAAGCTTAGCCTCCGCCTCTTCGCCTACCGGCTCCTGAGCTCCGTCGTCGACCGCCTCGCTCTCGTCGCTCTCCGACCCGCCGTCTGCTCCGTCCAACTGCGAGATCGACTGCGTGGAAGCGAGCTGCCTCGAGGTCTCCGAGCTGCTCGCCGCGTCGCACACCACCGTCCGGGAAAACTTTAAGTAATGGCTCGAGTCCTCATCCTCGAAATTCTCCCGATTATCTCCGTGCGCGTCCGCATCGGGCGCGGCGCCCTCCGCCTCTCCTCTCCCGCAGTGAAGCGCCACGTTCTCCGTGAGCAGAGCCTCGTCGAACTCCAGCTTGGCGTTCAGCATGGAGGCCACCGCCACCTCCGTGTCCGGGTCGAACACGGTGTAGGGCAGCTCCTGGGCCATCAGGTGAGCGACCTCCTCTTCCAGGTTGTCGGGGGCTAGCGAGATCCCGTTGGTCGTGGCCACCGCCGCGTCCTCCGCCTCAGACGAGGCGAGGAAGTCGTGCGGAACCTCGGCAGAAACCGGCGTGGTGATTTTGAAGTTTTGCCTCCCCTTGGGCGAGTGAGTGATCGCTCCTCGTCGAGGCGACAGCGCTGCGGAGATGCCGGCGTTGGATCGGGGCGGGGAGCTCCAGACCGGGGACGCCGAGTTTTGCCGGGACAGAGGCGGCGAGGCCGGACCCGGGTTTGACGACTTCGGAGGGGAGCTGAACAGAGCGCAGCGAGAGTGGGCGGCGCCACCGGAGCGGAGGGTCATCTGTACGGCCGGATCGCTGTCGGTCGGCGAGGAGCTGCAGCGGCTTCTTGCCGAGAGCCTGCGAGGCCGACGGGGGTCCTCCAGGTCCCGCAACGTCAGGATGTGATGCGGTTTGGGAAGAGCTGTACCTGAAACATCAGACGAGCGTAAAGAAGATCAGGGTTCGTACACATGTTGATCAGAGGAATTTTTTTCCAGGACTTTAAACCAAATGTCCATGACCAAACTGAAATCTCGGTGTACATGAAAACTTTTTGAAAATGTAGTATTCAAACAATGAGAATTACAAAGAATACAATATACCTTAAATGAAACAAATGGATGAGAGACAATAGTTTGATTAAAAGAATAAACATTACAATACATGTTTATTCTTAGAAACACTTTTATATAAATGTTTATTCTTTTAATCAAACTATTATCCTTTATGTGCAAATCTGTTTGGATTGGCGTACGCCGGCTTATAATTTGAGTCTTCCTTTCAAAAACATAGTAATTATTTTAAACTCGACGTAAATGAAGAGGTGAATATAACAAATGTCCATGACTTTTCCCAAACTTTTGTGATTTAAGTTTTTTCCATGACTTTTCCAAGCCTGGAAATGGCCATTTTAAAATTCCATGACCTTTTCAGGTTTTCCATGACCGTACGAACCCTGGAAGATGCAACAATGCAAACAGGGTCCAGGAACCAGGGTTCTTACACATTTTGACCGATGGATTTCCATGACTTTAAACCAAATTTCCATGACCAAATTGAAATCTCGGTAAAAACATGAACAATTTAGAACATTTTACGTATCGAGAGCGTACGCCGGCTTATATTTTGAGCGTCTTTCTTTAAAAAACATATTAATTATTTCAAACTCGGCGTAAATGAACATGTGATTATAACACATTTTCATGACTTTTACAAAACTTTTATGATTTAAGTTTTTTTTCCATGACTTTTCCAGGCCTGGAAATGACCATTTTAAAATTCCATGACTTTTTCAGGTTTTCCATGACCGTACGAACCCTGAGGAACACTCAAAACGATGAAAACAAATCCAAAACATTTCCAACTTCATATTCACGACTCCGAGTTGAGGAAGCCAATCAGCGTTGAGACGCTCCCCCGTCATCACCGACGTAGAGCCTTTGTTGACTCCAACTGGCTGCTGCTACTCTAGTACGCTGCTTTCTAGGTGTGAACGCAGCATTAAACCATTTACCTGGAGATGGAAGAGGTCGGGACGATCCTCCTGCTGGCCTCCTGGTCTGTGAGTAACCAGGACTTTTGGATTCAGGTGTGCTGTACTGTTTAGAGTTGGGTGACGGAGTAGTGGACTTCAAAGGGCTGGATGGAGAACTTAAACGATCCGGGGAATCCGTATCTGGCAGAGAAGGAACTGTCATGTTGCAAAATTAACATTTAATGACAACCAAAAGAACAATTAAATTCAGTTTATTTGTATAGCCCGTTTTCACATATCACAAATTGAACAGTTGGATCAGTTTTAATAAAACGCTTCAGCGCAACCGTTTCAAAGAGGAGCAAGCTTCTTTTTTTAAGTAGATCGTCAGGGCTGAACTTTTAACAAAAAATATTCAGTGAGTTCCGACATCAAGCCAGGCATGAAATTGAAATACCTGAAAGTTCCTGCTGACATCTGTGGCGGTTGGGGCTGTGGACTATGGTGTGATTCTCTTCTTTGTCCCATCTGGGATCTTGTTCCTCACCAGGAAGAGGGGTGCTCACTTCCGTTACCTTACAGGTGTACTTGCACCGTCTGCGGGGGTCAACAGTGCTCCAGTACAACCGAGAACATCTGGAGAGGGAAGAGAGGAAGAATGCATTCATATAAATAAACAAAGAGTAATACTTAAACCACATCCAGCACCAGGGTTTGGGTAACAAACTTACTACTGAGATAACTCGTATAATATATTTTATATATATTCTATTTTACATTGCTGTATTTACATATATGTTGTATATATACATATATATTTTATTTTGTATTTTATATATTTCACTTTGCATACTATACTTTATGCACAGTCACTTTCTTTCTTGTATCTATATTTTATTGTGTTTAGTTTATTGGTGCTACTGTGTCAACAAATTTCCCCTTGGGTATATTTGAATGCATTCTTCCTCTCCAGTATATTTCTATTCTATTCTATAATGACAATGACTACTTACTGATAACCAACAGGATACAGCATCCTCCCATTTGACGACAACTCAGACAACACACCAAGTTTCTGAATCTGTAGAGAGCCTGGAGGAAAGGGAAGATGACAAGTTACAGATGATTTAAGGCAATCCTATATGTAGCGGTCCCATTGGACCTCTTTATGGAATCACATCGCCTGACCAGGAGTCGAGTAATTCAAACCACCAACAGCCACAATGTCCTTACCTATGGTCATGTTTATGGATTCAGGGTCAAGGCCTGTGAGGAACTTTCTTCTAAGATTGATCCCATCAAAGTCCACATAAACCCTTCGAGGCACTTCAAACCCTTTCCCAGACACCATCTAGTATGATAAGGTGGTAGAGTAAAACACAAATCAATACAATGTTAAGAAAATCAGCATGTGTGAGGTGTGCGTGGGTAGAAGGATGGAGTAATGCTTTCCCCTTTTAATAAAGCTGCCAATCTGTAACTGTAATACAAACAAAAAGAGGTTTTGGGGGGATATCGTGCCGTTACCTTTGCACTGACAAGATCCCTGTGACTGAAGCAGTACACCTTCCTGTCCAGCTGGAACACACAGTTCTGGGCACGAGCACACATGAAGTGGAAGTTACTCTGGCAGGTGGCGAGACAGCAGCCCACCGTGGCCCCCGACTGCCCACAGCGATCACAGCGCTGCAGAACACAGGATCACACAAATCACGTTACCGTACTTATATTATACTGTACACAACTTCACACAGGTAGCTCACAGAGCTACAGCAGGTGTGCCAATCCTTAAGCACTTAACAAATACTTTCAGGGTTCTTACACATTTTGACCAATGGATTTCCAGGACTTTAAACCAAATGTCCATGACCAAACTGAAATCTCAGTATAAGCATGAACAATTTAGAAAATGTTGCGTATCGAGAGCGTACGCCAGCTTATATTTTGAGCGTCTTTCTTTAAAAAACATTAATTATTTCAAACTCGGTCTAAATGAACATATGATAACACATTTCCATGACTTTTCCAAAACTTTTATGATTTACGTTTTTTCCATGACTTTTCCAGGCCTGAAAATGACCATTTTAAAATCCCATGACTTTTCCAGGTTTTCCACGACCGTACGAACCCTGTACTTTATTTCTTGGTAATGTCTTACCAGGTGGCGCCCTCTTGAGACGGCGGTGTGCACTTGCAAAAGAGCACTATTCTCCTCATAAACCTCTGCAGACCAAAGGCAGCAGTTAATGTGGGCCCACTCATTCTGTCCCAGGTACAACAGCCGCCCTGCATCCTATCAGGAGGAAAACACATTCACATCACTTAATCAGCAGGAGAGCAGACATTTTCTTATCTATGATAACATTTAGAAACATAGCTAATCGGAACAGATGTAATGTGCAGCCACGGCAAACATGATGCATCGGGCATCCTTTTTCTAATCTTTCTAATGTGTTATAGACCAATTGATTGATCAAGAACATAATCTGCAGATACATGGCTGATGTAAACATGTATTAGTTGCAGCCCTTTAAGTTAAAACTGTGAAATTCACCTTTGGAGCATAGTCTCCATTTTGTTGACACAGCGCACACTGCCTCATATCTTCAGTTTTGGTTGTTTGCTGATCGCTCTTCACACCTGAAGAAAGGAAGAAAAATGAACAAATGCAAGTTTTAAACCTGAGAAAAACAAAATAAGAAATGTACCGAACCGGCAACCTCATCATCGCTAAATTAATGTACGTGTTAAACATACAAGAACCGTGGACCGTTTTCATTCAGCGACTTTCTACCTTACAATTTGCCTCTCATTCACCAATTCACACTCGCATATTCAGACACAGATGGTGGTGGCGCTGCCGTGAAAGACGACGGCCTGCCCATCAGGAGCAACTACAAGTGGAAACAGTGGAATATTTTAACTGATGAAATCAAGGATAGTAAAAATCTGTTGATATTTAAGAAAGAATTTAAAGAAAAGACTCTGGAGAAATACAAAGGTATCATTAATTAATGAAGCATCATAAGTAACAGTTAATGGGGACAAGTTTTTTGTTGTTTTGATTATTGTTTTATGTAAATATGTATGTATATGTGTGTGTGTATATATATATGTATATGTATATGTAGAGTATATGATTCTCTGAATTAAGTTTTCTCGTGAAATCATAGGTTAGGGCACTTATAAGCTTGATAGCTTCAGCCTTGACCCTTTCGGTTAGCCGCTTTCTTCTTTTGTTGTAAAAAAAAAAAATTACAAAAAAAAAAAAATCTTGCTTTTTGTATACAACCGAAATAAAAAAAAAAACTAAAAAAAAACTAAATATCCAACCACCAACCTTGTTACTATACAACAATCAATCTTGGAGCCTAGTTTAGAATATTCTTTAAAATATGTAGACTAATTAAACCTTAACGACGTATGTCCTTATGTAAAAGTTAGTAGTATTATTGGTCGATTAACTACTAAACAGCACATTATTTTGTATTTGCGCATGTGAAGGTACGACCCTACGACAAACAATCGTCCAACGGTTCTGACACACACATCCCATCCGTCAGCAGGAACAATCCAGAAGAGGCAACAATAGATTCCATACCGCGTGAATACAGAGGTCGGTCGCGAGGTACATCAGCCTGCTGTGTCGAGACCGAGGACGGCACCGACTCAGTTTTCCCAGTCTCTTTGGACTGGTATGTCCTTTCCAGCCACTGTGCATAGCTGTGCTCCTTCGATGGAGGGAGCACCGCCTCGGGGAGCATGCCGCTAGAGACCAAGACGGGGTCAGAGGACATTTGAGACAACTGTGCTCTCAGTAACACTTTTACCGTCTTTCATTTTTTTTATTTATTGACTAAACATATTGTGAAAGTTTTAACTATGAAGGCTCAAATATAGATAGTGAGTGAATATTTAATGTTTCGATATCGAGGGAATAATGTTCGGTTTACTGCACACGGTAATTACCTTGGGAAGTCGAGAGAGAATGTGTTCCACTTTTTCAGAAAGCTTGCAGGAAACCAACTGAACGCCTGCTCAATCAGCTGCAAAGAAACACAATTTAAGAATATTGTTGTCTATTCGTGGACATTTAGGACATCATGTTACTCAAATCAGTTTTTTACAGAGTTTATATTTGTATAATTACGAAAGCGCTGAGCTGTCACTGAATTAAAAAAAAAAGTAGACCCCGTTTTCTCGTAATTACGAGATCCTGATCTCATAATTACGAGATCCTATTACGAGATCCTGATCCTGGTAGTAAATAATCGTCGTAAATAAAGTTTTTAATATGCACTTACCTACGGAAGCGCCATCATTGCCACTGAGAGAGGATTTACAGACGTTTTCCTTTTTATTTATCTGATCCATCTGAGAAAAGATCTCATAATTACGAGAAAAGATCTCGTAATTATGAGATCAGGATCTCGTAATTACGAGAAAACGGGGTCTACTTTTTTTTAATTCAGTTACAGCTCAGCGCTTCCGTATATAATGACTCAGCTTAATTTTTAAACTTGTCAAATCAGACCAAGATAACCATGACAACAGAAACTGGGAGTAGAAAAGTAAAGAGGATTGTCATTGAAAATATGAGTCTCTAAAAATAACCGTAAACCGTGGGAGCTTTGGAAGGGAAGCTTACTTTGACATAGCGCGCCCTGGCCCGACTGGTCGGTCTCTGGTCCTGAGGGAGCATCTCCTCCTCCTTCAACCACTTCCTCATCACAGAGACCACATCTGCATGGAAAGCTTTCTGAGGAAGCAAGAAGGTAAAAGAAAAGAAAAGGCGGTCAGGGGAGTTATTTTCAGAAAAATAATCACCTAACTGATTTGATGACAACTTTATTGATTTCTCAGCTTAATGTGGCAACGCTTGCTTTATTATTCCCTTCTCCGTTGATACATACAGAGGAATAAAAACAGGAAGAGCTGTTCTTGGCGGATAATCAGGAAGAATATACTCACTATTGAGGTGTAACCGCCGCCTTTAAACTTCTTGTCCATGGTCTGTAGATCACACACTGGTTGCTGTTCCCCGAGAAATATTGTGTTGTTTGGGTCCCGACACTGAAACACAGAAATAACAGTTTAAATAAGATGACTAATCCTGCTATCTGGTAGAGAGGGGAAAAAACAATAAGACTGAAAAACTCACAATTGGAAACCAATTTAGGATGAAGGGACGGTAAAAACTTTAAACCGCTATATTCCCTTTAATTTATAACTCTCAAACATGGGATTTTAAGGTAAGCTCTTACCATTTTGCACATACGGAGGTGCTGTGTGGCGTCGTTGGAGAGGAGGTCCGTGAGTACCTCCTCCAACCCGGCTATCAGCCGGCTCTGCAGCTCCTTCTTCAAGCTGCCGCGTTCAGTTTGGTCCTCGCTGCAGGGCGAGCAGGTGAAACACACGTCCTCCGGCTGGTTTGACAGCAACCCAAACAGCTCATCTGTAAAGGATAAACAGACACATTTTAAAGGCCGTAATGTAATGTATTATGACATAATACTATATGCCCCTCTTTAAGTAATCACAATGTTTCATTGTGCAACACTTGATTCCTTCTCTTAATAGGAATGATCATAAGTTACCAAATACGGGAACTTAAGCTGGTGTTATCGGAGGGCTGTATAAGTGTTTAGTTGGAGTGAACATTTTAAAAGTGATCCAGAGTGTTTACTCACCTGAAAGTCCTTCACATGTGTGATGAATCCAGTGGCTGCACTTTGTACACTGAATCATCTGCGTGTGTTGGTTGTTGTTGTCGTCGTAGCATTTGTGGCAGACTCTGCAGAAATTGCCTGTTGTGGATACAGATCTGATATCAGTCACATGATCCAATTCGTGTGCCGCACATTTTAAATTGAAATGCAGACTATGGATACAAATCCAAGGCGTCCATCTAAACAACACTGGATTTCTTTGGTTAAAGGTAACTGTTAAAGGTTTTTTTGTGTCTTGGTACGAGACGCCGAGGGGTGTGACAAAGCAGCAGCATCCGACCTGGAAACGAGAACGAGCTGCACACCCCGATTATTGTCTGGGCGACACCCCACACATCCAAAGGCTCTTTAACGATGTCCAAAAACATCCCGAGCACATCAGATTCACAAGCGATGTTTGGGAGGGATTCATTTTTAGTTTTTAGTATTCATTTAGTATTTTATATTTATTTTCATTTATGCTCTGATGTGCACCGCTGCTGTGATTTTTGAAATGTCCCCACTGTGGGACGAATAAAGGAATATCATATCATATATTGTATTAGTCTAGACAGTATTTTATGAAAATTGTTGCATTAACTTACAACTAAATCTGGGAGGTTTCCAAATACTGAACCATGCTTGGCATTCAAGATTAAGACGCCTCCATAAAACACTGACGTCTCACCTTTTTTGTGGAGAGAAGTGCAGTCGGGACAAAGATCCTGCTCGTGGTTCCAGGACAAGTCCCAAGACTTTCCAGGCGTTACGCCGCAGCTTTTACACCGAATGCACGTCATGCACACCTGCACATTCACAAGGATGTCAGAAAACATATCCCCCCCCAGGACTTATCTCTTGATATCCTTAGGATGTGGCAAAGCCAACGCATTGATGGCTATTAAAGCAATTACCCAGGGCATGTTGCAGTTCATAGGTTTAGGGTAGGTTGGTCCCAAGCAGGAAGGGTGGTATGAGGTTTGGCATCTCCGACACTGTAACACCGGCTAGAGAGGGAAAAGAACATCAGTGACCAGTTAATTAATGGTGTAAATATTTAACTGGCGCTGCTTCAGCATGCAACCCCTCTCTCAGATTTACAAACATGCTACTTGTTTAAAATGTTCTTGAATCGTCAGTGTCCATGCAATTACATTCAACCTTTCATTACCTGTGTGTTTACGAATGTAACCCAATTCAAAAAAAGATAACCGCTCATAACTTTTCAAATCAAGAGGAGAAATTATGACACCAAGTGGTTTATTTCACGTTTTAAACTGTTGGCTCCGAATTGTAGGAAAAAAAGGAAAAGAAGAGAGAGAAAAGATAAGCTAAAAAAAGATTAAAGGAAATATATATATTTTCTAAGTATTTTAATATCATTTAAAATGTTTTTAATGGATAATAATTGACATATTGAAAGCTCCGTGTTACGGACTTAATTAGTTTTATTGATATTTATAAACTTAAAAGTTCAGAGCAGAAAATTACTACAAAATATTCTATGTTCTAAACTCTATGAGGTCTAGCCAAGAAGAAGATGAAGAAGAAGATGAAGAAGAAGAAGAAGAATAACCAAGTTTCAAAGTATACACAGGAAGTTTAGTTTATTGGTGCTACTGTGTCTACAAATTTCCCCTTGGGAATTAATAAAGTATATTTCTATTCTATTGAACACAACTACTGCATTACGATAGACTGGAACCATGTTAAACGTATCCGTAAACCCACTCCAGAGCCTTTTTAAGTTTAACATCATACTGTGGAGCGATGCGGGGTTGCATACCTTTGTGCTCTTGCTCCGGCGGCCACACACGTGACAGAATTTGCAGCGTCTGCAGCACCAGTTCTCCTTGCTCTCCTTCTTGGGGCGCTCCTCTGGCGAGAGGCAGAAGCTGTGGAACGGCTCGCAGCAGATCTGGCAGAATATCATCTAATGGGAGTGTGAAGCGGAAAAAAAAGTTATTTTGGGGTCCCGCAGAGCTCCAAAAACACAAACGGAAGCAAACGCAGGCTCGGAGATGCGATGTGTGACAGAGACGCTCCTCTAGCTCGGGTGAACACCGACCTCATGGCGTCCTTTACTGGCGCAGAGCAGGCAGACGGGCTGTGGCGTCGTGGGGACACAGGTGAGGACGCTGAGGCCGCCCATGAGCCAGACGTTCTGGACAGCACAGTCCTCCTGGTGAAGAGATGGAGACACACAAAGTAAGGACCAGGGGATCAGCTCCTCCTTTGGTACTCCGATGATGCATGAGCTCGTTAAGAATAGAATAGAATAGAAATATACTTTATTAATGAAGGGGAAATTTGTTGACAACAGTAGCAGCACCGATAAAACTAAAACACAATAAAATATAAGAAAGAAAGAAAGTGACTGTGCATAAAGTAAAGTGTGCAAAGTGAAATATAAAATACAAAATAAAATAAAATATATATGTATATATACACACAACATATATGTAATATATATGTAATACAGCACTGTAAAATTAAATTAAATATATATATCTAGATGGTGTGCAAAATGCAAAGTGTGTGTGTATGTGTGTAGTGTAAATGAAATGTGTGCAGTGCAGATCAACAGTAAGTATTAATGTGAATATGTACAGTGAGTTATTGCAAGTTTTTGGCAGGAGGCGCTTTGTTGTAAAGCCTTAACTTGTCTTTTTATGTTTTAAAATACATAAATGCCACTAAACAAAGAAGAAAGAAAAAGCAGCTCACCTTAAAGTCTACGCGGATCTTGTACTTGCTCTGCAACAAGCCCTTTTGGGGAAACCCGTTAGTTAAGCCAGTCAGGGTGTTCACTGACGCACACTCTGCAGGGTTCTGGGAATGAAGGACATAGTGATCGTCAGTTGCGAGGCAGTCTTTCGTCACGGTCTCTTCATCAGCACCGTCCTCCTCCTCTTCAGGCGGCTGCCCCGGTCCGTCCTTCTGCTCCTCTTGCGTGTCCTCCTGTAACTCTGGGTGGGGATCCACTGGCTGAGGGAGCACTCGCTCAGTGGTATCTGTGTTCGCTCTATGCGTCTCTGTCAAAACATCTGGGTCCTGATCCTCAGAGTCAGGCTGTTCCTGATCCTCAGAGTCAGGCTGTTCCTGCACATCAGAGTCAGGCTGTTCCTGATCCTTAGACTGTTCCTGCACCTCAGAGTCAGGCTGTTCCTGATCCTCAGACTCAGGCTGTTCCTGATCCTCAGACTCGGGCTGTTCCTGATCCTCAGAGTCAGGCTGTTCCTGATCCTCAGACTTAGGCTGTTCCTGATCCTCAGAGTCAGGCTGTTCCTGATCCTCAAAGTCAGGCTGTTCCTGATCCTCAGAGTTAGGCTGTTCCTGATCCTCAGAGTCAGGCTGTTCCTGATCCTCAGAGTCAGGCTGTTCCTGAACCCCAGACTTGGACTGTTCCTGAACCTCAGAGTCAGGCTGTTCCTGAACCCCAGAGTCAGGCTGTTCCTGAAAACACAACTGTGACGAAGCCCCCGTCAGAGCGGAGGGCAGTATGGACTGGGGCAGTTGTTGAGACGGTGATGATATACATTTGTGCAAACGCAGGGCCGACTGCACCACGGCCCGGGGCAAACGGTACAACCGCAACAGCAGAGATTTCTGTGAAGAGTCTGTTATAGTACGCAGGGAAAGCAGAGCAACGGGAGGCGGGACAGGCGGGGACAGATCTGGAGGACACTGGGGTGTGGAATGTGTCGCTTGTGAAATAGAAGGAGGCGTTAAAAGCGGGGACAATATTGGACACTGATCTGGACTCTGGGGACTCGGCTCTGGTTTGGCCAAAACCGACTGCAGGATAAACTCAGGCAGACGGTGTAAGTGTATTCGGAGCTGCTGCCGCAGCTTCGGCATTGGGCTTCGGGGTGGGCTGGTTTCTGGTAAACTGTCTCTGGGCTCCGTCTCCTTCATGTTCTCCTGTTCCTGTGGAGGAGGGGACTGCCTAAGCCAACCAGCACGACAGGTACCAAAGTGACACGAATTCTAGTGACATGCAAAGGCGGCGACCGGCAGCAGCCAAAGTGACAGAAAAGAAGAGGAGTGCTGTGACGGAGAAGGTTAGCCAGGAATAAGAGGGAAGGAAAGTGAAGAAGATGCATCAAGCTGCAGCAGAGACGCGTAAAAGGCCAGATTATCATAAACGCGAAACAAGGTGCTTATCATTATGCTAACATCTAAAAAATAGACTACTGTCCATCTACGAAAGACACCCACAAAACAGTGTGTCACGTTAAGTGTGATTTTAAAAAGGTGTGTAAGCTGAACATGAAAAAAGAGAAGATAACAAGAGAAACCTGGTTGTGAAAGACATTTTAAATAAATTATAGATTCACTCCTTCCCATCACTACAGGAACCTGTTTAAGGTTGACGGAGTAAAAACGTTCCCAGTTTGGTAGTTTTAAGTTTGTGTATCTTTCATGTGTAATATGTAGTTTGATGCCGCATTAAATGTATTTCTGCAAGATTGCGGGAAAAATAATATGGCATAATCCTAATTTATACGGTTCTTTAATGATCTCTGCATTTTCTTGTTTGTGTTAAGGTTTATTTATTTATTTTAAGGAGACCTTTAAGAAGTCACCTTGAGTTAAAACGTGGCTACATGCACATCCAGTGCATTTAGATGGACATCGCTTGACCAGCAAATACGTTTTTTTCTAAGGTGATTACATTCATGCGTTTACTCCAATTAGATGTATGCATTTGTATCGTAAACAAGCATTTCCTGATCAGTAGGTCTCCGCCCATAACCTGTGAATTTGCGTTGCACCCATGTCCACAACCATGTCAACCAAGGACAAATCTGCAGCAAACAAAAGCCCATAAAATGGTTGAAACCAGGAAAAGCCACTTATCACTTCGGTTACATACCACTTATATAGACCACATGTCAACCGTCAATGAGGAGCAGCATGGGCGTACGCGTGAGTACGTGTCACGGTAACGTTCATCACCGATTCACAAGCGACCAACACAGATGGAGATAGTAAATAAACACTTGGAAACAGTGTTGGTGCATAAATATTAGGAGCATTTCTTCTGAGGAAAGTCAGGGATTAAAGCAATGCAGATATTAAAGTTTTAAAAAGCAAAAGATAATTAGCAACTCTTTCAAATCAGAGCTTTGACAGTGGACAAGCGCACAGTTCCAATTTAAGAGATAGCTTGATTAGATTGTGATTTGAAATGTACATTTCGACTAGAACATGCAGAAGCAAAGCGTAAAGGGGCACAGCCCAGAGGTACGGTTCACCAGAGTCTGGGAGCTAATCAAAAACATACTTCCCAAAAGGCTTCTACGAGCATTATTAGTTAGGTTGTTAAATCATTAGGTTTGTCAAAGTGAAATTTAATACAGCTTTTTAATTTTTTTTTACTGTCACCAATTTGATTTTATCCCCATAATAAACCCTGTTGTAAACCATGCGTGTACATAATGCTGTTCTGTAGATGTATGACCACAGAAGAAAAGATAACGCTCATGTGGTGCGTAAAGTAAAAAAGCTTCGTTAACGGATGGCTGCAATGTCTGACCACTAGATGGCACTAAATGCTAGTCCGGTTTCCTTTTCACAGAAAATGTGTTGTTTTTCCTTCCAGTTTAGATGTAGAATACATTTCAGGGCCGAGGCCTGGAGAGATCAGCACTGCATTTTATCACAAACTCATCTATCATTCATAAAACATGAGGTCAAGCACATGCACGGTGTTTAATAAGAAGGACAAAAGCAAAAAGTCGGAAATAGAAGTTTAGCAAAGGGTGAATTTGAAAGACTCACTCACTCCAACAGATGATCAAATTAAAATGTGAAACAACAGAGTGAGACACAGACCTGGGCAAAGTGTTACGCGGGAATATTTGTGTTGTCAAAATCATGATTAGCGTCAGGAAATCACGTAAATAATTTTGAATTAGAATATATGATAAAAAAAAAAAAAAAACATTCTTTTTCTTCTGGAAATTCAAAAAGGCGCAAAAAACATTTAATAAAAGTAAAATTTGACCCAGGTTTGATCAGGTGGAACACTGGAAGTGAGGAGAGAAATGTGCTGGACGATTTTACCTTGTGCGCTCTGGGTCGGCCCCCGGCTCCTCTGGAGAACGGCCGGCGCGGCTTCACCGCCTCGGACGGAGGGTTGTCGAGCAGCGATCCGCCCTCTGGAAGAGCGTGACCGCCAACAGGAGAGAAATAGGTGAGCTAGCTGCAGCGTCGAGAGATCCTCAAGCCACGATCTGCAAAACCGATACGGCGACGGGAGAAGACGCCGAGAGGTTCCCCGCGACAACAAATTACAGGGTTCGTACACATGTTGACCAGGGGAATTCCATGATTTTTCCAGGACTTTAAACCAAATGTCCATGACCAAACTGAAATCTCAGCGTGTACATGAAAACTTTTTGAAAATGTAGTATTCAAACAATGAGATTTACAAAGCATACAATATTCCTTAAATGAAACAAATGAATGAGAGACAATAGTTTGATTAAAAGAGTAAACATTACTATAAATGTTTATTCTTTTAATCAAACTATTATCCTTTATGTGCAAATCTGTTTGGAATTGGCCTATGCCGGCTTATAATTTGAGAGTCTTCTTTTCAAAATCATATAAATTATTTTAAACTCGACGTAAATGAACATGTGAATATAACAAATTTCCATGACTTTTCCAAAACTTTTTTGATTTAAGTTTTTTTCCATGACTTTTCCAGGCCTGCAAATAAACATTTTAAAATTCCATGACTTTTCCAGGTTTTCCATGACCGTACGAACCCTGAATTACCTTGTTTGATGGCTGTAGCGACAGGTTGCTTGACCACCGATGCGTCTGCCCTCTCCTCTTCTTCGTCAGATTCGGACTTGAGCAGGCTGCTGTAGGAGCGCGGCGTGATGTTCCGGAGGGAGTGTTTCCTGATTACGGGGTCCGGCGATGCCTCGCCTGCGTCAACCTGCCAGTTCTCGTCTTCGGCGCTGAACCCCGAGCCGGCCGAACGCCGCGCCTGGACTGAGATCACGGAGCCCCACGATTAATTTTTACAAAACAGATATTTGGATACATTTTTTTTTTTTAAACGAGAACATCGTCTAATAATGAGAGACGTACGTTTCAATGGTTTGACGACGCGGTCATTCTTCGCCCTCGAAATCCGCTCGCACTTCCGATATCTGGAGGAGACGAAACAGGCAAACGTCACAATTTTGTTCATCAGAAGTAAAAAGGTATCGATGAATATGCTTAACTATAAGAATCGACAAGCCTTCATTAACTGGATAGTTTAATGCGTAGGAGGTGTAAGTATTTCATGTTGTATGTACAGACATGCTCAACCTAGAAGGTAAACTATATTTGAAGCACCACTTTTAGAACTTAATTAAGCACTCTACACGTCATCAGTTCAAGATGATCGATACATTTTCAAAAATGCTTTCCTCCCGTTTTATAACAGACAAAATGATTATCCCTTTACTCATTTAATAATAAAAATAATAATACTAATGCATTATATTTTTATCGCCCTCTTCCTTCAAGAAGCTCAGAGTGCCACACAGATAGTAAAAACAAATAAAACCGATTAAAACATAGTTAAAAGCAACCCATAAAAGAAAATGAATTTTAAAAAAAGTAATAGCTGACAATAAATTAACTCAAGGTAAAAAATACGCCTTCCTGAATAAAAGGGTTTTTAGGCCAGTCTTAAAAGAGGTCAGTGTCTGAGTCGCCCTCAGGTGGTCAGGAAGAGTATGGCTATTGTTTCAATTTAAAATTATTAGAATGTAAATATGGGGAACAAGTTACACGCTTCGGTATTGAGGCATTACTTCACTCGTCAGCCAAAGTTCATATTAAATGACAAAGAACAACTTGAGATCCTCATATTTGAAAAGTTGATTACTTTATGATAACAGTGCTCATCTTTTGTGTCACCCCCTTTCAAAAATGTGATGACGTTACTTCAGAAGATCACCCGTGGTGAGGGAATGCGCAGTAAAATGTGCTTATGGCAGGTGTGTATGTGGATATGGATGGATTTGGATGTGTTCTGATTATATTTTGTTGTAGATGTATGTATGTGTGTGTATATGTATGTATGATTAGATTAAACTTTATTGTCATTGCACATGTACAAGTACAGAGCAACGAAATGCAGTTTGGCATCTAACCAGAAGTGCAACAGAAGTATCCTAATAAATACATGATACACAGGTATGAACATGTGTATGTATGTATGCATGTATGTATGTATGTATGTATATATATATATATATATATATATATATATATATATATATATATATATATATATATATTATCCATTTATCTATTTTTCTTCGATGTCAAGGAATAATCCATTTGTGGAAAATGCTAAATAAAAAGTTATTAAAAAAAAGTGCTTATTCACCAGGATGCTCCGTCAACTCAAACAGAACGTGTGATGAGTTTAACTTACATGCAACACTGGCGCTTGGTGTTGGGCCCCCCGAACTTTGGCTTATCGCGGCAGTTGGTACACTTTGCACAGTCCTCCATTATCAAACAGCCTTTGCAGAGTCCACAGCGCCGGGCACGGAGTCCCCCGGGTGCATATTGAGACAGGGTCTTTCTCTTTCTGAACCTGAGGCCCTTCCCCCTCCCCCTCCTCCTCTTCCTCTTCCGCTGGATGTGTTCCTGAGAGACAACCCACAGGTCCCTGCCCTTATCAGAGACGTCATCGTCGTCATCATCATCTGCCACATCTGCAAGTAGAGACCGGGAGGATGGGTAAAAGAGCCACAATATGCATTTCAATCATTATTAAAGTACACTTGATGTGGGGAAGACATCTGTGGATGCCAACTATTTCACTTACTATTCAGTGTGCAGGAGACACTACAGGTCTAACTGTTGTGATTGAAGGTGTACATATTCTCATTTACTGGTCTTTTGTCTGGTTCCTAAAGCTAAAAGTAACTACTGGCTGCCTGAAGTGTTGGAAATAAGAAAAAGTCTCTCCAGAACCGTGGACGAACACATCTGGAGTCTCTTTGTAGTGTTGAAAACTACAAGAAATAGATTGGAAACTCAATTCCTTTGAGAACCTCTGGCATCCCCCAGTGGTAGCATTTTACTGCAAGCAGGCACGGAAGTAAATGACCTTCATAATTTTAAATGAGTAATGTAAGTGGAATAACATCGTGTAAGCTTCTGTGTTTCCCAGCTGCACTAGATGTGTTCTTTAGGAGACAAAATGCGGGGCAGTGAGACTACTTGTCAAACGGCACTTCCTCACCTCATACTGAGTGATGCTCACTCGACCAGTGTTGGGTTAAGCTTTCCAACAGCGGTGGCTAATCTGTGTGTGACAAAAGATATTTTTGCTTGGAAATATCTTAGTTACAACTACATTGATCTAACAAAGCAGTTTTTTTAATGTTTTGCGCTCAGCAGGTTACATTTGCCAAAAGCTATCAAAACTGTGCTCTTTTACAAAATAATGTTTTTGGTTTGTCTTTTTATTACTGCAAAAAAAGCATAACTATGCCAGCTTTGAATTATTAGCTGGTGAATGTTTTGATTACAATACATTAGCAGAGCAGCTTTGCCAAACAAAAACTGTCAGAAATGCTAATGGAGCATTCAGGAGCAATTGGATTGAAAAACAGATGACCTACCTGAGAGCATGGCTATGTACAGGATTTGTGTTTTACAGTCAATCTGGATGATGTGGTAATCCTGAGTATTTCAGGTTCGCAGCAACTCAAACCGCACCGTAGCAACAATTGACGCTTCACACCTCGCAATACGCTGCAAGCATCTGAATTTGTCTTTGAAGCGATCAGAAATTTACAACGAGATTTGAGAACTTAGAAAACCAGTAGGGACGACAAATATTCTTATTTACTCACAATAGTACAAAACGATCAACTCACACAAACACCTTTTATAACTAGATCACTGCCCACAGAAGGTAGCAAAGACATTAGTACTTTGTAAATCTTTGTTTTGTGGGAATACAAAATGCAACGCTTTTAGACTTTTCAAGACGTGCAGGTACTAAATTGAGCGATCGGGCCCCTCCTCTGTGTCCCGTGTCAGTTTCTGGACATTTCAACCAGATCCGAAAATGAGTTTGATCCTAAATGAACTCATTCAGCAAGTAAGTTAACAAGTCAGTAAACCTACCCATCAATTAAAATGTATATACACAGTGAAAAGCAAAATGCACTGATGGGCTCATCTTCCTCTTGTACAGCTACGGAGAAGTTCAGTTCTGCATTCTGCTAAAAGAACAACACATGTGGATGCACTTTACCTTCTGCCGCAGGAGAAAAGGTGATGCCTTCTCTCTCGTGTAGTGGCAGGGCGCTGAGTCTGGGGATATCGTCTGGCACCATGGCGCGGGGCTGCCCCAAAGCCACGGCTGCTGCGCGACACACATGTTTGATCCTCGGCCCGCCAAGCGGCTGCTCCTGCACACAAACGGAAATATTTGATGGTAAATAAATGATGGGAATATCTCTCGTGAAATATAAAACTGCCCTCTAAGGATCTAGTCCAACACAAACAGTATGATACTGGGGCTGAGCGATGTGGTCAAAACCCTCCATCGCAGTATGTTATTTCATATCTTAAATCAATAAAAAAAAGTCTATATAAAACAATATTATGTATCACAATGTCAATATTTGATTTCATCACAATATGTTTCCATTGAAAGGCAATACAAAATATTGTTTTATTAATACACAGCTCTATATGGTAAATTGCATATTTTTAAGTTAAAAATGCAAAACAAATCAATATTCTTCTGAGTTGTTGTTGTCATCTTACATCTGTTCTTATTGATTTAATGTGTTCTTCCACAAAGAAAGCTTCCTGCCGTGTGGATGTACGGCAGCAGCTGATGCTGGTTTTCCACTGCTTTATGTGCAGAAGCAGGAGTGTTTCCTAATGGCTTAACACTGTAATGCTGTGTGTCTAACTGTTGTTTGATCATGACCATCTGCACACACACAAATAAACAACACAGGCAGAGTGGCAGAGCGATCCTCCTCAGCAGGGAATGAATGATCGAGGTAAGAACCAAACAACAGGTGATACAACACCCTCAGTGGACTGACGCGGCTTCATTCAAACACAGAAAAGAAAACATGCAAATGTCAAAGTCTTAGTTGGAAGTTACCTGAAGACTGATGTCTTTGGGAGATACGCCAACTCTTTTCCTTCTCCTCCTCCTTCCGCTCACTGGCACTCGTGGTTCTCTGGAGCCCAACTATGGGACCGGACAAAGAAGAAAATCAAGGTTTTATGTCAAAGATGCTAAAACGTGATTATGTTACGGTCATTTCTGTAATGAATAGCCATGTTGTTAACAAACCGAATAAAATAAGACGCCAAAACTAAGGTTACATTGCGTGTGGATGTAGTGAATCCCTAGCAGCAGGGATTCACGCGCGCTGCCGGGGGCTGGTACCGACAAATAACTGGAGCTGGTCTGTGACAATGGCCAATCTATTTAATGCAATTTCTTTGATATAATGTATCTATACATTATATAAATAGTACATATATTTAAAGTAATAATAATAATATATATAGGTATAATAATTATTATTATTATATTTATATATTTATATATATGCATAAATACATACATACACACACAAATAATATATATACATGCATATATAAATAAATAATTATATATAATATTTAAGTTTTGATCAATTTATTTGTCTACATTTAAAATCTGCATTTGTTTCCTGTAAATTAACAAAGTTGTTGGTGTTTGATTCTATTAATAATTTAGAAAAATTTGGTCAAAGGCATTTTCTTCTATACTTCTGCACAGATGGGATTCTTACCTGTGACAACTTGAGCTGCTTCTGCTGATCAATCTTGATGAGCTGGACTTTGGCTTTCTTCAGCAGGTGGAGCATCGTCTTGTTGGCCACACTGAGACCAATTCGATGGCTGGGCCCGCTGACTTCTAACGCCTCATGACTGTCTGCAGTCACGCCTTCCGCTTCATCTGTAGCACAGTGTGAGGAATGTGTGAAGCGCTCCGTCATTTTACGACCATCTATTAAAAACACACGATATACTAAAGGGAAATGACCTATTTGCAATGTATGAGACATTTTAATGGAGTTCTTGCGTCTAGAGATTGGTTGCGTTCTCTAGTAAGTCTTTCTTGTCTTTTTCTAATTTGACCCATCTAATAAAGTGAAATCTTAAAAATTGCATTTTAAAAATTCTAATGAAAAGAAATCAACCACAGCCACGTCTCGATTGAACGTGAACTCGACTGTGTAGTCTGATATTAAAAACATCTCTCCATGTCTAAGATCAATTTCATTAAGGAAGAACATTTTAGAGCATCTGTAAAAACAAGATCTTTATAAATAATAAAAGACAAAAAGAAACAACTCTTACTATTGTCGCCTGTATCTCCGGATGGCAGTGGTGAGAGTAATTTCGCCTCAGCGTCCACCGACACAGCCAGTTTCCTCACTACTCCAGGAGAGTCCATCTCCTCCATCGTGATCTTTGACCGCCGTCTCTTCCTGACACGAGTCAAACCGTCGTCATGATCTGCAGGATCCTCCTCTGTGGAGTGGCCTTTCTTCTTCTCCGCCAGTTTCAAGGTTAGTTTCTTGAGGTTCTTGTAGATCTCTAGGTGACTCGTTCCTGGTCTGGGCTTGGATGAGAACTTTGCCACCGCAGACGAGCCGTCAGCTACAGATACCGATTCACTGTCCGACTGCAGCAGGTTGCCATCATAGCTGGACTCATGACACGACGGACTTGGTTTTCCATCCTCTCTCTGTTGATTTTTCAGCCATGTTGACGACGGCCCTCTTGGTAAGGAAATCATTTCCTCGTGCAAGAACCTCTTTGGAGTTTTAATGACGCGTGAGGACCGTGCACTCATTACAGGAGTGGATGAGTTCTTCTGGACTTCTTTAGGAAGTGAGCTCAGCTCAACCTCACACGGAGTGATGCTCTGCAGTCGCTGCTCGTTCCCGTCCAGCGTCGGCGTGGCCGGAATGGGTTCTGACACATAGGTGTAATAAACACGCCTAGTTCGAGTACGAACTAATTGTGTTTTTAATTCTGGAGCTCTTTTTGTTCGCTTCCGCTTTAGCCCGAGAAACACTCTGCGTTTTTTGGGTGTTCTTCTTTCAGAGGCATTAGTTGCTTTGCACTCGAGGGGCATCGCTGCCTCCACCCCACTCTGGGCACCGGCCTCGGCTCCAGCCTCTGGAGAGGCACCCATACCCTTAGCTAGTCTCTTCCTCTGCCGCTTGTGAAACGACGTGAATGACAGAGCGACTGCTTGAGAGGTGCGTCTGGCGTGCCCAAATCGAAAGCCCCTGGTGCCTCTCCCAGATCGCTGTGGCCGGGATAGGTCCGTGTCCGAGTCCTCCGTCACCTCGCCTCGTTCCCTGACTTTAGTAGGTTGCTTGTTGCCGCCATCTGAGGTAGCGGCTGTTTGGTTTAGTTTACCGTCCGAGTCTGCTGATTTTGCTTCCTTCCTGAAGTTAGCTGATCTCGTAATGCTCCGTCCCCCTGAGGCCTGCTCGGCTTTTACAGTGAGAGCTACCTGCTTGCCACGCAGTTTAATTACAACCGTGGGTATTTCTTTGTCTTTTGCCGTGACACCCTGGCCTTCTATAGAGACCCGCGGTACAAGCCTCCCAATAAGATCCGGTTTTGGAGTCTTGGGTTTAATATTTACAATGAGAGGCACTGCTGCCACAGAAGGGCCTGAAGCTTGAGGCGGCTTTGCTTGGCTGAGTAACGACGCCTGAGCAACTGTTGTGGTCCCAAATCCAGTAAAAGCTTCCTCCTGGAGAAAAACACAGAAAGTACAACGTATGAATGGCAATAACACCCAATGCGGCCATCGACGTGAAACTTACACACAGAATGATAAACGTATAGACAAACTTCAATATGGATCATTCCCATAATAAAGAGAGCTGAAGTGAAAGTGGTCGTGACCAGGATGACTTTGTCAGCTTAGTATTGTGACTCACTCAATGATAATGAATGGGCTCAGCAGGTGCTCGGCCTTCTGTGTGTGTTGTGGGAGGACAGGTGTCAACAGGATGTCACCTTCTTGCCTTTTTGTTGTCATAACTTGTTGAAGCGCCACGTACGGTATACCGACTGAATTTCCCTAAATTATTTATAAAAGAATATGTAAACATTGTTTCTTTTTGATAAATATTATTAGGGACTCTTTTATAAATCAATCACTTGTCCTTGCACCATTTGATTTGTACAATCTGAACAATTTTGACATGTTATAGGGTAGAAAGTATTTTTCAACCCCGATAATATTTTTAAAGTGTTTGTGTTTCAGTGTCTAACTTATTGTCACGACAATGTTTGAATTTGGTGCAGTGAAGCGCTTGTTGTGTTGGAGTACAGAAAGCGTGGCGTTGTGTTATCTAAAAGATGTTTAATGTCATGGCTGAATATTTAGCTGGTATGTTAGAACATTGTTTGATGAACCAGAATGAGCAACCATTCAGGACTTCAGTCAACAGATAGGCGAAACAGAAGAAATGGTTGAGGTCAAACAGAATATCATAGGCAACATAAAAGATTCATGTGTTGGTCTGACCTTCAGTATGCAGCAGGAGGCCCACTGATACTCAAATGAATGTAATGTTAAAAATCAAGTTGTTTTTTTTGGCAAATCAAGATTTAAGGACCCAAAAAATAACAGCGTGTATTTATTTGGGGCCAAAAGTATTGAAATTGTTTATAACCTTGTTTGTTAGCTTTCCTGATAATCACAGAACCGTACGTTGTGTTTACATTTTAAAAAGCTATCCGTGTCTTTAGGTGTGATGACTGAGCTGACGGAGAGCCCATGAACCTGAAGGGTTGGTTATTCTGGCTAATTACACGGTCAAATGCCGTCTTGTATCGGTTAACATGTAGGAAAAACAAGTTTAAAAATGAAAGGGGAGGGGCTCAAAAGTGATTGATTTCTGATGGAATGACACTGGTACTTTCCCCCCCACTTCTGAGTCGCACCTTGATTATCAGGCATTCGCTCAGCTGGAAATACAGTTCAGCATCACCACTGCTCTAAACCCTTACTCCAGAGTTGCATCATAACCGTGCAAGAAGTAACACCAAATCACCTGCCTGAGCACCACTCCTGCACACGGCTCACTGTTAGTGAGATATGAAACTACATTTCTTCTTAAATAAATCAGGAAGTAGCACTAAAGCTACACGTCACTTTTATATACTTGTTCTAAAGTACTGTTATCGGAGTACCATGTATTGTTTTTTATTACATCTTTTTAATTGTGATTTTATATTTGTTTATTGTTTTTACATCTTTCATCAAGTCCAATTCCTTGTATGCGTAATGTACTTGGAGAATACATATTTATGAAACGCGCATATCCGCCAAATTCTCTTCTCAACCCAGAGTACTGAAAACACATTCGAAAGCTATTTCAACAAAAGTTTAAATAGATTGTGTGAAGTGCAGTCAGCCTCATCATCCTCATCAGGCAACCCGCCTACCTCTGATGCAAAGATTGTACACTACAGCAAATAAAAAGCATACTGCAACTTGACTTCCAATTACTCACATCCATATTCATGCTCAAAACCAAGACTCCATAGTATATCAGAGATGAAACCCCCCCATATGATATATTTCCTAAATACCTACAAAGGACTTGAGTATGTGGCACGACATGATGCGTGGTACTCCAGTTCATCAGCACCCACAAGCTTTGAGTCACGTCACTTTTACAGTCCACTCTAAAGGGATTGCGTCAGTGAAGTCCAACTGAAGCTCCTGCTCTGGAGATTAAATTATCAAAATCAAATTTGGCAATATATTATTCGGAAAATCATGGGTTCAATGAGACCACCTTGGAAGTGAATCTAACACACTGGCTTCTATGAAGAAATTATGAAACCAAGAACAGTGAGGGAGATAAAGTCCTCTCTTATCTGTTTACATAAAAGTGAAGTATTATTACTGTTACCAGTTAGTAAGCAAGATTGTTCTCAGAGCATCCATAACCTTTGGTCTAGCAAACCTCTCAAAATTAATAAAAGTGGACCAACATGATAACAAGTTTTTGTCTGCATTTTAGAGCAGATGGAGAGAAAAGATCAGCTGTAGTAAAAAAAAAAGAAAACGTACACCCAAATGATAACCAAAATCTAAGAAGCAAGCCAAAAACAACCACCCAAAAGAAAACAAAAGAAAAAGACTTAATTCCCACAAGAGCAGTATTCCCAACACAAATAAAAACAGATTTTATCAGTACAAGATACTCGCACACATTCAGAGTCTCTTAGCTAGATGACTGCAGACATGTCTTCCATTCATGCAAGACTTGATTTCAGCAGGTGAAATGGCAGTTTGCAATAACTCGTCATTTGTGACAAAGCCGATTAAATTCAGTTTATTTTCTATAGCCCATTATCACCAATTACAAATTTGCCTCAGAGGGCTTTACAATCTGTACACATACAACATCCCTGTCCCAGGACATCACATCGGATCTATGCAAGCAACACAAATGTGCTCCTCTTAGAGCATGCTGACCATTATCAGAGAACCCTGCTCTTTCTTTAAAACAAACTGACCGTATACAAGTCGGAGTAAAACGTTGGGAAAGCGTTGATTCCTCGTTTAACTGTACTCAAATCTCAATAACAATGCATGAAGAGTGATGAATGTTTGGTAACATACACTATGCACAATGAGGTTTTATAAAAGGCTCTGGGCAGCATATTTACGTGTGTGACTTTGCCTATTATAACGTGAAGGTGAGGTTTATGTTTACAGCTCTTTGCACTCACTCATCACACGTTTAAAAAAAACCGGGCAATCAGCTGACCGCCCCCAGCGGAGAAAGTGATCCCCAAGTTAGCAGCAGCGACGTGTTCACTATGACAAGATAATCAACAAATGCATTTCCGCGCAGTGTGAGAAGTTCAACCCAACAAAACGCGGCAGGGGACCAACGAACGAGACATCTACTGGTTTCCACAACAAAACGCCTTCATACCGCCAAACTTTCCGCTATTTTCATGCAAAGAAACTCAGCTGGAGCGACGCTGGTCTCGGTGGCGGTTGCAACTTCATAACAGAAAATGAACAATTAATGACTGAATAGTCAATAAGACGACATATCCACCTTGTTAACCAATCTGAAGCACAACGTACAGCGCAGGCAGGCGGCTAGCTACGATGTTTATTTGGGGTTAGTGTTTCAAGCTAATTTGCCGCTAATAGCTGCGCGTTAGCTTGAATACTTTTAGAAAGTAACACATTCATTTAAATGTCGTTCTTTTGAGATAAGAAACGGACTCCTGCGTCCCATTAGTCGTGTTGTTACCCATCGAGCTGACATGCTAGCGTTAGCTTATTCACCTCCTCACTGCTACTGGACTCGAAGCCCGCATCTCTCTGCCTCCTGTGCTTCTCCGCCACGCCGAGCAGACGCAGCAGGGACGGGTCCTCGCTCAACGCCAGGCCGATGTTCACGGGCCTCGGCCCTTCGGCAAACAGCTCCCCGTCGTCCGAGCCCAACCTTCCGCGTTTGGTACGTTTTTCCGACCGCAACCTGCTGCGAGCCGGCCCCGGCCGACCCGGGAAGCGAGCCCGGGCCGGCGCTTGGATGCTCAAGCCCGCAACTGAAGCGGGAGATGATAATCCGCCTCCCGATGCCGCCATTATTTACTACAACAACACGGACGGCGAGCTGGCAGAGTGTGACAGCAACGATAAGTGAGGCAAGATGGACTGCGCCGACGCAAAGGCGCGAGATAGAAAGGAATCACAAGTGCATCATGGGAAAACGAACTTCTCCCCCTCATGATGCGATACTATACATGTCCCGCCTTATTCTGCCTCTAGCAAGCTCTACTCGGCCTCTGATTGGCTGACAGATATTCTTACCGTTATCCTAAACAATCGAACGTCTTATACCGGAATCTAACCAATCCAACTACACGAGTACTAGCCAATCAGAGGCAGAGTAAGGCGGGTCGTAATTGAGGCCCCAGGACGAAGCCAGTTCGCCAAACTAGGAGACTTCGCCTGTGAAGACCATTACAAAAGAATCAGGTGCAATGTTAAATGTGAACTCTTGTGTATGAATATCTTAATTATTATAGTACCAGAGGTGTAATAAGTATTCAGATCATAAGTAAAAGTAGCAATATCTTAAATTACTACAGTTGTAGTCCTACATGTAAAAGCAAAGACACAGCTAATGTTATATTATATGAACAGACGTATGTTTGGCATGTGAATCTTGAATAGCAAAGTAACTTAAATAAATGTAGTGTGTAAAACATACAATATAAATCTGCACATAAATGACATGTTAAATGAAATTGAATGGAAATGCTCCAAAACAGCAGTGCCTCAAGTACCTTAAAATTGTACCTGTGCAAATGTCCTTGTTACTTTACACCCCTAGGTCGTACAGACAATTATTACTTACAACAATATGTTGTATGTAATATATGCAATAAAACTAGAAACAACTTGACAATGTTTTGCGTGCAGGAACACTGTAGTCAGCTTTAGACTTTGTTGTATACAGGTGAATTAGAATATCATTAAAAAGTACATTTATTTATCATATATTATTTAGATTCAATACACACATGCTGATATATTTTAAGCATTTATTTATTTTATTTTAGATGATAATTACAGCTAATGAAAGCCCAACATTCAGTATATCAGATAATTTGAATATGGTGAAATGGTTGAGTATTGTGATCATCTAATGAACTGAAAACTTCTGCAATGGTTTCTTGAGCCTTTAAATGGTTTCTCAAGCTGGACAGCAGGCTTCACCATCATGGGGAAGATTGCTGACCGGACATTTGTCCAGAAGACCGTCATTGACACCCTCCATGAGGAGGTTAAGCCACAAAAGGTCATCACAGAAGCATCTGTTCACAGAGTGCTGTATCCAAGCTTGTGATTAGAAAGTTAAGTGGAAGGAAAAGGTGTGGTAGAAAAAGGTGCACAAGAAATAGCGTTAACCGGCCGCAGCCTTGTGAGGATTGTAAAGCAAATCCTATTCAAGAATCTGACGGAGAATACAAGGAGTGGATGTGGCTGGAGTCAGCGCTTCAAGAGCCGCCACACACAGACGTGTCCAGGATATGGGCTACAACTGATGCATCCCCTGTGTCAAGCCACTCCTGAACCAGAGACAACATCAGAAGCGTTTTACCTGCGCTGAGGAGAAAAAGGACGTTTGCTCAGTGGTACAAAGTCCTATTTTGAGATGAAAGTTCAAATAAAGTACATTTTGCATTTTATTTGCAAATCATGGTCCCAGAGTCTGGAGGAAGAGTAGAGAAGCACAGAACAAGGTCCTTGAGGTCCAGTGTGAAGTTTTCCACAGTCAGTAATTATTTAGGGAACCATGTCATCTGCTGCTGACATGGCTTTAAAATCCAAAGCCAGCGCAACCTCTGCTGACAAGCTTTAGGAGAGGCTGATTTAATTTTCCAGCAGGAGCTGTGCACCTGCTCACAACGCCAAAACCTGGTTTCATGACCACAGCATCATGGTGCTTGATTGGCCAGCAAACGTGCCGGACCCAGACGAGCTGAAGCAAAATGGGCTACCGTTACCCTTCAGCAGTGCCACAGGCTGATCGCCTCCATACCGTGCCAAATTGAGGCAGTTATTCATGCATAAGTAGCACCAACCTCATTTCTCTATAAAAAACCCTTATGTAATATTCAAATTTTCCAAGATACTGAATTTTCCATTTTCATTGGCTGCGAGCCATAACCATATATTAAAATAAACAAGCTTATAAGCACATATTTCACTATGTAATGAATCTATATAATATAAGTTTCCTTTTTTTAAATGAATTAGTGAAATAAATTAACTTTTTAATGATATGCTAATTTATTGAGGATCATTACAATCTATTGTAGAAGCAACAATGTACATTAGCCTTTAGGTAAACAATCATATTTTTCATATAATCAATGTGCAGGTTGGCATTTAATCATTATACCAAAGGCAGTCTATAAATGTATTTCAAGTCAGAGTAACAATTGTTAAGTAAAAAATAAATATTTTTGACTATAATATTTTTATAGCATTTGATGCATAAAGAGATGCAGGGGGAAGTGCCTGTCACCCTTCAACATATTTGATTTAGCCCCTTGTTCGACCAGTCACAAATTGACAACCAAAGACCTCACATAAACACAACTATTGTTTAATGGAACACAAATGTACTTTTAGAAAGAAACAGGAATTCACTTTTAGAACGAAAAAAGAAAACCTGCCGATTTCAATGTTATTACATAATCCTATAGTGACCAGTTTTCAGATATTGGATGTCATGATGTTTAGAAGATACAATCTTTTGTGTACATCCTGAAAAATACAAAAACATCCCACATTTAAGAGCCAATGAGCTTTTTCTTTAAACCATGCAGGTAAAGAAGAGGTAATATGGACAGCAAGGGCCTTGTGACATGAGCTTCAACCTGGAGATAAATCACAATTATGTATCAATCTGTTCAGAGATAAATTTGCAAGTGTAGGATGTCTTTCTAAAAGCAAATTAATAATGGCATTTCAAAAACAACCTACATAAGTCATCGGTTGCATAACCTTGCTTGAAAAAAAAAAGAATCACCTTAAAATATTCACATAAAAAAATCTTCTACCTACATTTATGGTACACAAATCTTTTATGTGAATAATGTAGGATGAATTTTCAATATGTTCCCCATATATTATCTTATTTCTGCTGCCATCTCTCCTTCAGTGTGGGTGCTCTGGTGGATCTCCAGGGTGCTGTCTTGTTCAAAGCCTTCTTCAGAGATGGGGCAGGTGGATCCAGGGTGGTGATCCCTGGCCACGTGCGCTGTGAGCTGCTCGGGCTCGGCGTAGCTCTCGTCACACTCTGTACACGCGTGAGGATTGTGAGGGGAGGGCCCATGTGCATCTCTTTTGTGTGCCCGAATGGCTTCAAGGGAAGAGAAGATGAGGTCACAGTTTGCTTCGGAACAAGGGATCTTGAGCTCCGGTTGCAGCTCATTGGCTGGGCAATCCTCCGTTGTGGAGTCATTGTATTCTTCTTCTTCGTCTTCGTCTTCTTCTTTGACCTTCTTGCTCTCAACCGTCCCTCCTTGCGCCGCGTTCTTGGGTTTACGGCCACGCTTTTTGCCTTGAGGCTTGACGCCACAGTTTATATCACTGGCAAATGTCTCCTGGTGCTGCAGAAGCTCTTCTTCCGTCTTGAAACTGTGAGTACATTTGCAGCATTGGTAGGTGTTGATGTCATCGGCCACCGAGGAGCGCTGGGGATGCGCTGCGAGGCGATGGTTGCGGAGGCGTGAAGGGCTGGGGAACAAGGTGCCGCAGTCCCTGCAGGGACACCGTCGTTCTACGCACTCATGTCGTCTGTGTTTGTTTAGCTACAAGACATTAAACATTCATCATCCACAATTATTGAAATCAGTTCCCACAGCACAATAAAAGATGTAGCCTGTTGCACACTCACCTCAGTGAAGGTGAAGAAGTTTTTCTGGCAGTAAGCGCAAAGGAAGGGCTTCTCCTCTGTGCTGTGGGTGGCCTGGTGCTGGCTTAGCTCCTCAGAGAAGGAGAAGCTCTTGTCACACTTATAGCACGTGAAGACTGTATCAGTCTACAAAAACAAGGAGCAGAAAATTGGTTAACAATAAGAAATCCTAACGAAAGGCATTCACAAAATGCTGAATGATAAAAGATGTTTACAATAGTTCACTAAATTAAATCATCTTTACTTGAATCCGTAATGATATATTATAGTATAAAAAGAAAATCTTCAGAGCCTGACTGATACATCGGCCCAGTCAATATTGATTGGGCTCTGTCAATATCAGCAATACAGAAGATTTGTGTGAGGGACTGCTGACACATCTTTAACTTGAAAATTGTCATGTACTGTCAACATTATGGTAATACTTCAATAAAAAAACATTCTAAAATTATAAAATTGTTTTATGTTGATAGCAAATGTCAGGTTACATATTGACACCGGCCCCACAACTCCTGTATCGGTCAACTCCAATCCATACAGCATCCCACCTCATATCCCACTCAAGAATCACTTGAGCGTAAACAATATCAATTATTTGATTGTTTGATTAGTCGATCAACAGAAAACTAATTAATTAATTAGCTGTTTCAATGATTTATGTGCTTTTGGACTGTTGATTAACCAGGACAAGCTAATAATAATAATAATAATAATAATAGAAATATAAACAAGGACAAGAACATCGACATATGATGATATCAATGATGCCAACAACATAAAGAGGCATTACACATGGATTGCATGAGTTTGTGTCTATGGCGTGTTCTACCTACCTGCTGCAGGTGCTGTTTGTACTGGTCCCGATGACTCTTCCTCATGTGTCGCTCCTTGGCTTTGGAGTTACAGAAAGTGATGAAGCACTGGAAACATTGCAGACTCTCGTGCTGATCTGCAACACAATGAGAGGACAGGTTGCGTTACCATCAGTGACAACGAAACAGCAGGAATATAAATATTCGACCTCGTGCGACTGAACTAGAGTAACATCATCACACCGCGCACGAACTATGTAACGACACGTCTGTGCTTACAGGGCTGCAGAGGGGCGACCACGGGCTCAGGCTTGATCTCCGCGGAGGCGGCTCTCTTGTCATTCCCAACAATGACTTCCTCGATCTTCACCCTTTCCATGCTGATGCTTTCACACACCAATCCGCCTCATGGAGCTGCAACGTGGAAGCACACACATGCACACACAGTGCGATTCATGCTTGAATGTTCTGTTGAGCGACCACAGAAGACGACAGCAGTGGCAGCTGTGAGGCTAGCGTTAAATAAACCCGCGTAATACATAGTCAGACATTGGAGGGCGGGGGAAACAAGGTAATGTCTCAATTAACTAACGTTACGCGCCTAATGAGAAGCTGGTTGTCTTTTCTTTTTCTTTTTACGTTGGGCACATTTCTTATGAAATAAAGACAAAACACAAAATATGACGTTAGGCCTTAGCTAGTTAGTTGACAGCAAAACGGACACTGGTGGTCTCGCACAGCCAATACAGGGGCGAGAGGGTTGTGCCTCTGTATTGTCACAACATTTCAAATCCCGTTGCCTTGGTCTTACTTTCGTGTTATGGCTTTGTATTTCACAACTGCACGAAGACGAGCAATCGTCATTAATTTGGACTTAAGTCTTTGTAAACAATTCAAAAAAGGGATCCATTGCTTACCGTACGAAACGTCCGCCGAAATGAAGCCGCAGTGAGTGTTCTGCCCACATCACGTGATATGAGAAGGGCTCCCGGTAACTGAGGTATCGCGAGATTACGGAACTGCGGGTGTCACAGCAGTGGTAGACAGTAATGCTTTTATATACGTTTTTTTGTTGGGCCTTTTAATGTTTTCATAGACCTTTAATGTTTTTAAAAGGCGGCACAATGTTTTATATTATTTGGTAACTGTATGGATTCAGGCACCAGACTGTTTTTTGTTACAAAATATAGTTAATTCCTTACAAACATTAATAATTATGTCACGACCCAATCCCCGATAAACGGGTGGATTAATGGATGATAAAAGTATTTTTATAAAAAAAAGCAGAAAATACATTTGTATAACAACTACAATGCTTTAGAGGTTTAATAACCTTTGATTATGAATGAGTTTATTTATTTTGATCAGCAAAATGTACAACCACCAGGAATTTAAAAAAAGGACCGAAAGGGTTCAGGCTGAAGCTATCTAGCTCATAAATTCCCTAACCTATTATTGCTTGAAACCTTATTCCCAAGAGCCTTCTATATAAATGAAAAACAAAACATACAAACCACCAATTCAAGCATTTATTCCCATAATGCGGTACTTCTTATGCTTTATCAATACCCTTAAGTCTATACTTCTCCAGAGTTATGTTTTTGAACTTTTTTTTGAATTGCACCAGATTTGTACTTTCATTGATCTCATTAGTTAAATAATTTCGCTGCTTTACCCCACATACCGATATGCACATGCTTTTGAGAGTTGTATGAGCAACTGGTGGTTTCAAATTCCATCTCCCTCTTAAGTCATACTCCCCTTCTCTATCTCTAATTTTATTATTTATACTGTCATGAAGTAAATTAGGTTTAGCTTTATACAGAATTTATGTTGTTTTGAACAGTGCATTGGTATATACAATATTCTACATTATTCACTATTCTTATTGCTCTCTTTTGCATGATGCATATTGACTGTAGGGTGCTTTTATAGTTGCTCCCCCACAATGTCATATATGGTAGAATTAGAGTACAATATAGTGTCTGCAATGATTAATAGTTCAGTATGTGCCTTGTTTATTAGCATATTATCCCCACTGTACCTGCTAACTTGTGTGATTGCTTTACACAGTACAGTATCAATAATGTTGATCCAAGAATTGACCCTTGCGGAACACCACATATTACAGAAATAAATAAACAGCTCTTCAGCGGAGTAGCAAAACATGATACGTTTCATGAAGGAATAATACTTTAATACTCCTAAACCTCTAACACTTATAGGGATAAACAGTTTTCAACCGTTTTCAATATAACTTTTTAACCAATTTAGCCCAACACCTCTCATACCTTTCCAGTTTTTCTTCAGATCGATAAAAACACATACTGCATATTTCTTCTTATCAATGTTACTTGTTAATTCTTCCACTAAAGCCATTAAAGCCATTGCAGTTGATCTGTTCGTTCTAAAACCAAAATGAATGTCCAGAAGCAACTCATATTTTTCAATGAAGATGTCCAATCGTGCAACAAAGAGCTTCACAATAACTTTAGAAAACTGGGCGAGCAGTGGAGCTGGCCTGTAATTAGTATACAGGTGTTTTCGTCCAGCTTTGTGCAATGGGATCACTTTAGCCGTTTTCATTTTACTGGGAAAGTATCCCAATTTGAACGATAGATTACAGATGTAACTTAGAGGGTCTACATTACAATAACAATTCTATCATACTGATACTTGTTCTTTTCCACAATTTTCTAAACTCCAAAAAACAAAAAAAGTCTAGTTTAATTAGGATTCCTAGGATTTTATTGGTTATTATCAGACAAGGCAGATACATCAATGTAAAACTTGATGATGAGGTGATGAGACGGCACATATTTGCTTTAAATAATTTGTCAATGAAACAAGCATAGGGTAGAGGGCAAATAGGCAGAAGGGGGAGTTGAAGGAGTTAGAAGAGCCGTTTAAGCCCTGGCCTGCTGCTGCTTCTGCTGGTGATCAGCAATTCGGCTTTCCATCACAGGTCTGAAGTGCCTGATCAATCCCTGTGAACACAGAAAAGAGAAAACAGAGGAAAATGGCACATTAATAAAGCAAAAGAATAACAGAGACTGTACCGCAAATAGTATGTCATTGTATATTTACAAAAAACTGCAATGTGTTTATCCCTAGAAGTGGTAGAGGTTTAGGAGTATTAAAGGAGTATCATTCCTTCATGAAACGTATCATATTTTGTTACTCCGCTGAAGAGCTGTTTATTTAACTCTGTAATGATCTTGTCCACCCTCAATCGGAATACACATAATAATGGGACACTTTGTAAATGTAGTGCAAAACACCGCCATACAACAGCACCACAAATATCAATGTGCAAAATATTTACTTCCTCACAGTCCCCCATTCATTTTTCGAATGATCCTGCGAGTCCATACCTGCACTGGCCATGCTGCACCATCTCCCAGGGCACAGATGGTGTGTCCCTCAATCTGCTTACTGAGCTCCCAAATCATGTCGATCTCTGATGGCCGTGCGTCACCCTTCACGAAACGCCACATCATGTTATTCATCCAGTCCACTCCTACAGGAACAGATGAAAGGGAAATTTAGAGGTTTTCTTTTTTTAGAGGTATTAGGAGACACTGAAAAACACAATATGTGTAAGGTTATGGCCGCTTCAGAAAATGACACTGAATTGGCTCCTACCTTCTCTGCAGGGTGTGCACTGGCCGCAGCTCTCATGTTTGTAGAATTCAATCAGGCGGGCGATGGCTCTGATAATGTCAGTCTGCAAAAAAGAATGCATCCCCCAATGTAACACATGTTTGATGATTGCTTTATGCGTGATGAATTATGGAGCAGTGGTGGCAACTTACAGATTTGTCCATGACGATGATAGCAGCTGTTCCCAGGCCAGTCTGAGCCTGGAGGAGGCCGTCAAAGTCCATCAGCACCTCTTCACATACCTTCTTGGGAATCATGGGTGTTGAGGAGCCACCGGGGATTATAGCCAGCAGGTTATCCCAACCACCGCGCACACCACCTGCAAGGCGGATTCATTTTAATAAAAATAAATAAACTGCATTTACTTTTAGGGCACGCTTATGTTAAGCCATCTTAATATTTTCGGTAAAATAGGTACAAACAGCTCATTCTACGCACAGTGTTTGTATTAACTCAAAAACAATGAGATGAGTTAATTTGATAATTGTTTTGACACATAGATAGCGTCATAGTACCTGCGTGCCTCTCGATGAGGTCTTTCAGAGGGATAGACATCTCCTCCTCTACGGTACAGGGGTTGTTAACATGGCCGGAGATGTTGAAGAGCTTTGTGCCGGAGTTTCTCTCTCTGCCAAAGCCCAAAAACCACGAGCCGCCGCGACGACAGATGGTGGGCGCCACGGCAACCGTCTCCACATTGGCAACAGTTGTTGGGCAACCAAACACACCTTTAAGAGAGCAGCAGTAGTTAGGAAGGACATTTCAGTGGTCGCTCGCTGTGTTCACATCATAATAACGAGTTAAAGAAAATGCGGCCAATGTGAGAATGCACGGTGGGTTACAAGCTAAGCATTAATAAGATCAATAATTTAATACCACCCCTGTAAACCTCTCCGGGCACCTCAACTCACCCACGTCAGCAGGGAATGGGGGCTTCAGACGGGGCTTCCCCTGCTTTCCCTCCAGGGACTCGATAAGAGCCGTCTCCTCTCCACAGATGTACGCTCCAGCACCACGCATCACAAACACATCAAAGTCATAACCGGTGCCACAGGCGTTCTTTCCAATTAGCCCTGCAGCATAGGCCTCGTTGATAGCCACCTAGGAGCAGATATCGATTATTAACGCTTCAACAGGATGAATTACGACATAGTCGTGTACAATCATACGTTGTATTTTCTATAAATCTCCTTTTACAGTCATGAGCTCTTGACCTGCACTAGGTCAAGACATTTATTATGTTGTTGTTAAACATAACATATGTAGAATACTAATTTCATCTCCATATTATATAAATACCTCTCTGAGTTTTGACTATAAGCTGGATTATGCTAGAATGATTTGAAGTACAAATGTGCATAAAAGTGGTTGGGTGTTATTTTTGGATTATATAATGTCGAGAGGAATTAAAAACAAGTAATAGAACTATAAGCTACATATAAAACAGATCAATCAAACAAGACCCGTATTTGGAATCGGGTTGCTGTAATGCCGTTAGAGGGACTGATCTATGATTTTAACAGAAAGTTGAACAAGGTCTGAACAATTTGGAAACTATTCCAATATGTTTTTTCAGAGACGGTATTGCTGCTCCACACATTAAACAAAAAAGTCTGTTAGGTAAATTATTTTTAAAAATTCCATTCAAAAGCAACAATTGAATCACAAGCTATTATTTACAGATCTCACAGTGAATTGTGTAAATGTTACTGGCACGTTGGGTTTTTTAAGCAACTGGAATGTTTGTTGATTCGTATTTCCATCTGGATTTGAAACATCATTGAAACAATGAACTCATTTAAATGTTTATATGGCAGGTTTCATTGGGTTCATAATCACCTGCAGGTTGGACGACTCATTGTAGAACTCGCCTCTGATATAAATATAAGCGGCACGCGCCCCCATGCACCTTCCTGCCACCAGGCAGCCCTCCACCAGCTTGTGTGGGTCATGACGCATAATCTCCCTGTCCTTACAGGTGCCGGGTTCTCCCTCATCTGCGTTCACCACCAGATACTTTGGCCTAATGAGAGACATTAGAATGAGGTTAAATAGGTACAGCAAACTAAATAAAGTCCCAGAGCAGCCACTGTGGAGAATGTCTGAGCTGATGTTTGGCAACAGCATCCATCCAGATGTAGTTCCATGGATTTCTTTTCAGCTTTAACAAACATTGCAAAAAAACATGTAGATGTACATTCATTGAAAATCATTAAGAAATGTAATACTCTGACCGTAATGGCTCCTTCTCAATACATAAAACAAATATTGTCTTTACCAATTGCACGATTTGGTTACTTCTAATGAATAATCAAAATATTACTGTAAAATTAAATGTCATTTACAATCATAATAACTTTTAAATTCAGATTCATCATTTCCAATGTGCTAAGACACGTTTATAAAATACCATTTCAGAAACCAGCATGAATACTTTCTTCACTGAACATTTGTGTTTCTATGTGAATTAAAAACAATTATTTATTTTTTCAAACACATGCGCAAAACAATCAAAAAAAGTGTGTCTGAACTGTATCCTCACTGACCTGCCATCGCTGGGCTTGTTCATGAAGCTCCACTTCATGCCAGTGGGGAAACCAGCTCCACCTCTCCCCCGCAGGCCAGAACCCTTGATCTCATTGAGGATCCAGTCGACTCCATTCAAAAGGATCTCCTTAGTTTTGTACCAGTCGCCACGCTTCAATGCCCCCTTGAGCCTGAAGCACAAACATGAGAGGATGAGGAATGTGTTCGGGTTTTTTCAAAAATAAATTGATTTATCACCTTTCAATCTGTCTCCGAGACTCTTGTCAGGTCAAAAGCATAAATGACTGGAATTCTTCTTTATCGTTACTGCGCAACACATTAATCTGTACTTTGTCAGAATCAATATGGACATAATGTTTTAGATTTCACAAAGCCCATAAGAATGAGATGGTATATAGGGTGTTACCTCCAGTCATGGCGGCCATAAAGGTTTGTGAAAATTCTGTCCTCATCTGCCAGAGGCCCAAATGTTGTTTTCTTTGGAGAACTCTGAGCAATACAAATCAGCAAATATACAGGGTTAACATCTTAACCATATTTTTAAATTAATATTTTTGTAAAAAAAAAAAAAAAAAGACAGGCCAGTTACCTGCGCTGTGCTGTTGAATCGGGTGATAGCAGTCACTCCACCTTGACTGACAGCAGCTGGAGCACGGGCCACCCCACACACCACTGCACGAGACAGGGCCAGCATCCTTCCTGCAGAGGAGAGACAAATCAGGCAGATAGTTCAAGTTACTTCCGTTGAACAAAAATAACAGTTACGGCTGCAAGTAATGCTTATTTTAATTATTGATTCATTTGCTGATTCTTTTTGACAATCACATTTTTCTAGAGTCCAAGGTGACATCTTGGAATGTCTTGTTTTGCATTAACAATAGTGCAAAACCAAAAGGTATTTAGTATACAATAAAGAAAATAAACAAAGATTGACAATTGATGATCTTAAAAAAATAAAAATAGGTTTGGTTTATTAAATTAAAAAGAGGAAATACAACAACAACACAGCTCAAATAAGCTATCAATAATGTTGGCGTTGGTCTCAAAACTCAGTTGACTAGATGAAAATATCCCAAATGGACTCATCAACCAGAGCATCACCCAATTAGTTGACATGTTACATCCCATGGCACTATGAAATGACAACAACACACAATACTTGTACTTTAGGATGCTGTAATGTTCTGTAAAAACAACCCTTTTCATTCCATTAGGCTGCATTTAATCAACAGACGTTGAGTGAGAGGGGTTTATATATTTCAGCACCCACACATGTTATAGTTACTGATATAAGATTAACTTTATTTATTTAATGGTGACGACCAACATAGATCTAAATAAACAGTAGATTGTCACAGTAAAAGCTTTGCGGGAGCTCTTGTTAACGTGCTAAGAGGCGTCATTATGTCAGAGGGAACGTTATTGAGAGAAGTTAGCTAACGAAGGTGAGGACCAGTGTCAGTGACGGTATTAATCCACACAACACTACCAGCTGTCATATGTCATTTAAACACACTCGTATATAATGGAGTGACGTTACCACACAACTATGTTACCTTAAAGCGGACACCTGAGCCCCATGCACTGACGTGAGCGACTGCTAGCCTGGCGCTAAGCTAAGGCAGCTAGCGGTTAACCTTGTAATGTCAGAATAACAGCAGCGGATTCACGACGTCGCGTCCAGACGTCACGCTGACGAAACATGAATGGACTCATGTACTTCATGTGCAATGGCAGCGGCAATAAAAGTTGCTACATAATAAACGGGTTTGATGCAAGTTAGCAAAACAATCGTCGCTGCTTACCTTCTCAAACTGTACGACCCGAGTTTATGAAACACTGACAGGAAGTAGAGGGCACAAACCGGAAGCTGTCATCAACATCACCACGGCAGCGTGAAGCGCCGTCTTTGCGTTGAAGAGAAAACTAATTTTAGACGTACTTATTTAGTAACTAGGTACGTTGCATAGAATATAATATATTATGTCCGAAACGTTACAATATCATTACCTTCGCAGAATGCGGGAGGTTATGTTTTGATTGTTGTGTATTTATTTATTTGTATTTGTGTGTTATTCGCATAACTCAAAAAGTATTAAACCGAATCGCATGCAATTTGGTGGGATGATTGGTTATTATCGAGGGACCATTTGATTAGATTTTGGGATTGATCGGGGTAAAGGTCAGGGTCAAGGTCATGAAAAGGTACCAAAAAAGTGGCTGTGACGAAGGTATGCGCTCTACCGAGTGCCCGTTCTAGTTGTGTGTGTTTTTGTGTGTGCTTATTGACATCTTAACAAACTGCATAGGCAAAAACAAATTAATTCATGTTTAAAGGGTACAAATATGTATTTATACTACAGCAGTATAAAGATCATTAATCAGAAAATGTGAACACATTCATACTTTACATGACTGTAACATGGAGGGTATTTGATAAACAAAGACATTTTCTTCTGAGCATCAAAATGATCTGGAAAATAAATTCACTGTATGAATAAATACAGCACAAATACACATGATGTTTGTTTTATCTGATAAGTTGCGCAAACTAATCAGTTTATTATCCATATTAACAATAAAAAAAGTGCAGACTTGAAATTATTTATTATTTTAAATAAAAAAAAATAATGTAGGTTTATTTTAATAAATACATTATCAATATATATTCAATAATTTATTATTAATATAACTAGTATTATATTATATTAAAGCCAAATGCTTGTTTGCACCTTAATTGCCAAAAGAGAATTAAAACAGAAGAAGGTCCATGCGTGGAAAGAAATCAAAGTAATACTGGACACAAACATATGTATTTTTAGATGACCTATTCAAGTTTAAAGTTCAATGTTGGAATTTAAACAGGAATGTATAACTGTGTACAATCTGTCTTTATACCGTTGGAGCTATTACATCACCGCAGCTTATCTTCAGTAAACATTGGTATTAAACTTGATGCAACCTTCAGGGTTGAGGGGTCATCAGAATCAGCACTACATTCAGCCGTGTGATGTGTCGCCCAGCTGGTGCTCCGATGAATGACGTGATGGATTATAAAACTGCAGTGCCAGAAAGCATACAGGTAACTGAACATAATTATTAAAGCAGTATTTACATTTGTACAAGCTTGTGTTGCCAATGACAAAATGCATATGTATCACCAAAGTTGCTGAAGAAACAAGCACATTTTGAATTTTTCTGGTCATCAACTTGTAAATGACAAAATTAATCTAACATTCGACGTATATAAAGATCTAACAAAAAATTAGATTTCAGCTAACAACTGGAGATCCAAGAAACAAAACACAATTAACTGAGGTGCAATATTTTCAACCAAGTGCAACACTAATGTGTAAATAAATAAAACGGAGTTTCTACATCAGGATGTCCATCATTGAGTGCAATCAGTCAAATTTACAACAAAGGCTTCTTTGTTATGTGGCTCATATTCAGTCACAGCATGACAAATATCTTCCACACTTATGGCAGGAGTCTCTCTTTGTTGTTACTGAGGAAGACTCTCATTTGTTGAAGGCAGACGACTAGACCTGCGAGCCCCCCGGCCCAGTCGGTCCACAGCCACGCTCTCGAATGCCCTCCTCATGAGAGGATGCTCCTCCAGGACCTCGTTGAAACTGTCCACACTCAGGGAGTAAAGGCGACAGTAGGTATCAGCCTTCACGGTGGCGGTGCGTCGTCCTTGGGTCAGCAGGCAGATCTCTGTACCACGAAGAGAGAGTCAGTTTAACTTTTAAGACAATAGTTCAAGGATAACCTTTTGTTTTCCAACGGTTAAATCAGATGAATGAGACCAAGGTCATACTGGACTGAGGCAGACTAGCTGTTTCCTCCAGTTTCCACTCTTTGTGATAAGCTACGCTAACCGGCTGCTGACTCTAGTTTCATATTTATAGTTCTGTCTGAAATGGCACCGTGCCAATGTGCCTGTTGCAGTAGCTCCCCATATGTTTTTTAGTTTATTGTATTTTTGCCACTTTTCCTCTTTTTCCTTTTCATTTTCGCTGGTTTATTTTATTTTGTATTTTATATTTCACTTTGCATACTATACTTTATGCACAGTCACTTTCTTTCTTATATTTATATTTTATTGTGTTTAGTTTATCGGTGCTACTGCGTCAACAAATTTCCCCTTGGGGATTAATAAAGTATATTTCTATTCTTCTTCTTCTTCTTCTTCTTCTTCTTCTTCTTCTTCTTCTTCTTCTTCTTCTTCTGATACAAGACTGGTATCCATCCTCTTATCAAATAATAAGCATGAAAGTGAATAAGCTTATCTCCTAAAATATCAAAATATGAAGTCTTCCAAGAGGGGAAACTAAATATATTTGTCTTTGAGACTGTTGGTTAAATGAAAACAAGCAACTATAAAAATTCAGAATGACTTTTAAAACATTTCTAGGCCAAACACTTGATCAGTTAATGATGAAAATGTATTAATTAATAAGTGATAACATAATTGGATGTTTCAATCTTATATACAAGGCAGTGTGTGGATGATAAGATGATGTACAGATGAGCAGTACATTTGTCCTCCAGGTGCAGAGAAAGTGAAAAGAGGTGAGCGACAGCTTTAACAACCGGAGAGGAACAACAACCGGCCTCTTAACGATTTGATGGAAAGCCGTTCAACGGTCCTCAAATGAGTTACCTCCAAAATATGCCCCATCGCTGAGCGTAATCTCTTTACTGCCACGTGGGATGACGGTGACGGTGCCGTGCTGGATGAAGTACATTTTCCGACCCAGTGTTCCTTCTCGTATAATAAAGTCTGCAGGTTGAAAGACTTCGAAACGCAGCTTGGTCAAGATCACCGTCACAAAATGAGGGTCGGTGTTGGCAAACAGTGGCATGTTGGCTACGAGCCCACGGCAGTTAAAGCTGACTATCTCCTGCATGGAGGACAGAGAGGAGAGAAGACATTACAGGGTTATACGGTCATGGAAAACCTGGAAAAGTCATGGAATTTTAAAATGGCCATTTCCAGGCCTGGAAAAGTCATGGAAAAAAACTTAAATCCTAAAAGTTTTGGAAGAGTCATGGGAATTTGTTAAAATCACATGTTCATTTGCGCCGAGTTTGAAATAATAAAAAAAAAATTTAAAAGAAAGACGCTCAAAATATAAGCCAGCGATATCTCTCAATATGCAACAACATTTTCTACAGTTTTCATGTTTATACCGAGATTTCAGTTTGGTCATGGAAATTTGGTTTAAAATCATGGAAAAGTCCTGAAAATCCATCAGTCAACATGTGTAAGAACCCTGCATTATGATGAGTGATGCTGAGACATTTCTACAGTACTTTGTTATCATTCTATTTACATGTGTTACACTGTTTTGATTTTCTAAATATATTTGACTTTTGTTTAGACAAAATTAGGCTAGTAAGTAATGATTGTTCTCATGATGGAACACGTTCAGACAATTAGTTTTAATCATTTGGTCGATGCTGTAACAGTTCAGCTCCATACCTTCCTTTTTTATTAGTTGTTTTCATCCTGTCTCACCATCGTGTCATTCCAGATCCTGCTTCCCATCTCGTCAGTCCAACTCCCTTCACCTGCCTCTGACCACCTCGTTAGTCCCTCATTACCTTCACCTGGTCCTCACGCCCCTTCTCACCTGCAGCCCATCCCCTCGTTAGTCCCTCACTATTTAGCTCCCTCACTTCCACTTGTCCTCTGCCAGATGGTTTTGTGTTCTTCTTGAAGCCCTCCAGTGTTATCAAGTGTGTTTATCCGTTCCCGTTTGTTTTGTTCCTGCCGGAACTTTGGGTAAATTTAATTTTTTTTTCCAGTTCTGTCTCCCGAGTCGTGCATTTGGGTCCACCCTAATACTCCTGAGACAGATGCAACTTGAAACATTTTGAAATAATTTGCTTGGTTTGACAGCCCAAAACCCACAGATTACAAGTTACTGTCATATATGACAAAGAGAAGCAGAACATCCTCACATTGAGAAGCTGAAACCTAAAAATGCTTTTTTTATTTGAACAATTTAAAATGTATCTTATAAAATGTAATTTGTCAAATAACAAATCAATAAATTAAATAATAATCAGCTCACAATTGAAAGTGTCTCTTTTGGCTTAAGAAAATTCAGATGTTTTGATCAGTTTGTGAAGAAAATAACACTGCATACATTTTCCGTATCATGATATAGAGAATATAAACATCCTGCGACTCCAACGTGAGGATAAGCAATTTTTATATAATTGTAGACTGAATACCTTCAGGTCTTTGGACGCAAATCAATCAATATATTGCTTTTGAACTTATGTTTCAGGCCTAAAGTTGCAACTGTGTGGGAATGTCTTGATAAAGAGAGACATGGGGAGAAAGGAAGAGAGAGGATCCAATGGATTGCCTCATGAATAACACACCTCCTTCAGTGGATCGCTGAGCTCTCCCAGGATGCTGTCTTCATCGAACATCTTGCCTTGGAATCGCTGCTCGTAGTAATCATGGATCCTCTGTCTTACGTCCGCCGGCAGTTTATGGAACGACATGTACTGCTCCACTTGCTTATACTGAAATCATTTGTACAAAACACATGAAGATTTGACCTTCATGAGGACACAGTTGGAATTCCACAGAGCTTATGTCAGATGTCACATGTAGTCCCATTTTCGAGCATGTGTTTGGGGAATTAAATAATTACGCATTTATTCTATTTGTTTTGTCGTGTTTTTTTTCTCCAATTTTAAGTGGATTACAAACTCATTCGTAATGGGCATTAGCAAACAGTGATCCAAAACAAAGGTGCCGCCATTTGTCCATCGTTCTGCTTTATCTCGTGAGAATCCCCTGGCAAGAGTCACAACGAGGGCACAAAATCCATTAGATAATACACATATTCTCTCTGCATTTGGCACAACTTCCACGAATAAAGTATCTGCAAGTAAGCACGCATATGATATAAAACATAGCTGAGTTATTAAACCTCACAGCCAGATCCGATTAGCATCCACGTGCAGCTAGTGGAACATATTGAGCGCAAAACAACTGAAGCTGTAGGTCAAAATGTTTCAGTTTGTTAATCTTTTGCAGACAGTGCAGAGGTGATTACCTTCTCTTGATACTGGCGATGTGATGCATCCAAGGACTGGACCAGATTAGTTGCATGACCAAGGAACATGGCGTAGCAGGTGGCCCCCACGACCATGCTGATCATGGTGAGCCAAACGTCAGTCAGGCCTTCTGGGGGGTTAGCTCCGTATCCGATGCACAGCATGTGACTCATGGCCATGAAGATGGCGTAGGAGTACTGTAGGTGCCATGTAGTATTCTGGGAAGGACAGCAGTGTTGTAATGAGGAAATATAATTTGCATGGCTGTAGCCACATGAATGCAGCTGAAGTGACGTTTTTACAGTAACATTATTTTACAGATAAAGGTCGCTAAATAATGTCCTAGAAGTTTCCTGGAATAAATATAATTTGTTATTCATTATAAGGAAAATAAATGCAGATTTCAACTGGTTTCACATTTGAGAAAATTAGTTATTCACTTGATGAAAGTCAGGTGAGAAGATTAAAGTCTGAGAGAGGTATCAATCTAGGGCGGGGCTAAGTTCGGTCTGGTATCCAGGCTAGCATCAATCTTCTAATTAAAACGATTCTATTAATTGTATCATGTGAATTGCCAATGAAACCTAAATAGTCTTTTAGTCAGTGCACAGCGGTCAGATGAATAAGCTAAATTGTAAGTGGCAAGCATACAATTACACATATACTATGTTTTGGATTATGGTGAAATAATGAAGGCATATTTATTGGGAAAGACTTTTTTATGAATAGAGACCAATTTTTTGTGTGAATCTGTAATGAATGAATATGTAATGAATATGTACTTACCACCATGTTGTTTTTGGCGACCCAGCATTCTGGGGGGAAGTCTTGCAGCATAGGCACCATGAAGGTCAGGCAGCCATTCCAGTGGCACAACAGCAGCATCATACCAATCAAGTTGACTATGCGCACCGCAGCGCTGGCCAGGTCATAAGTCATATGGAAAATCTGAGAGAGACAGAGAGGAAATTGTAGGGACATTTTTTTTAAACATTAAACTGAATGAAAGTTGAATTTCCGATGAGCTCCATCTCTCATCCTTCCTTTACCTCCTCCCACTGGTGGATGTAGCGGATGAGGCGAGACAGTCGGAGAAGTCGCAGCAGGCTGAGGATCTTGGTGAAGCGCACGATGCGGAGGGCGCGGGCGGTGCGGTACACGTCAGACGACTCGTGCAGGGACTCCAGGTCGACAACGAGGAAGATGTAGTCAACGGGGATGGAGGAGATGAAGTCCACCAGGAACCAGGTGCGCAGGTACTGCATTCGGATTTCTTTGGGGTCCAGGATGATGTTGCTGTCTTCTACCGGGATGCCCGTCCGGAAATTGAAAACCAAGTCCATGAGGAAGAGAGTGTCGGAGAGGACGTTGAAGGTGATCCACGGCATGGTGTTCTGGTCTTCAAAGAAGGTGATTCCCCAGGGCAAAATGATCAGATTACTCATCATCAACAGGAGCATCACCAGGTCCCAGTAGAACCTGCACACAACAGGAGTGGTGGGAGTTTGAGGTTGTGCAGATGTAAAGCTGAGAGCATTGTATGCACTAAAGCCAGAACCATTTTCCACTGTTGTTGTCCAGTGATCCAGATACATCTGTGGACTGATTCTTGCTGAGTGTACAGCATATAGACGAGATCTGGAGCACTCAGATCAATTATTTGTTAGAGTAAACTAACATGACTATTTTGGTGCTCTAGCTATCTAAGAATTATTTTTAAATGTATTAATAAATGATGATACTGAAAGACAATCATAAGGAAATTAATACAAGAAACAATAACATATTTATATCTAAGTCTTTCTTTTGCAGACTTAAAGACAATGCAATCCTGCATGAAACTAGAAGTTTAAAAAGCAACAGATTGTGTAGACATGGTTATGCTGATATTTATGTGTGATACATCATGTGCAAGCTCTACAAATAAAGCAACCACATTCAAAATACAGTGAAAGCGTTTAAAACACCGGAAGAAGTCCTCTTACACGTCTGCGCTCTTGGTTTATACTTGTCTGAATGGAATATGAGCGAATCCTGTTAATGATGCCGGTGGCCCAATTAATTGTGCGACCCAATCTTCTTTGGGTTCAGAGTTCAGGAGAGAGGCCCAGGGAGGTTTTCGGGAGGTTAAAGGCCTTAAAGGTTAAAGGAATTGAATTGAAATCCCTGCAGGCAGCATAAAGCTTACAGGAAAATCTGTTCACATAATGAGTGAATGATTTGTTATGCGTGTCTCCCAGACAGCGTTTGTTATGTTGCCGCTGCCCCAGAGAGTGTTACATTAATCACGGAATAAAGAGACACCCGTGAAATAAAGCTCTTCACCTCCTAGATGAGGCTCCATATTTACCTGACAGATCTAATCTATAATACTCTAAGAAGAAAAAGTGAATAAGTCCCAAACTAATCCTTGAAGTTATATAATTTGACACGGCTTTCAAGGTCAAGTAAAGTCATCCAATAAACAGTTTACCATTCAAAGTGACCGGTACTCTCATAACAAGCTGCTACCACAGGAGGAAGCCCTTCTCATCCAAAATGAATGGTGCTGACTTCAGCGGGCTCAATATGAAAACCCTGAAGAGAAGACACACGTCACCCCCGCTGGTAATGTCTGATACGTGGTCTGCTGCTTTCAGGATGTTGAAGCCCAGATGTCTGCGCTGCACATAGCGTCAATTATCCCCGTCTGCTTCGTGTCATACGAGTCCCATCTTCCTATTAGTGTCCAGTGTCTCGCTTACATGTGTGAGTGCGTGCTCTCTGCATTCTTATTTGCTTTTATCGTTTGTTTTTATTGTAATTTTAGTTATTTTTATGGTATTAATAATAATAATAATTATTATTATTATTACACCACAAGTACACATTTGGGTTTCCTTGCAGGTTGTTTAGATAGATATATGAAAATAGATACTTTATTAATCTGAAATTTGTGGTCACAGTAGCGGCACCAATAAACTAAACACACGAGAATAAAATATAAAATATAAAAACGTTCCATTAGCTGTGTCTCTCTCTCTCTCTCTCTCTCTCTCTCTCTCTCTCTCTCTCTCTCTCTCTCTCTCTCTCTCTCTCTCTCTCTCTCTCTCTCTCTCTCTCTCTCTCTCTCTCTCTCTCTCTCTCTCTCTACCGTCACTCGTCAGTGATCGCAACATGAACCGTGTGAGAAAATGAACGCGTTCTTCAGCAGAGATACAGGAAGTGATAGAATATTTCTCCATTCTCCTTCACCTTTATTCCTCCTTTAATCCAGGCCGCCTGTGTCTACTTGTTGATTCACATGACTACTTATCATCCCCTCTCATGTTGCAGAGGATTAGTGGTTGCTTGCTGCTCATAACTCCACCAAAGACTCTGGACGCCATTATGTCTGTTTACATGGAGGGTGTGAGAGGCAGAGGAAATTCTGCTCTATGGAAACCTTTGAGATGTTTTAGATATTAATAAAAGTGGGGGTGGAACAGGAATGTGGTTTTATAAAAGCATTTTATGTTGAATCTAAATCCAGACTAGGGTAACTATTACATGACAATAATATGGATTGGCATTAAAGTTTGTATTCCTTTTAAAAAAACGTTTTTGTTATATTTGTTGAAATTTACAGCAATTAATTAATAAATGCCTGACAGCTGTGAGTACTAACAATAGCCATTTTCAATGTTCACGTTCATTCTGATATGTTTACGTTCATATTGATATTCTTTGTTCAACACTGGGCTGGCTTTACGGTTGGATCATTTTTAAAAACCTAGAGCCCTCTAATTGCTCACGATTAGCCACACTAACTTAAAGTTGGTACAGACATTCAGGTTTCCAATGAGTCCAATGAAAGCCCCTGGCTTTAAATTTAGATAGTTTTTTTGACAACCTGAATGTTTTGTAAATTAATCTTTACTAAAAACTTTAAAGAAGGTGCTAAAGATGTGACAAGAGGCTAGTATATGTTCCACAAAATGATATTGCAACGCTACTTTTGGATGTCAGTTAAGGACCTTTGTTTCATGTCATTCCGCTGTAAATAAAAACATGTAATTGCATGAAAAATGTAAAATGTTACCCAACCTTAACCACTAAACAGGAAAGTTGAGCACCAAAATGTGCTATTCCAACTCATCCACCAAATAGGGGAAGTTTGAGCATAAGGTTAAGGAGAGCAGGCTTCCGGTAATCCCCCCTCAGCTGTCTGTGTATTATTGCATAATGGAGCAAGATTGGAATTATAGGGATTCTTATGGGCAATAATCCCTCCGCACTGGTTTATCCTCCCTGTCTGTCAGTGGCCTGACATTTAAAAAATTGTTTGTTTAAATTTGATGGCGGCTATTATGAGGGACCACAGAGACGGATTGCTTGGAGCATCGCTGCTGAGAGGTTGCTCGGCCCCAAAAGCTGAATGATCTGACAAATCCTCCAAAAGGGAGGTTAAACGAGAGCAACATGTTTTAAAAGGAATACATCGGATCTCTTAAATAAGCAGAATCAATGAATGTAGTTCTCCCTCCTCGGGAGCAGGGAGAGTTGCCGGCGGTATTATTAATCCAGATGATCTTGTCCTATATACTGTATCACTAATCAAATCCCTTCATCGCCTTATCATGTGAGACCGATCCTGACATCATCCGCTGGGCAGCTTGTCCTTGGAAAAACGGACCTAAGCGCCGTCACCGGCTGTTTGGTTGGATGTAAACTGGATACGTTCAAGGGAAAAGGGAGAAAGGGTAACGACCAATTGGGGAATCTGGTTTTGGTAAAAAAGTTACTGACTTGTGTTCTCACCCATTTCACATGTTCTGTCCATGCTAATGTAGAAATAATGGGGTCACATTCCCAAATCAGCACTGACATGAATAGGAAACCACGGTTAGGAAAGTCCAAACATTTCCTATTTCCAAGACCTGTCAGTGTTGCCCAATGATTGAGGTGCGTTGGGTTCTGTCCATATGTCTGATTTATTGCAACCAAATCCATGTATTAGAAAAATCTATGAACAAATGTAAAGGCCATGGGTGTAAAGGCCAAGGCTCCTTATTTTCAATTGTTTAAAATAAAAAAAATACTTGTTCGCTGATCCCTGTCGCTATATTGTGCACATTCTCTAATAAAGTATATTAAAAAAAAATTAAAAAGGAAAGTCCAAACATAACCTTGTTATTACCTGAAGTCACTGTACGGGTGGATGATCCACACTCCAAAGCTCTTGACCCTGGCCTGCTCTGCAGCAACCCCCTTGTGGCTGCCGAACATGCGGAGGGAGAACTTGTTGACCCCGGGCTCCAGCATTGACCCAAACTTCTTTTGGAAGTAGTTGGACCGGTCCGATGAGGGTCTGGTGTCGTCGTTGCCTCCTTCGACCTCCTCGCTGATCTCCAGCAGGCCATCCGGATCTGCCGTATAGTCGTCATTGTGAGTCTGAACCAAGGAGAAGAGCGTTTTGGTCACATCGGCCCTCTTCTCTGCCTTTGGGGAGGGGGTATCAGGGGGGGTCGTCCTCTGGGAGCCACTTCTCCACTTCGAGAAGCGGAGGTTGCTCCAGCTGCGGTATCTGGAAGTCTCCGGTTTGAGAGACGGGCTCTCGCCAAGGTTTCTCTGGTCCTCGATACTCCGGGAGAGGCTGTTCATTTTCAAACTTTGCATTTCAAACTATAAGCAGGACCAGAGGGCTCTGTTGTCCCTGAGACTTGGCTTGTACGTGCCTGGTCGTAAAGTTCACTTAATAATAAAGTCCAATGCAGCTGCCATTTTCATATAATGACATTTAAAAAAAATCCTTCTCAAAGTATTAAAACATATTCTGAAATACTTTTAAGCAGGTCGTAGATTAAAAATATAAAACTGTGACACCACAGCAACGGAATAACTGCATTAAATATCAGGTGGTTACTTTAGCTCTCTACATATTAGCAAATACACATTTCATTTTACAATAAAGAGTAAATGGCTTTCTCAAATCCATAAAAAAAAGTTGACGCCAGTAAGAAAAAGTACTTCCCTGCGGTTTGATGTATGAATCATCCGCGTCGTAAAAATGTAAACGTCCGCCTCAGATGCATGTTGTATGTCTTTGTTTGACCGGACGCAAATTCCCAGAGAGGCTTCAGTAGCCTTCAATAATCGGCTTGTTGGTATCACTGCGTCCACTCACCTCTCTCCTCCTCTCCTCCTCCTCTTCCTCCTCCCCTCCCTCCTCGGGGACTAGTCCCGGGGTGGTGATGCGGCTGCACGTCTCGTTGCGCAGTCCGGACCGAGAGGCTCCAGGTGAGCCGCAAAGACAGCGCTATGAGTTGAGCTACTGGTCAAAGGAGAGAACAACAGCGCCTTCACACCTGCAATAAATCATATAAATATCATCATATATATAATTATAGACTCAATTCATTATTAAATTCCTTACTGTAAGAGTTTAGGGAATTAAACGTATTTTGACAACAACAAAAACAAGTATCTGAGGAAGGAGAAAGCCTTCACAGTAATTCTTGTATTTTACCACTCGATGGCCCTAGCAGCTAAGAAGGATCTGTGGAGGTCATTGGTCGTTACACCTTCGGTCTCTGTGGTTCTTTCTCCTTGGTGGCCAGCTCGTCTGCTTTTGTTCTCTACAATAGTTTGGGAGATATGTCAGTCAATATGACGTGGAAGTTCTGTTGCACAAACTCTGAATACTTACTAACTTGTGCAACATGTTCTGAATGCATGTTGCTATCAGTGTGACACCATACAGGGCCGTAGACATGAAGGCGGATGAAATGGGAACAGACCCCTCAGCCCGCATTGAAGCATTTTTCCTTTTTTTTTACTGCAGAAAGAAAATAATGAGAGAGCTAATAACCACTGGAGAAGCAGGAAGGACATGTTTCACAGTCAAGCTTTTATTTTTAAAAAAGTGTCAGAACAAAAGTCAGTTTCTACACTCAAAATCATATTTCCATCTAACCTTCCTGTGTCGTCCACTTCAGTTCCTGCTTTCATATATTTATATAAATGGACCACACAGATTGTGTGTCTCTAGGCATCAAACAACCAAAGGGATTTACAGCGGGTATCAGTTCATCGCTCTCTGCACTTTATGAAACTTCCCTCTTTGTCAACAGACCGGGTGAGTAACTCACTCAGCATTCTGTGTATCATAAACAATCATTTAATATACTACACAACTATAGTTTGTGATATGGTAAGTGAGTTTTACTCTGATGGGGAGAGAGACGGTTCTTTCTAAAAAGAAATTTAAAAAATAAGAAGGAAGCTGATGGCTGATTGGATCAATTGATAACACCTGAGGCAATTACTGACATCACGAGGGCTCTGGGTGAATTACAATCAGTTTCATCTGGAACTGTTTTAGTGGTAACATAATGAAATCGGTGTCTTCAAAAGGCAAACGTGTGCGTCTTTCTAAAGATATGCCTTCCAGCCATGAGAGTGGCAGTAATTCAAGTGAAGACTTCAGGTTGGACCTGGTGTCACATTAACACCAGGTTTGGAACAAATAATACAAGCTAATTAGATTAGATTTTATACTTTATTTATTTCCTGGGGGAATTTTCATGAAGCAGCAGCAAAACATTTTTTTACAAAATAAACAATACAATAAAATCAAATATCTGATAATATTACATTTAAGAATTGAAATAAAAAAGCAAAATAAAATCCAAATGAAAGTGTACACAGTGTATTTAAAGTGTAAAGTGACAGCGGGGCAGGTTTATTGATGTTCAATTTAAGGAGGGTTTGGCCAGAGGTGATTTTCTATAAAGTCTAAAGCAGTGGGCAGGAATGATCTCCTTGTATCTCTCCAGTTATTAAAGCTGTTGGGCTAAATTGACTATATCTTAGTCTAAATATATGCAGTATAAACTATTAAATATCAGCTCCTGGCCCAAAGTAAATTAGCCAGACTAAATCTACAGTGACACCTGTTAGAGATGCAACATTTGTATTACTGTAAAGAATCTCGGCGTTATCTTTGATCGGGACTTGTCCTTTAACTCCCACATAAAGCAAATCTCAAGGACTGCATTCTTCCATCTACGTAATATTTAAAAAATCAGGCACATCTTGTCTCAAAAAGATGTAGAGAAATTGGTTCACGCGTTCGTTACTTCAAGACTGGATTACTGCAACTCCTTATTATCAGGCTGCACTAATAAGTCTCTTAGGTCCCTCCAGTTGATCCAGAATGCTGCAGCTCGTATTCTCACTAAAACTAAGAAAAGAGATCACATTACTCCTGCACTAGCTGCTCTGCACTGGCTCGCTGTAAAATCAAGAATCACTTTTTAAATTCTTCTCTTAACCTACAAAGCCTTAATTGGTGATGCACCATCATATCTTAAGGAGCTTGTAGTACCGTATCGCCCCACCAGAGAGCTGCGCTCACTAAATGCGGGGCTACTTGTAGTTCCTAGAGTCTTAAAATGTAAAATGGGAGCCAGAGCCTTTAGTTATCAAGCTCCTCTTTTATGGAACCAACTTCCAATTTCAGTCCGGGAGGCAGACACAGTCACCACATTCAAGAGTAGACTTAAGACTTTCCTCTTTGACAGAGCTTATAGTCAGGGCTGAATCAGGTTCACCTGGTCCAGCCCCTGGATATGCTGGTATAGGCTTATAGCTGCTGGGGATGTTTAGGATGCACTGAGCACCTCTCTCCTCTTTTCTTTCTCCTATGGATGAATCTTCATCTCTCCATCACACATGACTAGCTCTGCTTTCTCCCCGGAGTCCTTCTGACCTCACGTCTCATGGGGTCATCGGGCCCTATGAGACGGCATAGATCCCATCTGCTGATGGACCATTGATGGTTGGATCGTTTCTGACACCAGCTGTGCCACTGCCCTGCTGGGACTCCGCCTACTCCTCCACTCTGCCTCCATCTCCTGATGGATGGTGGAGGTCTCCATCGTGGAATATGCCTAAATATGAACTATTGATAAACTCTGTCAAATTCATTGAATGTATTTTTACTCTAAATCTGTCCTTCTGTACACGTTACATCTATTGCATCTGTCCATCCTGGAGAGGGATCCTCCTCTGTTGCTCTCCTGAAGGTTTCTTCCCTTTTTCCCCCTGAAGGGTTATTTGGGAGTTTTTCCTGGTCCGATGTGAGGTTTTGGGGCAGGGATGTCTATGTGTACAGACTGTAAAGCACCGGAGAAAGCCGGGTGCGCGTGCTTCTTCACCGCTCCCCCTGCCTCCAGCCTCCGCGGAGCTCAGCTGGCCGGCGACTGCAGTGACCCTCCTCGCCACCAGGGGGTGATGACAACAGCCCAGCAGCGGCACGAGTGAGCAGGGATCACAGCACGGAGAGTCCCAACACGGACCTCGTCAACGCAGAACCTCACAGCAGGCCGTCCGAAGTCTCCATGCAGCCCTGAACGCACCATCTCCATAACACCATGCAGGACAGAAAGAAGGATCATGTGTCACATTGTAATACCTTCATCTTTTGGGTGTGATGTATGTCATACACCACTAGATGGCAGTGTATGACCATGCACCACTTCAATCATTATTGTTGTGAGGATGCTGCGGCCCTGAGGAGAGGTGCCCTAACCTAACCTTTCCCACGTGGTTTTCATCCCTTATTCTAACCCTAAGCCCCCACCCGCCCTAACCTAACCCTCGCCGAAAAAACGCACGATCATACACAAAATGCATCAGAAATCGCTCTCAGACCTTCAGAAAAAAAGTTATTTCAAGAAAAAACGTTTTCAGGGTCGGAAAAACGTAAATATCGGGCACTTCCCAAGGTCCCACAGCCTCGGTCCCATGAGCTTTATTGTGCGCAATGGTCAGTTCAGGGGGGGGGGTAGACCCTGTCGGCGAGGCTCTACGACCGCCGGTTCAAAAGTATATAGCCAACGGGCCGTCCCGTATTTTGAATCCCTCACCTGGGACCTTTCCCAAGGTCCTAGAGCTTCGGGGATGGTATGGTTGGAAGCGCAAGGGCCAAATTATGGCGGGCAGATCCAAACAGATTTTCTCTAGGACATTCAGAAAAAAAGTTTTCATCCCTTATTCCTAACCCTAACCCATCACGCTTTAGAAACACCTGGATCAGAGCCAGCTGTGGCTAAACCCCGAACCACGTAAACAGAAAACGACCAACTCTATTCACTCTGAATTTATTTAGATAACAAAAATAACAAAGGTCATAGTTTATCAAAACAATCCTTAAGGAACAAAACAACAACTGCACCGCTCAACATGCACGAGCGGAGCAGCGGAGGTCATGACCTCTGAGGAGCTTCAAGACATCTTCTGGAAGATGAACACCAGGTAGATACCTGGAACACAGGAAGGGAGCATCACAAGGAGGCAGGAAGGGATTCATCACAAGGAGGCAGGAAGGGATTCATCACAAGGAGACAGGAAGGGAGCATCACAAGGAGGCAAGAAGGGAGCATCACAAGGAGGCAAGAAGGGAGCATCACAAGGAGACAGGAAGGGAGCATCGCAAGGAGGCAGGAAGGGAGCATCACAAGGAGGCAGGAAGGGATTCATCACAAGGAGACAGAAAGGGAGCATCACAAGGAGACAGGAAGGGATTCATCACAAGGAGACAGGAAGGGATTCATCACAAGGAGACAAAGAGAGCATCACAAGGAGACAGGAAGGGAGCATCACAAGGAGACAGGAAGGGAATCATCACAAGGAGACAGGAAGGGAGCATCACAAGGAGGCAGGAAGAGATTCATCACAAGGAGACAGAAAGGGAGCATCACAAGGAGACAGGAAGGGATTCATCACAAGGAGACAGGAAGGGAGCATCACAAGGAGACAGAAAGGGAGCATCACAAGGAGACAGGAAGGGATTCATCACAAGGAGACAGGAAGGGATTCATCACAAGGAGACAAAGAGAGCATCACAAGGAGACAGGAAGGGAGCATCACAAGGAGACAGGAAGGGAATCATCACAAGGAGACAGGAAGGGATTCATCACAAGGAGACAGAAAGGGAGCATCACAAGGAGACAGGAAGGGATTCATCACAAGGAGACAGGAAGGGAGCATCACAAGGAGACAGGAAGGGATTCATCACAAGGAGACAGAAAGGGAGCATCACAAGGAGACAGGAAGGGATTCATCACAAGGAGACAGGAAGGGAGCATCACAAGGAGACAGGAAGGGATTCATCACAAGGAGGCAGGAAGGGAGCATCACAAGGAGGCAGGAAGAGATTCATCACAAGGAGGCAGGAAGGGATTCATCACAAGGAGGCAGGAAGGGAGCATCACAAGGAGGCAGGATGGGTTCAAAGGGAACAGGAAGGACACTCACTGGCTGCGTCCCACTCCGATCTGCTGAGCGTACCCTGCACAGAACAAAGGAGCGTTAGAGGAAGTGGGCCGGCGCGTTAGAGGAAGTGGACTGCCGGCCTTCAGGAGACCCACCAGTGGGAGTTGGACTCCGGCCTTGACGCTATGCTCTTGAGCATGGCGGTACTCGTCCCCGCCGTCCGCGGCCTGCCGGCCTCCGTCCTCTCCGGGAAACGGCTGAAGGACAACGAGCACAGATTCACCGAGCGGCACGAGAGGCGGCTTCACGCTTCAGACTCACCGAGTTACAGACACACGCGACGCCACGACCGCCACCACATGGGCGACCCCCAGCCTGACCCCAGCCTGACCCCAGCCTGACCCCAGATCCAAGCCTGACCCCAGCCTGACCCCAGCCTGACCCCAGCACCAAGCCTAACCCCCAGCGGCTCCAGTATATATATATATATATATATATACATGAACAATAGATGTCATGTGACCAGGCAGGAGGCAGGAGGCAGCAGGGAGACAGGTAGCGGTGAGACAGGCAGGAGGCAGCAGGGAGACAGGCAGGAGGCAGCAGGGAGACAGGCAGGAGGCAGCAGGGAGACAGGCAGGAGGCAGCAGGGAGACAGGCAGGAGGCAGCAGGGAGACAGGGAGGAGGCAGCAGGGAGACAGGTAGCGGTGAGACAGGCAGGAGGCAGCAGGGAGACAGGCAGGAGGCAGCAGGGAGACAGGCAGGAGGCAGCAGGGAGACAGGCAGCAGGGAGACAGGCAGGAGGCAGCAGGGAGACAGGGAGGAGGCAGCAGGGAGACAGGTAGCGGTGAGACAGGCAGGAGGCAGCAGGGAGACAGGCAGGAGGCAGCAGGGAGACAGGCAGCAGGGAGACAGGCTGGAGGCAGCAGGGAGACAAACAGCAGGGAGACAGGCAGGAGGCAGCAGGGAGACAGGTAGCGGTGAGACAGGCAGGAGGCAGCAGGGAGACAGGAAGGAGGCAGCAGGGAGACAGGGTCCCCTGTGGCCCACAGACTTTGAGGGGAACTCCTTTACCTGCAGCGCCATCATCTTCATCATGAGGCTGCGATGCTCCTCCTTCTTCACTTTCTCCTCAAAGAACTCAGAGAACCTCTTCTTCATCACCAGGCGCATGTTGTACCGCTTCGCCATGCTGCAGACACCGGGAGAACCGGGAGAACCCTGAGAACCACGAGGTGCTCCACAGCAGCAGGACTAGAGTCATCAGAAGTACTTTACAGTAGTAGCAGTACTAGTCATTAGAAGTACTCTACAGTAGTAGCAGTACTAGTCATTAGAAGTACTCAACAGTAGTAGCAGTACTAGAGTCATCAGAAGTACTCTACAGGAGTAGCAGTACTAATCATTAGAAGTACTCTACAGTAGTAGTAGCAGCAGTACTAGAGTCATCAGAAGTACTCTCCAGTAGTAGCAGTACTAGAGTCATCAGAAGTACTCTACAGTAGTAGCAGTACTAGTCATTAGAAGTACTCTACAGTAGTAGTAGCAGCAGTACTAGTCATCAGAAGTACTCTACAGTAGTAGCAGTACTAGAGTCATCAGCAGTTCCGATGTGGGGGTCAAAGGTCAGCAGTTCTTCGTCCTCGTCTTCGTCAGCGCGTCCCGTCTTACTGTTCAAACAGAGGGAAGTAGACGAGGAACTCGGGGACGTCCACCACGGCCTCCAGGCTGAAGTGGTACTGACAGCCAAACAGAGGGTAGAACCCTTTAGAACCGAAGGACACCTGGAACACCTCGCTGCCGAAGGACAGGGAGGACGACGCCTCCACGCGTTTACTGAGAAGGGGGGGGGGGGGGGGGGAGCACCACACGTTAGGTTCTGGACTCCTACAAGAACCGTCAGCCACCTGCTAGAGCTTGGTTCTTACACCTTCTAGAGCTTGGTTCTTACACCTAGAGCTTGGTTCTTACACCTGCTAGAGCTTGGTTCTTACACCTTCTAGAGCTTGGTTCTTACACCTTCTAGAGCTTGGTTCTTACATCTTCTAGAGCTTGGTTCTTACATCTTCTAGAGCTTGGTTCTTACACCTGCTAGAGCTTGGTTCTTACACCTGCTAGAGCTTGGTTCTTACACCTGCTAGAGCTTGGTTCTTACACCTGCTAGAGCTTGGTTCTTACATCTTCTAGAGCTTGGTTCTTACATCTTCTAGAGCTTGGTTCTTACATCTTCTAGAGCTTGGTTCTTACACCTGCTAGAGCTTGGTTCTTACACCTGCTAGAGCTTGGTTCTTACACCTTCTAGAGCTTGGTTCTTACACCTAGAGCTTGGTTCTTACACCTGCTAGAGCTTGGTTCTTACACCTGCTAGAGCTTGGTTCTTACACCTTCTAGAGCTTGGTTCTTACACCTGCTAGAGCTTGGTTCTTACACCTTCTAGAGCTTGGTTCTTACACCTTCTAGAGCTTGGTTCTTACACCTAGAGCTTGGTTCTTACACGAGTTCGAAGGCGTCCGGCGTGGTTCCGATGAAGAACCCTCCGGGCTTCAGGCGCTCACAGGCGTTCCTCAGCATCATGTCGGCCTTGGGCTCGCTCTCGAAGGAGTAGTGGTACACGAACTGGCAGCTGCAGATGTCGAACATCTGCTCCGGGTTCTCCAGCTTCTCCGACAGAACCTCCTGTCCCACGGTCAAACGAGAGCATGTGAGGTTCTCTAGCTGTTCTACAGAGGTTAGGGGGAACTGTTCTAGGTGTTCTACCTTGGCATATAGTGAGGTTCTCTAGCTGTTCTACAGAGGCTAGGGGGAACTGTTCTAGGTGTTCTACCTTGGCACAGTCGGCTGTGATGAATTGGGCACTGAAGATGTTCTCGTTGGCGTGGCTTTTCTTCTTCATGTCTTCGTAGCGACTCTGGCACTGCTCCACCGACACGGCAGCGATATCTGAACCAGATTATTGATCAGGTCAAACATCTCCTCCTGAACATGAGCTCCAGATTATTGATCAGGCCAAACATCTCCTCCTGAATATGAGCTCCAGATGACTGATCAGGTCAAACTCCTCCTGCTGAGCGCGGGTCACATGGTGCGATGCGTCTCCGTCAGGTCTGCAACAAGGAGGAGCAACAAGGAGGAGCGGTACCTGCACAGACCAGGTGGTCGATCCCTCCTCTCCTCCACTTCAGCAGGTCTCCTCCTTTTCCACAGCCGAGGTCCAGCACAGAGACCGGCCGAGGCCCCGCCCCCCGGACCTGGTCCAGGATCTCCCCTACCAGTCAAAGTAGAAACCACAGGTATGTTCAGGTGTTTCTCTTCCCTTTACCACCTTCCCTCACATCATGTTCTCAAAGTCTAGAGTGTACACACGGTGCGTAGTGCGTACGCCTTATTCTTGGAGTCAGCGTCAGATGCACAAAGCTTATTATTGGGGGGGGGGGGGGGGGGGGACGTTGCTGTGGAGACGACCGACAGACGTCTAGCTTAATAACAGGACAACAACGTCTTCAAGGGGAGGAGAGGACATCACTGCTGCTGGCATCGAGCGCCAGAGGGAAAGTTACAGGGGCTGAGAGATTTTATTTTAACTCAAAATTCCTGGAGTCATCGTCTCAATAGGACACGGAGGACGTGATGAAGACTCCCACATGGAACCCTTAGGAGGCAGCAGACAGAGATGAAGACGATGATGAACTGCTGCTAGTTGACAGATAAGCCCCTCGTACATGTACAGATTATATTTATACACTGTATATAATCAAATATGTACATTTTAATTTTCTGAACTTACATTTTCCCTTCAGCTCTGGGTTTGTTTGTAAATTGAATTAATTAATCTCGGTATAGCCCTGTTTGTGTGTTGTTGTTGTTGTTGTTGCCCATCTCTATTGCCTGTACTAGGTAGGTATTAAAAAATATTCTACAAATATAATTTAGAATTATAAAAAAAACTAAGAAATACATTATTGTTAATAGTTGTTTAAAAAATGTATTAACAAGAAATAAGAACACAATGCAAGACGGTCAACCCTTTCATTGGTTAATAGTCTCATATTATCATTTCATGACAATTGCTCATATACACTTAGCCTGAATAACTATATTTAGTATTTTTAACAACGGTTAAATGTTATTTCACAAGTTTAAAAAAAGTGCCTACATAGTATTTTTAATGCTGGATTCCAGACATTGACCTAAGAGAAGTGTGTGTACTGCGGGACGCGAGGCCAGGACACCTCGTGTCCATCGTCTCTGCTTTGCTCGGCCTGGAGGACTTATTGATCAACACTCACCGATCAAGACGCTCTTCAGCCAGTTGTTGAAGTTCCTCATGAAGAAGATTTTGCTTTGACTTCTCGCAGCCAGACCGACTTCCTGCAGGCGGTTGTAGTGACTGGCGACCTTCACACTGTGATCCGTGGCCTGGTGGACAGATCAATAACCTATCACACTGATCAGTGGCCTGGTGGACAGATCAATAACCTATCACACTGATCAGTGGCCTGGTGGACAGATCAATAACCTATCACACTGATCAGTGGCCTGGTGGACAGATCAATAAACTATCACACTGGTCAGTGGCCTGGTGGACGAGTCAAAGATCAATAACCTATCGGAGAGATTGATCATCAGTAATCTACCAGGCTCTTGGGCGGCGAGACGCGGCCGTCGTCTTCTTCTCGTCTCCTCTTCATGGATGCCTTGTGTCCTCCCTCCTCGTCTCCTCCCTCCTTCAGCAGCTCCATCCTTTCAACGAAGCTCAGACCGCAGCGACCGCAGAGAGCCGATTGGTCGGCGCTGGGGCCGGTTGCCGGGTTACGAGGAGGCGGAGCGCTGTTCCAGGTGAAGTGCACTGGCCTGAAACGAAGACGAGGGTGAGGAAGAAGAGGAGACACGCTGGAACATGTAGCCTCCTTCAGAAGACACAGGAAGTCAGAGAGGGACACTTCCTGTTGAGGATCTGGGGGTCTCTGAGGGTCCCTGAGGGGTCTCTGAGGGTCCCTGAGGGTCCCTGAGGGTCCCTGAGGGGTCCCTGAGGGTCTTTGAGGGTCCATGGGGGTCTCTGAGGGGTCCCTGAGGGTCTTTGAGGGTCCATGGGGGTCTCTGAGGGGTCCCTGAGGGTCTCTGGGGTGGCTCTGAGGGGCCTTGGGCGTCTCTGAGGGTATCTGAGGTTCCCAGGGGGTCTCTGAGAGTATCCAAGTGTCTCTGGGGGGCCTCGGGGGTCTCTGAGGAGTCTCTGAGGGTCCCCGGGGGTCTCAGCAGACCTGCAGCTTTCAGGGACCGTGCTCCAGAGAAGACCTGAACGCTGATTCTCCATCTTTAGGTCTGATGCTGCGTTCACACCGGACGCGTCGAGACGAGACGCAGCGGGGGCGTGGCTTATCGCGCCCGCTTCTTCAGCCATATTAATCTTTTCCTTAACCAGATGTTGTGTCTTCACTTGTCGCCCTGTGAGTCGCCCTGCTGCTGCCCCTCTCTCTCTCCTTCTCTCTGGACTCTGCGGTCCTGACTTCCACGGCCCTCCGCCCCTCCGCCAATGTTCCCGCTGCTCTCTCTCTCTTCTCTCTATGATTCGTGTCTCTGAGACTTTTCCTCCTCCGGCGGCAGATCTCCGCTGCCATGAAACACATATGCCGGCGCTTGGTTCATAGTGAAGTACAACACACAGCCAGCGAGAATAAAAGCAAATGCACACATTCTAAACGTATCGGGTAGTCCCACGGCTTCTCCAACCTCCTTCCACGCTTCATCTTTATCCGGTTTCGGTAAGTAAAGAGTTGTGTCAAAGTTCGGGGTGCCCACGAACAGCGACAATAATCTTTTTCTCCACTTTCTAAACCGGCCGGCAGAACGATGACGAGCGGAGCTTCTCAACGCTGATTGGCTGACGCAACTATGACTCACGCGTTTCTGCTGCTCGAGTTCAGAAATTTCAACTCGCGCGTCGAGAAGCTGCGTCGGTTCGCTCTGTTCGCTCTGTTCGCCCCGCGACATTCGCTCTGTTCGTGCTGCTCAGACGCGCCTGACGCGCTGCACGCAGGAAAAAAAACAGCGTCGCAGCTTTGACGCAGCTTTGCATTGACTTAACATGTAAACCAGACGCAGCCGACGCGTCCGGTGTGAACGTACCTTGACTCTTGGACCAGGAAGTAGGACTCAGGTCTGAATCCACAACTACACCGTGGTGTGTTCAGGTTCAGGTCTGAATCCACAACTACACCGTGGTGTGTTCAGGTCTGAATCCAGAACTACATCGTGGTGTGTTCAGGTGTCATTGTTATTGTTTACTCCTCGTCTCATTGCGTGAAGCCATAGATCAAATCGTTGCTGTAGTTTGTTTACAGTTTACTGGTCGAGCAAAAATAAATAAGATTAACTTGTTCGCTGCTGTTCGGACCGACGTCAGTTACAGGACCCGGTTCCTGTTTCTACAAGCTTTAGTTCTACAGAACCGTTAATTACTTGACCCGGTTCCTCTGCTTCTACAAGCTTTAGTTCTACAGAACCATCAGTTACTGGACCCGGTTCTTTCGTTTCTACAGAACCATCAGTTACTGGACCCGGTTCTTCCGTTTCTCCGCACTTTAAGGACCCACGCAGCCTCTCGGGCTCCTCCCGCCTCCTGCGGCTCAACCGGCTCCGTCCTCCGCTCCCACAACGAGCAGCCGGACCCGGACCCGCAGCCCCATCCTGGTTGAACCCGGTCGTGGCTGGACCAGGTCCTGGTGTGCGCTGTCTTTTCTCCGAAGGCTACTAGGATGATGGTTTCTCAAACTAAATCCCCAACAAAACAATGGACTCACGGCGCTCTGCAGACTGGACCCGTGCGTGCGACGCAGCTTTCGGATGTGTAGACGTCATATTACGGCGTCACGTTACTCATATGGCGACCCGCTACGTCATATTATGGCGTCACAGGCCGTTAGCGACAAAGGACCGGTGTTCTGTCATTTTTTTGCTGCCTTGTCAGAATTTGCTACCGCTGCATAAACCGATAGTTGGGTATCGATTCATGCTACCCTATCTGATAGGATGTTATTGTACTATCAAAATATGCTTTTCTTTCAAAGTTCAATGTTTCACTTTTCATTGTTAAAGTGTTTATCTTCAACACGAAATACCCTAATAATAAACCAGTGCTTTATTATGATAATGTGAACAAACTCATGTTTACAATAATTTGTTGACACAAAAGAAATAGCAACTGCTTATCACTCATTAATCTACATGTCATTACTACATATTATTACTACCTGTACAATATACATGCTGAATGTACTTTTAACTAGGGAAATAATCGGGATTTTGAGGGATGTCACTCCCCGTTATCAGACATGCATCGACAGGGTGGCAAAACATTATGGGCGTGTCAAACAAACTCGGAAAATCGACTCGGCGCATGCCAATACCACAAGGTATCAGTTCTCGACAAGTAGCATGAAGTGATAGAACACCGGCGTTTATCAATCCAATAACACGGAACAGATTTGTCATTTTATTTTATAACATGTATGTATATATATATGTATATATATATATATATATATATATATATATATATATATATATTTTTTTTTTTTTTTCTTTTATATATTTTTTTATTTAACCTTTATTTAGCCAGGCGAGACTGATTAAGAACAAATTTTTTTTTACAACTGTGGCCTGACAAGAGGCCAAACCTCTTGTAGGAGACATAAATAAATAACAAATAAACACGGTTAAAAAAAAAAAAAACACACACAGTTAAAAGGTGCCTAAGAGCGGAGGAACCGACATGCTAACAACCTGAGAAACAGCTGCATTTGTTCTTTAACAAGTCCGTGATCATGGCTTTAAAGGCCGACTTAGAGACATAGCTCTGTAGTTGCAGTGATTTCTGGAGTTCATTCCAGGTTGTAGCTGCAGCAACATTAAACAAACACAAACCAAGTGCAGAGAAATTCTTAGGGACATTCAGCAAAATACAGTTAGCAGAGCGAGTGTTGTAAGCAGGGGATGAGATATGTGCAACAGCTGACAAAGGTATATATATATATATAAAAAAATTTGCCCCGACATAATCTGCGACGCACACAAGCCTCTCTTGTTCAGAGGGCCAAATGTGGAGGCGGGCCTTAGTTTGAGGACCACTGTTCTTGGCTGTTGATGTCTATCAATATTGCTCATTTTGAAAATTTGGTCAGAGGGCAATACGGATCAGAATCAGACTGGCAAGGAGGGCAATATGTGGCTGGCATGACGACCCATTAGCCAATGAGAAAGCTTGTACTGTTGATGTTCTATAACAATTCATCTTTGCAGCTTCAACTCGGTCAGATGTTTTTGGGCATTGAGTGACCTTTTTTTTTGTTTGAGCACCGGCCCCCCAAAATGGCTGTGCACGTGCCTGTATGTATATATATATATATATATATATATATATATATATATATATATATATATATTAAACCCCAAAAAAGGGCACCCAATGCCAAAAACTAATTCTGACAGAGTTAAAGCATAAGCAGCAATATGATCTGCGTTTCCTCTGGGCAGCATCAGACCGCTAGCTTACATTTCCTTTATGAATAAAGATGAATTATTATATAGCAACAACATTACAAGCATTCTGATTAGCTAATCCAGTGGTTCCCAAAGTGGGGGTCGCGACCCCTAGGGGGGGGCGGTGGTACTACAGGGAGGTCGCGGCTTCATCACCAACCCACACACACAGATGCACACATACACCGGTAAACCAATATAAAATAATCGACGTGACATGCACTGTGTTCCAACCACGCCACCAGAGCGGCTCATGTCACAGACCGACGTGGCAGAACCAGCGAGAGCGAGAGAGCGAGAGAGCGAGCGAGAGCGAGCGCGCGCGAGCGAGAGAGCGAGCGAGAGAGCGAGCGAGCGCGCGCCCGAGCGAGAGAGCGAGCGTGCGCCCGAGCGAGAGAGCGCGAGGGAGAGAGATAGTGAGGGAGCGCGAACGAGAGAGAGACACACAGCGACACAGAGCGAGAAAGATACGGAGCGACAGAGAAAGATAAAGATAAGAGAAGGAAGTATGTACAAAGATGGACGGATTTGTGACTGGTCTAAATGAACTGAGAGTAGCTATCTCCAACCAGCAACCCCGCTTTGACAAAATCTGTAAAGCAAAGCAAGCCCACACCAGTCACTGATTGATATGAATAGGAATATACATAGGAATATGATCACAAAATAAAATGTACCATGTAGACCTGCACACCTTGTTCATAATTGTTATTTTATTGTTTGAGAAAACCTGCTGTTCAATGTGAGGAAATACAGTATATGTTGTTTGCACTTTGTTTGAAATTAAGTTAATTGTATTTACAAATTATTTTATATATTTTTTTATTTTATATATATTTTATTATTGCTATTTTTTTCTTTCAGTGGACCAATGGCTGAGCAGCTTTTAGTGGACCAATGGCTGAGCAGCTTTCAGAGGACCAATGGCTGAGCAGCTTTCAGAGGACCAATGGCTGAGCAGCTTTCAGTGGACCAATGGCTGAGCAGCTTTCAGTGGACCAATGGCTGAGCAGCTTTCAATGAACCAATGGCTGATCAGCTTTCAATGAACCAATGGCTGAGCAGCTTTCAGTGGACCAATGGCTGAGCAGCTTTCAGTGGACCAATGGCTGAGCAGCTTTAAGTGGACCAATGGCTGAGCAGCTTTCAATGAACCAATGGCTGAGCAGCTTTCAGTGGACCAATGGCTGAGCAGCTTTTTTTTTTCTATTAGTGTTCAAAATCTCACATACACATATTTAAATTTTTCAGATTCTTTGTACATAGAGAAGTACAGGCCAAAAAAAGAGAAACAAACACATATGCAAATAGAGAAACAATACCATGGTAATAAAACTAATAATAATAATAAATAAAGCAGGGAGAAATCATTTTCCATAGAGTAAAGAAATACAGTCAGGCCATTTATCTGTGACATAGTTGCACCACTTTTGCCAGTGTTTAAGAAATGTTTCTGTTCTTTGATTGACATGAGCTGTGATCTGCTCCATTCTGTAGATATCCGTTACGATGTCTCTCCAAGATGTAATTGTAGGACACTCTGATAGTAACCATTTTCTAGTAACAGACTTTTTGCTGGCCACCAGCAATGCATTAATCAAGAGGCTGTCCTCTTTCGGCCAACTCTGAGGTAAATTTCCAAGTACAGAATCTTAAAGTCCAAAGGGATGTCCTCGTGAAAGATGTCCTGTAAAGTATTGTGTACCGCCTTCCAAAAGTGTTTAATGATGGGACAGTCCCAGAAGATGTGATAATGGTTTGCGCTTTGGTGTCCACATTTTCTCCAGCATTCAGAAGTGGTATCGCTATAGTGAGATGTCTGAGATGTAGGTGTAATGAAATATCTTATGTAATTTTTCCAGTTAAACTCTCGCCAGCTCATTGAACTGGTACGTTTGCATTGGTACCCCCATATTAATGTCCATTCTTCCTCAAAAATATCTATCCCAGATTCCTTTTCCCATTTTGCTTTAATGGGTCGCACATTAGGCAAGCTTCACTCGTTGTAACAGTTCAGCTCCATACTTCCTTTTTTATTAGTTGTTTTCATCATGTCATTCCAGATCCTGCTTCCCATCTCGTCAGTCCAACTCCCTTCACCTGCCTCTGATCACTCCCTCATTAGTCCCTCATTACCTTCACCTGGTCCTCACGTCCTTCTCACCTGCAGCCCATTCCCTCATTAGTCCCTCACTATTTAGCTCCCTCACTTCCACTTGTCCTCTGCCAGATTGTTTTGTGTTCTCCATGACCAAGCTCTCCAGCGTTGTACTTAGTGTTCCTTTGTTCCAGTTTGTTTTGTTTCTACTGTAACTCTCAGTAAAGTAAATTACTTTCCAGTCTGTCTCCCGAGTCGTGCATTTGGGTCCACCCTAATTCCAGCCGTGACACTCGTGTTTTTTTTTACGGTTTTGTACTTTTGGTAGAAAACAAAAATTGATACAATGTAAAAATAAATTAATGTAGGCACTGTGGCTTGGTTGGTAGAGGCGCCTGTTCGAGCCCCGTCAGTAACAATAAAAAAAAAAAATCTTTACATTTTTAGCGACCCCCTCTGAATGGCGCCCTAGGCGGCCGCCTATACCGCCTGTAGGAAAAACTGCCCCTGCGTATTGCCCTCTTACGTCATTTTCAAAATGAGCGATATTGATAGACATCAACAGCCAAGAGCAGTGGTCCTCAAACTAAGGCCCGCGGGCTGGATACGGCCCACCTCCACATTTGGCCCTCTGAACAATACCAGAGAGGCATTAGGATTTTTTTCAGTCTGGCCACGTAAATCCAAGACTAGCCCCTGTTAAATAGAACAAAATAAGAATTCATTCTCTCTCTCTCTCTCTCTCTCTCTCTCTCTCTCTCTCTCTCTCTCTCTCTCTCTCTCTCTCTCTCTCTCTCCATTCTCTAAACATAACTAACATTAGTAAACGGCTGCAAAGCTTTGAAATCACGGATTTCGTGAGTTTTAGTTTATTTTTTTTAGGAAACGTCGGACCAGTTGTGACGTCATGGTTTCAGCAGCGCTGATGTTGTGGTTGATTTATCACACAACAACGTCAGGGGACAAACACCATCATGACCTGTGTGTCTGATGCTGCGGGTCAGAGGAGAAGGAGGTGCACCCGTTTGGTGGCGCGAGGAGCACTGCGCGAGCACGACGTGGAGGAGGAGGAGGAGGAGGAGGAGGAGGGGCGCGGCGGGGGGAAGAGAGAGAGAGAGGGAGAGAGAGGGGGGACTCGTGAGCGTCGCGGAGCACGTCGGGGCGAAAGTCTCACAAGAACTCAAATAAAAGCCCCGTCGGATATCAAAACACATTTGGAGGACTTGATGACAGAAAGATAAACTTTTATTCTTAAACACTGATGAACGAAGAAAAAAAAAAGTGCCTCCTGAAAAAAGGGCACTTTTCTCAGCCAGGGCAAAGGGGCTGGTGCTTGAGCACCACTAGGGCTATATATATATATATATATATATATATATATATATATATATATATATATATATATATATATATATATATATATATATATATATATAAACAGGGCTCTCAAGCCTCACGCATTGAGCGTGAGACTCACGCATTTCGGTCTTAACTCACGCACTCCCGCCACACATCGTATTTCTCACGCTTAAAAAAACTCGGCTTTTTAATGTTTTAATGTGCCGCTGTCATTGTGGAGGAATCAAGCGCCTGGAGTTCTGCCGTGAGATGCCACTTATCAGCCAATCAAAAAGAAGAAATGGGCTATAAAACAGCCAATCAGAAGAAGCTCACTAGCATATATATATATATATATATATATATATATATATATATATATATATATATATATATATATATATATATATAGTATAGTATAGTACAGTACAGTACAGTGAGAACACAAGTACAGAGGACACGGTACTGACAAGAGTGCATCTTGATAAACGCCAGGCCACTGGTGGTGGTGAGAAGGGAGTTGCTGCCCCCTGCTGGTGATATGGAGTATGACTGCATGCTGCCTGGTGAGGAGGGTTGCGTTCAGGTTCAACTGACAGCGGAGAACTCCTTTCATGTTTGTAGCTGTCATTAAACGTCTCTTGAAGAAGCCGCTCTGGATCCAGAGGTGTTGGCTCTACAGACCTCTGACCCCCCCCCCTCCTCTCTGAGGTCCTTGAGGTCATGGTCTCACACCAGCTGTGTTTCTACATCTATTCGTTTTTTTTTAGGAATTTCAGTCAAGATTTAAAAAACACCATTACATTACGTTACATCACATGTCATTTAGCAGACGCTTTTATCCAAAGCGACTTACAATAAGTGCATTTCAACCTAGAGTACAAACTAAGAACAACAACAATACAGAAAGTAAAATTTCCTCAACATAGTCAAACTACAAAAGTACCACAATAAGATATTTAAGAGCCACTGAAGTGATAATCTGTGTTTCAATCCAGATATAGTCGGAAAAGGTGTGTTTTTCGTCTCCGTTGAAGCTGTAGAGACTTTCTGCTGTCCTGATGTCAGTGGGGAGCTGGTTCCACCAATCAGGAGCCAGGACAGCAAACAGTCTGATGTAGTGATGAGCTGGAGGTGACGGAGGTGACGCTCGGTTGGCTGTTGCCGAGCGGAGCGAACGTGCCGGGGTGTACGGTGTGACCATATCCCGGATGTAGACAGGGCCCGATCCGTTCAGAGCACGGTACGCCAGAACCAATGTTTTGAAGTGGATGCTGCTCCACCGGTAACCATGGAGAGGGCGGAGGAGTGGTGTGGGTGGAGGAGCGGAGTGGTGTGGGTGGAGGAGCGGAGTGGTGTGGGTGGAGGAGCGGAGTGGTGTGGGTGAATTTCGGGAGGCTGAAGACCATCAGCTGCATTCTGGATGAGCTGCAGAGGTCGATGGCCTCAGCAGGTAGTACTCTCTGTACTGGTCTTGTTAGACCTTAGTGCTGATAGAGGACTCCTCTCTGTACTGGTCTAGTTAGACCTTAGTGCTGATAGAGGACTCCTCTCTGTACTGGTCTAGTTAGACCTTAGTGCTGATAGAGGACTCCTCTCTGTACTGTTCTTGTTAGACCTTAGTGCTGGTAGAGGACTCATCTCTGTACTGTTCCTATTAGACCTTAGTGCTGATAGAGGACTCCTCTCTGTACTGGTCTTGTTAGACCTTAGTGCTGGTAGAGGACTCCTCTGTACTGGTCTTGTTAGACCTTAGTGCTGATAGAGGACTCCTCTCTGTACTGGTCTTGTTAGACCTTAGTGCTGATAGAGGACTCCTCTGTACTGGTCTTGTTAGACCTTAGTGCTGATAGAGGACTCCTCTCTGTACTGGTCTTGTTAGACCTTAGTGCTGGTAGAGGACTCCTCTCTGTACTGGTCTTGTTAGACCTTAGTGCTGGTAGAGGACTTCTCTCTGTACTGGTCTCGTTAGACTTTAGTGCTGATAGAGGACTCCTTTCTGTACTGGTCTTGTTAGACCTTAGTGCTGATAGAGGACTCCTCTCTGTACTGGTCTTGCTTTTCTATCTCTACTGGTCTCTAATATTCTCTACCAGTCCTTGCAAGATGTTATTTGCTTGATATGTTCTCGGCTCCTACACTATGCGTATCAAACTATGTGATGATACCATGACATTTTTCAGGTACAAGGCAAAGTATTCACAGCTGCTAGGAATTGTTATTTTGCAGTTGCGGTCTGTTTCAGGTCCTCCTGGGGATGTGCAGACAGATAGGGGGAGTGGATTTAAAGGACTGGAGGATCGTGGACCGATTCATGGCTGGAAGCTCTATAAACATGTAAATCTGACCTTACCATGTTTCAAAGCTGCAGCGTCGGCTAAACGAAGCCGCGCCGCTCTAAAAGCTTCTCCAGTCATTCAGGTGACTCCGTTTACACAGGAAGCCGTTTTCAGACAGACGAGGCTTTGATACTCGAATACCCCACTACTAACCCTCCACCCCCCTTCCAGCCCACCACCACTAGCACTGTGTGAGGGGATCTCCAGGGACCGCATCTATTCTACCTTCATTACCACACACACACACACACACACACACACACACACACACACACACACACACTTGCATCTATCATCACCGACAACCTTTTGTACCAACCTAAACAACAGTTTCATTCTAAACATGAACAACCAATCTGAGGAAAAAAGAGGTCCTCGAAGGTATGGTTTAAAAGTAAACCTGCAAACAACCGTGAGCTGCATGTTTCATACGTTCATCAACAGCTGGTGTGTGAGCTGCATGTTTCATACGTTCATCAACAGCTGGTGTGTGAGCTGCATGTTTCATACGTTCATCACCAGCTGGTGTGTGAGCTGCATGTTTCATACGTTCATCTCCAGCTGGTGTGTGAGCTGCATGTTTCATACGTTCACCAGCTGCTGTGTGAGCTGCATGTTTCATACGTTCATCTCCAGCTGCTGTGTGAGCTGCATGTTTCATACGTTCATCTCCAGCTGCTGCGTGAGCTGCATGTTTCATACGTTCATCTCCAGCTGGTGTGTGAGCTGCATGTTTCATACGTTCATCTCCAGCTGCTGCGTGAGCTGCATGTTTCATACGTTCATCACCAGCTGGTGCCTGAGCTGCATGTTTCATACGTTCATCACCAGCTGGTGTGTGAGCTGCATGTTTCATACGTTCATCTCCAGCTGCTGCGTGAGCTGCATGTTTCATACGTTCATCTCCAGCTGGTGTGTGAGCTGCATGTTTCATACGTTCACCAGCTGCTGTGTGAGCTGCATGTTTCATACGTTCATCTCCAGCTGGTGTGTGAGCTGCATGTTTCATAAGTTCACTAGCTGCTGGTGTGTGAGCTGCATGTTTCATAAGTTCACCAGCTGCTGTGTGAGCTGCATGTTTCATACGTTCATCACCAGCTGGGTCGAACTCTCGATTAGAAAGGACCTGTTTGTCAGTCACCAGAATCCGTTGTTTTATTCCAGAGGTTTCTTTTCTTTGTATTGATCAAATGAATTAAACCAAACACAAGGAACACACAGACATGAGAATACCTTTTCTCTTTCATGACATGTTGACTAAGTGAGAGTTTGTGGAGCTGCTTCATACACAGGACCGGTTCTGGTTCTGGTCTGTGGGGGTTCAGGTCTTCCAGGTGAAGCGTTACTGTTCTGCTCTGATTCTTCCTACGGACCTATCGGGGGAGTCAGGAGGAGCCAGTGTTCTGGAGAAACCCGACCTGCCGCTAATGTTCTGGCTCACTGTGTGTTGTAAAGGGGATTCCTGGAGCCGCCAGGGAGTGAGGGGTGTCCACAAAGCACCGGAGGTTATTGTATTGGCCACTTGAGTTTATTTCTATAATGTGAGAATATTTCTATCAGACAAGGACATTTAGTCGTGAATCACCACCTTAACTCGTGGAAGAGTTTGAGCTATGTGATCCGGGGCACCAGGGTCCCCCAAGGTGAAGGTCTTGGGGGGCGAGCCCAGACTAAAACCCTGATGGATAGCAGCCCCCGGAATGAAGCTACCTCACTCGGACCAGGGAAACAGGGGCACCCTCCCAGAGCCAGACCCAGGAGATTGAAAGATAGATAGATTAAAAAATGTAAATAAAGGAAATAAAAGGGTATGAAGGGTATAAATATATATATAAGTATATCAAGTGACAGCGGTGCAAGGTTTTTGATGTTGTTCAAAGTGAGGAGTGGGTCAGTGATCCATGTGGACAATCGTCTCTTCAGTGTCCTCCTCGCAACGGGAGCTCAGGGCGAACATCTGGGGGCCGGGCCTGCGCAGGGCTTCCATTCATCACCGGTCCTGTTTGTGATATTTACGTACAGGTATAGGTAGGCGCAGCCGGGGGGGACGAAACTTCAGGTTTGGGGGTCTCTGGATCTCCTCTCTGCTGTTTGCAGATGATGTGGTCCCGTTGGCCTCGGACCTTGACCTCCGGCATTCGCTGGGCGTTTAGAAACGAGTGTGAAGCGGTGGGACGAGAGGCAGCACCTCCACATCTGAGGCCGTGGTGCTCTGGAGAAACCGGTGGACTGGTCCTCCAGTTGGGGACGGAGTGTCCCAAGCAAAGGAGTTCCAGTATCTTGGGGTCTTGTTTACCAGTGAGGGTCAGATGGAGGACGATGGACAGGCGGGTCGGTGCGCTGCACCATCGTGGTGGTCTAGGATCCAACACTCACCTCTGAAAACAAACTCCAGGTTGTGACCGAAAGAACCAGGTCTAGGATACAAGTGGACAAAATTAGTTTTCTCCATAGGGGGGCTGGACTCAGCCTGAAGATAGGGGTAGGAGATGAGTTTCTTGTATAGGGGGGCCGGGCTCAGCCTAAAGATAGGGGTAGGAGATGAGTTTCCTCCATAGGGGGGCTGGACTCAGCCTGAAGATAGGGGTAGGAGATGAGTTTCTTGGATAGGGGGGCCAGGCTCAGCCTAAAGATAGGGTAAGGAGATGAGTTTCTTGGATAGGGGGGCGGGCTCAGCCTAAAGATAGGGTAAGGAGATGAGTTTATTGTATAGGGGGCCTGGGCTCAGCCTGAAGATAGGGGTAGGAGATGAGTTTATTGTATAGGGGGCCGGTCTCAGCCTGAAGATAGGGTAAGGAGATGAGTTTATTGTATAGGGGGCCGGTCTCAGCCTAAAGTTAGGGGTAGGAGATGACAGTGTAGGGATCTCCCAGCTGGCCTGAACGCCTCAGGATCCCACAGAATGAGCTGTATACACATACATACATACATACATACACTACAACAAAATAAAATCAGCACACATTCAAATCCATCCATATCCACACCCGCCCAATGTTCCCCCCATCCCCCCCACATGTTTATACATCTACCCTCCAAGAGGAGGACCCACTGAGGAGGAGGGGAGGAGCCCACGATCACACCACATACAACCAAATGAGAAGCATTAAATACAAAGTGAAATAACTAAAGAAAGGTAATAGGCATTAATGTGAAAAATTAAAATCATAAATAAATAAAAAATCAACAGACATTCATTTCATACCCAGGTTCTTCATGGACCTCTTTGTTCTGCAGTGGCCCTCCACGTGTCCAGCCTCCACCCCTCTCAGTCAGAACATCTGCATCCAGTACGACTCTAGATAAAACGTCTACTACCAGGTGAGTACTGTATCTATCACAGGTACTACCAGGTGAGTACTGTATCTATCACAGGTACTACCAGGTGAGTACTGTATCTATCACAGGTACTACCAGGTGAGTACTGGGTTACAGAAGTACTCTCCTGAGTGGGAGTCTTCTTCACCTCTTCCAGAAATCTGAAACTCTCCCAGTCCGTGGTCCATCCTTCTCTGGGTGACATTTGGGCCGTTATATAAACGGCTGCGCCTGACGCTCAGAGCCAGAAGCGTCCTGCGGTCGGACTGAAGTACTGAAGACTCACCTGTTTGCCTACTGGGACCGGTCGGACTGAAGAACTGAATACCTGTCTCCCCTCACAGCACCATGGTCACCAGGTAAATCCATCCTCTCCTCGGGTTTTAATCTCTGAAACAACCAAGTGAACATGAAGCAGAGGCTGAGACGACATCGGCAACAGGAACACGTTTAAATGTTTTCAATAGAATTATGATTTCATTATTATTTCCTGAAATGTTTGCATGATCAACTGTTGAGAGTTTAAGGTAAGGCAGATTCTCAGCTAATGGTGATGGCAACATGTGTATGTTTCACACATCTGGAATAGTATTTGATTATGAGACATGACTCATCCGGATGTTTCCTGACTTTTTATCTAACGGTGCTAAACCATCTGTCTCCATCTGGACGGGAGCCGATCTAAACTCCGCTCTCATCCTGAGGATTCTTACTGCTCCGTGTCTCAAATCATCCTTTTTCAAGATTTGGACTATTTCATATTTTAGTTGTAGGGATATAAGAAGTTTAAAGCATTGTGTGAAGAGACATCGTTCAAATATAAAGAACCAGATGGGTGTTAAGTCTGAACTCTAAATGTACCCACACACATGTCATTATCTCACCTCTGTCTATATATGTATATCTACATATATGTGGGAACACACATGCGCTCACCTCCAGCTTGTGCCCAGCAGGAACGCTGTTCTTCTTCTTCTGCTGTCGCTGTTCCTCCTGCTGGTGGAGGGAGACCTCGACTCCAAAGGTGAGGCTGAACCTGGTCCGACTGATCTCTGATCGTCAGATGACGTCATCTCTAATGATGATGCCAACGTCTCTAGTGATGATGACGTTGTCTCTAGTGATGATGACGTCATCTCTAATGATGATGCCAACGTCTCTAGTGATGATGTCATCTCTAATGATGATGCCAACGTCTCTACTGATGATGAAATTGTCTCTAATGATGATGACATTGTCTCTACTGATGATGTCATCTCTAATGATGATGCCAACGTCTCTAGTGATGATGACGTCATCTCTAATGATGATGCCAACGTCTCTACTGATGACGTCATCTCTAATGATGATGCCAACGTCTTTACTGATGATGAAATTGTCTCTAATGATGATGACATTGTCTCTACTGATGATGACATTGTCTCTAATGATGACATTGTCTCTACTGAAGATGTCATCATCTCTACTGATGATGACATCAGAATCTCATCAATAGGTAACGTGCGTTTGTGTTAATGAAGCGCATTTGTGTCTGCAGATGCTGGAATACAAGCCCTGTCGACAGGTACATGTCTCTCTGTGTCCTACCTGTCTCACCTGTCTGCCTGTCATTGTCACACCTCTGTATCTCTATGTCTCACCTGTCTGTCTCACCCCTCATCTGTCTCTCTGTCTGTCTTCCAGGTAAAGACTCCACATCTGATGAAGCCCCCACAGGTGAACCACAAACTCTCCCCAGAATGTTACAACAAATATTTGAATCCTGTATTTTCCCTATTAAAATGGCGATAAAGTAACAAATAATAAAGGGCATTAAATGAATGGTGAATGTAGATGAGCCTGATAACTATCAGTGAAACACGTCATTACAAAACACATCACATGACTAATAATCATAACCGTGGTGTCTGACATCATAATGACTGGTCGTTGTTCACTGCACACACTAGTCAAACATAACAGGAACCAGAAGAGTTCCCTGAGGAACTCCTTATTTAATTCCAACTGTTACACACAGCACTCAGCCGTCTGAAGGCTGTCGACCACAGGAAGCCATGAGTCTGTCCTCATCTCATCTCCCGTGGTGTGGAAGACTGTGTGACCGCCATGTTATTGTGCTTTCAGAGAGTATGAACGCCATCACTCGTCATCATCGCGGTAAGACTTCACATCCACAACTCTGCTAATGTCACCGGAGAAATAACAAACAAATGTTAAGCAAGTCCGGGAGCCGTACACGATGTAATCACAAATATGACATAAGGGTTCATACAATGAGAGTATTAACATGATGAAGAGGTTATAACTCATTAATGTACGTGACATAATGATTATAATGAGAGTATTAACATGATGAAGAGGTTATAACTCATTAATGTACGTGACATAATGATTATGAGAGTATTAACATGATGAAGAGGTTATAACTCATTAATGTACGTGACATAATACATATAATGAGAGTAGTGTCATGATGAAGAGGTTATAACTCATTAATGTACATGACATCATGATTATAATGAGTATTAACATGATGAAGAGGTTATAACTCATTAATGTACATGACATCATGATTATAATGAGAGTAGTGTCATGATGAAGAGGTTATAACTCATTAATGTATAGGACCATAGTTATGTATGGTCATGCATCCATTCATAAATATATTTATTTTTCTATAATTATATCATTCTATTTAATATTGTTGTTGTTTTTATAAACCAGCAGCCAATCAGGTGACAGCATCTGGTGAGACTTCTATTATTATTCCACCTGAATATCTGTTGAACTATTTTTAAAGCTTATTTGAGTTGGTTAATTTAATGATTGATTGTTTGATTAATTTCAGAACCTGCTGCAAACAGTGTGGAAGAAGAAGATGGTGAGACAAAAGCATTATTGTATAATATATATAAATAGCATACTGCATTACAATTAGCATACACAAGGACACCTGCGTGGCACGAGTAGTGTTAACTACTGTAAGCGTGAATGAAGCTCCACTTCATTAGCTTAGCTTTCAGGCTTAATGAGCACGAGTTCCTGTGTGTTTTCACATATCTGAATTCAACAAGCTGATTCATTCAGAAGAATTATTCATTGTGTTTCCACCAGCGGTAGCTTTCATTTTTGTGTGGCTCCAAGGTGCTTTCTGAATAGATGTCCTTACGAGCGGTCCTTAGACATCTGAAGCAACGCTGCTGAACACTTTCTACTCTGTTCAACCGACATGTTCTTCGGCAGAGCTTCCTCAAAGCACTTCAACGCAACGTGACATCATTCACCCATTCACACCCTGGTGAGAGGAGCCACCGGCCAATGAGGACTAACATTCATATGCACTCAGACAGGATATGGACCAGCCGCTCCTCTGATTGAAGGACGGCTGACCACTGAGCCACAGTTGACCCAATGAATGGCTAATGGAGCTTGCTAGCTTTAGCCTTCAGGAGCTAACTGGCTAATGGAGCTTGCTAGATTTAGCTAACAGAAGCTAACTGGCTAATGGAGCTTGCTAGATTTAGCTAACAGAAGCTAACTGGCTAATGGAGCTTGCTAGATTTAGCTAACAGAAGCTAACTGGCTAATGGAGCTTGCTAGATTTAGCTAACAGAAGCTAACTGGCTAATGGAGCTTGCTAGATTTAGCTAAGAGGAGCCAACAGGCTAATCGAGCTTGCTAGATTTAGCTAACAGGAGCCAACAGGCTAATCGAGCTTGCTAGCTTTACAGGCAGGGGGCGTTGATATTAACTCTGTCATAAATGATTCCTTTTAGGACATTGGCCATCTTTGAGTAAAATAGTCTACAATAACATGACAACTATATCAAATAAAATTCTTATTATGAAAATACGAATGATGAAATGTCGGACTCATATTGCTATGGCAACATAATTGATAGGAATTTGCTTTAGTGCGAACACACATCAGTAAATAGCAGTTCATAACCTTAAAGAGGTTTGAATAGTTCTCCAATAGTTCATGCTGTATATTTGTGTATGCACGCTGTTTTCCTGACAGAAGATGAGAGCTCTAATTCTGAAGAAGGACGGATCCTAAAGCTCCGAACAGCCAAAGCTCAGAGCCCCGCCTTCCCACCACAACCTCCCGCCCACATTGTCACCAATCAGAGTCCTGCTGTCGTCTCTCAGCCAATCATTCCTCAGGTCAAAGCTCTGGTGAGGAAGCAAAAGTCAAAGAGACGATCCAGGACCAGCCGCCGTCAGATATGAACCTTGATGTTCTCGTGAAGGTATCAAGCATGAATCTCACATGAGACGGGAAACATGCAGACGTACACACGGCCAGGGGAATCCATGTTGAAGCACACACGTTAGTAATAATATTAAGAATAAGAATGAAAGATACATTGTTATTATTATGTTAAAGCGACACTATGTAACTTTTCCCCTGTAGCGCCCCCTTCAGGTATTTAACGTTTACTTCAGTGTCGTGAAATTCTGGCTCTCGAGCCATATATGGCTCTTCCGGCTCTTGAGTTCACAGCTGATCTCACAGCTGATCGATGTGCGATGTCGGTGGATTGGACTATATGACGTTGCGTAATCACTGCCAGAAAGCAAGTTGAAGTACTTCCGGTTCCTCAACCGGAGGCACCGGGCGGCTCACAACATCTTACATTCAGCAGTTTTCTGGCCACAGACCCCGATGGCAGTGGCGGAGGCGCAAATCAACATATTAAAAGTCATTGTAGCGGCACAATTTTTTTCAAGCTGTTATTTTAAGGTGGAAAAGTTACATAGTGGGGCTTTAAACCAAACTTAAAGCCCCATTATGTAGTTTTTCCCTTGTAGCGCCCCCTTCAGGTATTTAACGTTTACTTCAGTGTCGTAAATACCCAGTTACGATAGATCAGGTGTGGTGAACCTCTGGCTCTGAGCCATATATGGCTCTTCTGATGACACATATGGCTCTTTTGAGTTTGAGTTAAAAAAATATATATATCCTTCGCCCCCCTGTAACTTTCTCTATCCTCCAGATGACAGCAGCAGTAATGTCAGGTCCCTTTCTTAAAGACGTCTCTGTTCTTTTATTAAACTAAACGTCTGTTATTGGTCGTCTCCACAGCAGCATGTCTCTCTGTCTCTACACGTCGCGTAGCGGAGCAAATAAAAAGTCACCTGTGAGCGTGGACTGGACTATGTGACGTTGGTCATCACTGACAGAAAGCAGGTCGGAGTACCGGGCGGCTACAACCTGTTACATAGTCGGGGTTTTTAGCCCACAGACCCCCGATGGCATGGCGGAGGCGCAAATGACCATATTAAAAGTAATTGTAGCGGCCCCATTTTCTTCAAGCTGTTATCTTAAGGTAGGAATTGTTACATCGTGTCGCTTTAAACAAACATATTAAAACATGCATGCTAATCTTGAATGTTAATTGAGATCCTGATATGGTTCATGAGTTGGGCAACTGGAATCCAATCAGTGTATCTGCTGTTTTATCTTTTATACTGTCTTTCATGCATAAGATCATAAATAAACATTCAAACATGATGTTCACATGTTACAGTTGTTGATTTAAATGTGTGTGTGTGTGTGTGTGGGGGGGGTCCCCTTTCAAAGAGAGGGACCGGCGAGTTGCAGCCGAGTGTGAAGTGGCGGGGATGAGAATCAGCACCTTCAAATCCACTCCGACCCTCACCTGTGGTCACGAACTCTGGGTCGGAGCCAAAACGAGGTCTTAGTAAATGAGTTTCCTCCGTAGAGATATAGGAAGGAGATGAGCTTCCTCTGTAGGAGCCTTAGAGATATAGGAAGGAGATGAGGTTCCTCTGTAGGAGGCTTAGAGATGGAGTAAGGAGACAAGGTTCCTCTAGGAGCCTTAGATGAAGGAAGGAGATGAGGTTCCTCTGTATGAGACTTAGAGATAGAGGAAGCTGATGAAGTTCCTCTGTAGGAGCCTTAGAGATAGAGGAAGGAGATGAGGTTCCTCTAGGAGCCTTAGAGATAGAGTAAGGTGATGAGGTTCCTCTAGGAGCCTTAGAGATAGAGGAAGGAGATGAGGTTCATCTAGGAGCCTTAGAGATAGAGGAAGGAGATGAGGTTCCTCTGTAGGAGCCTTAGAGATAGAGTAAGGTGATGAGGTTCCTCTAGGAGCCTTAGAGATGGAGGAAGGAGATGAAGTTCCTCTAGGAGCCTTAGAGATGGAGGAAGGAGATGAGGTTCCTCTAGGAGCCTTAGATATAGAGGAAGGAGATGAGGTTCCTCTAGGAGCCTTAGAGATAGAGGAAGGAGATGAGGTTCCTCTAGGAGCCTTAGATATAGAGTAAGGTGATGAGGTTCCTCTAGGAGCCTTAGAGATAGAGGAAGGAGATGAGGTTCCGCTAGGAGCCTTAGAGATAGAGGACGGAGATGAGGTTCCTCTAGGAGCCTTAGAGATAGAGGAAGGAGATGAGGTTCCTCTAGGAGCCTTAGAGATAGAGTAAGGAGATGAGGTTCCTCTATAGAGCCTTAGAGATAGAGGAAGCAGATGAAGTTCCTCTGTAGGAGCCTTAGAGATAGAGTAAGGAGATGAGGTTCCTCTAGGAGCCTTAGAGATAGAGTAAGGAGATGAGTTTCCTCTGTAGGAGCCTTAGAGATAGAGGAAGGAGATGAGTCTACTCTGTAGGAGCCTTAGAGATGGAGTAAGGAGATGAGGTTCCTCTGTATGAGACTTAGAGATAGAGGAAGCAGATGAAGTTCCTCTGTAGGAGCCTTAGAGATAGAGTAAGGAGATGAGGTTCCTCTAGCAGCCTTAGAGATGGAGGAAGGAGATGAGGTTCCTCTGTAGGAGCCTTAGGGATAAAGTAAGGAGATGAGTTTCCTCTGTAGGAGCCTTAGAGATAGAGGAAGGAGATTAGGTTCCTCTATGAGCTTTAGAGATAGAGGAAGGAGACAAGGTTCATCTAGGAGCCTTAGAGATGGAGTAAGGAGATGAGGTTCCTCATGAGCCTTAGAGATAGAGTAGGGAGCTCGGACATCAGGGGGAGCTTCACCATGTCGAGGGGCTTACTGTACGCTGGTTGAACTGGACCATCGACATATTTCATGCGAAATATACAAGTTCACCGTTCCTTTTCCTCTAAACACGATGAGATAACCTTTTGATAACCTGTGATGACGTTGAGTCAAAAATGTTCCACCGAACATTTTGTGAGAGTCGACCCGTAGGAGTTGGAAAAGTTTAGTTTTGCGCGAAATGTAAAAGATGAGTAGGCGGAGCTTAATGTTCTTGGTACGTGTGGTCGTCGCTGTTCTCTCCACCCTCAGGATCCAGGGGGTGGAGCCTGTGACGCCGCCTGCAGGTGAGGTACAGCTGAGGGCTGATGACAGTCGGTGGACACGAGGCTGTGGAGCCAGGAGAGGACGGCTGTGTGTCGGAGCTGCTGCTGCGACCCAGGTCCATAGTGGGCTCTTTGTTGTACACTTCCTCTTATCCCAAATATTGCTACTGCCATATCAATTGATATCGTCACTTCCTCTCTTTGAGGAAGTAGTTCTTTTTTGCCTTTGGTTAATAAAACCGCCGTTTGTTGATCCCTTCCTTGTCTGTGAGTTATTCATTGTTACGTTCCCCGCCTCCTCGATGATTCAGTCGGGGAACGTAAAAGGTCTTTGGGACTTCTCTGTGGAGAAGACAAACCGGACATGTGTGCCAATCGGGTGAAAACTCTTTGATTTCACAACTCAAGGTGTGTTGAAAAGTGTTTGAGTTTGAAGGAGGGGCTGTCATGCCGAGTTTCTGAAGGATTAAAACCATTCAACACGTTTAGGACATGGACTGTGTGTTGGTCTGTTTCGAGTATTGTTTAGCCCCTCAAAATTATCTTAATTTCTCATGTTAATTCTATTCTGACCCATTTTGAGAGTGATCTGATGAATCTGTGAGAAGGAGGGTATGAAAGTAGAACAAATGCAACTTCCTGTCGCCATGAGGTGGCGCTATGACTTAGATTCAAAATGATCATAGGGATGTCTTCAGGGTTGGGATGTCATGAGATATCAGGAGCAAATTAGATCTTGTATGGACCAGTTACAAAAACTGCCATTGTCATGAAAAAGGTGTTTGTTCTTGCTCACATTTGCCCAAATTTGAAGTTAAATTAAATGTGTTTATTTTGCCCAACATCATATATTACAAATTTGCAACTCTACACTTCCAACAACCGTGTCCCAGAACATCACAGTGGATCACGACAGACTCCCAAGAAACAGAAAACACCCTGACAAAATAAAGGGAATAAACCTTCAGTAGAGAACGGAGAACGATCCCTCTCCAGAAGAAGAGATGTCATGAGACCAGATGAACAATAAATGTCATGTGACCAGATATCAGCACTAAGGTCTAACAAGACCAGTACAGAGAGGAGTCCTCTATCAGCACTAAGGTCTAACAAGACCAGTACAGAGGAGTCCTCTATCAGCACTAAGGTCTAACAAGACCAGTACAGAGAGGAGTCCTCTATCAGCACTAAGGTCTAACAAGACCAGTACAGAGGAGTCCTCTATCAGCACTAAGGTCTAACAAGACCAGTACAGAGAGGAGTCCTCTATCAGCACTAAGGTCTAACAAGACCAGTACAGAGAGTCCTCTATCAGCACTAAGGTCTAACAAGACCAGTACAGAGAGGAGTCCTCTATCAGCACTAAGGTCTAACAAGACCAGTACAGAGAGGAGTCCTCTACCAGCACTAAGGTCTAACAAGACCAGTACAGAGAGGAGTCCTCTATCAGCACTAAGGTCTAACAAGACCAGTACAGAGAGGAGTCCTTTACCCGATCTTGACCTTTCAAGAGGTGTATGTCAGGAACATAATGATGACAGAAGTCCTGTGCGCTTTCTGGAAAGTAGTGTCCAACCAGTTCTTATCTGAAGAAAGACACACACACACACACACTCACACACACACACAAGGAAGGAAACATAATATCACTTTACAGGCAGACTGGTTCTGACTCATTTTATTCAGTCCAGCTGCTAGAGATCTCCGGACCCCCATAAACTAGAAGTACTCCGTTGTAAGCGTGGTCTGAAGAGGGTCATCGGATCCCTCTTCACTTGAGATGGATACGATTGAATGTGATTAGAGAGTGTGGACATTCAGGTGGACAGGTGGTCAGAGGGAGGGAGGGATGGGGGAGGAGAGAGAGCGGTATAAAGAGCTGCTGCTCTCTCTCTGTCGACTTCATCAACTCAACAAACTGCCGTTTCATCTCCTTCTCGTTTCTGTCGACTTGTCAAACAGCAAAAATGCTCCAACGGTGAGTTTTTAATCTCCTGATGAACTTTAAATAATTCGCTGTATTAAACTGTTAAACAAGCTGTATCATACGTCACAACCACAACTAAATGTAACACTTTAAGAACGTAATAAAACAGCTTGGTGACTTTATGAAAGATGAAGTCTGTATCTCAGGTGATAGTTACCTGAGGTTTCTTTTGTTGTTCTACCTAGACTCTGATCCAACTATAGCTTCATATGATACTTGAGTTTTTACATGTTGGGATATAATATAAAATAAATATAAATACTTTCTTCTCAGAACATGCGATCAGCTGACCCATTGAGATGGAAAGCTGCAGTTTAGCACAAACCGTTGGTTTATTCATTCACTGAACTATTCGTTCCTGCTGACATGTTTACTTCAGGACTTTGACCTTTACTGTCACCAGTATTCAGGTCTACTTGAGTCCTGTAGGTTGGAGTCCACCAGTATTCAGGTCTACTTGAGTCCGGTAGGTTGGAGTCCACCAGTATTCAGGTCTACTTGAGTCCGGTAGGTTGGAGTCCACCAGTATTCAGGTCTACTTGAGTCCGGTAGGTTGGAGTCCACCAGTATTCAGGTCTACTTGAGTCCGGTAGGTTGGAGTCCACCAGTATTCAGGTCTACTTGAGTCCGGTAGGTTGGAGTCCACCAGTATTCAGGTCTACTTGAGTCCGGTAGGTTGGAGTCCTCCAGTATTCAGGTCCACTGGTCTCTGGTCAGTTGAGGTCCAGCAGAAGGGGGGTCCGGCTTAAAGCAGCGGTCTTCTCTTTCAGCAGACACTCGACTCTCATAATTAACTTCAAGCGTTTCTGTGTCTGAGCATTTGAGCCGTTTGTTGTTTCACTACGTTGGAAAAGAAGAGACGCTTTGTTGGGTGGAGAAAACAAAGAGTCTCAGTCTTTGGGTCTTGTTGCTGGGAGAGCGGTTCCCCCACCGGCCACTCAACACTTCTCACACCGTTGACTTTTACTTCAATCTTTCATTTTCACATTGTTTGCTTTACATTCTTCAGTTTACAGTCTTCATTCTTTATTTTACAGTCTTCATTTTACATTCTTCAATTTACAGTCTTCACTCTTTAGTTTACAGTCTTTAAACCTTAACTATACTCTTTTCGATATGTTATACTCCAACCGTAAAGTGGTGTAATACACATATTGCTGTTATTCCATTTCTAAACCAGCGATGTGACTGGATGATGTTTTTATTCTTCCTTTCTGAGTGATTGTGAAAGCATCTTTCCAACCAGCTGCATCCCGTCCTGTGTACAGGTGTGTTGTGCTGCTGCTTGTTGCCATGGCGGCAGTATCTCTCGCAGCCCCAGTTTTAGGTAAGTGATGACAACATCTTCCCCCTGTGTTCATCTCCTCGAGTCCCAGAGCCCTGAAGAGGGATCTCTGAGGGGGGAAGAGGGCGGAGCCACGAGGTCTTCCAGGAAGTCTTTATGTTCAACACACTGTCCATCAGCTATTTGATTGGACACGCCCCCTCACTATTCAGGTATTTGATTGGACACGCCCCCTCACTATTCAGGTATTTGATTGGACACGCCCCCTCACTATTCAGGTATTTGATTGGACACGCCCCCTCACTATTCAGGTATTTGATTGGACACGCCCCCTCACTATTCAGGTATTTGATTGGACATGCCCCCTCACTGTTCATCAGGTATTTAATAGTTGTTCTACAACGTTCATTAAATTACAATTCAGTTTATTTGTAGAGCCCATTTTCACAAATTAGTCTCAGAGTGCTTTACAGTCTGTACACAGACATCCCTGACCTTTGACCTCACATCAGAATGAAAGTTTATGACATGTTTGTTTGTTTCTACGATTTCAGAGACAAATGCAACCCAGCAGAATAAAACAGCCAATGGTAACACACCAAACATACACACCTGTCTGTCCACCTGTCTGTGTGAATAGAGAGTCTTTACTATTGCTACTTCTAAAAACAGGTCAAGGACGATGTTCATCTGTCTGTTTCAGATTCAACCGAAGCCCCTGAAGCTCAAGGTCAGTGTGACTTTCACAATAATAAAATATGTTCGAACTGAAGCAAAGGTGCTGTAAGTCGCTTTGGATAAAAGCGTCTGCTAAACGTCATGTAATGCTGAATATTTAGATTTGATGGAATGCTGCACAATCCAATAACATGATCGAACACTAGCAAGAAGTACTGCATTACTACGACCAATACTGGGGAACTACTGCATTACTACGACCAATACTGGGGAAGTACTGCATTGTCTAAAAGATGTCACATCAGTAGCAGAGTGGACATATTTAACAGTACAAGCAATTATTAGGAGGCTAGATAAGTGTTGTGTAACAGTTAGGGCTGGGCACTTTAACTCGTTAATCGTGCGGTAACGCATCACTGAATTAACGCCGACAAATATTTTATCGCACGTTAACGCAGGTTTAATTATTTATTCCACGTCAACACAGCTCGGCTCGCGCGGGAGCGCACTGCGGGCACCGACATGCATTAGCGCTCAGCTGTGTTGCGCGCACATATACCCCCCCCCCCCCCCCCCCCTCAACAACTGCGGTCCGATGCAGACACACGCTATACACTACTTTTGAATTCATTATTGGATTTTGCGTATACAAATGAGATTAATCGGGGAAGTCATGCGATTAAAATCTTTAATCGTTGCCCAGCCCTAGTAACAGTAGAAGAAATTAGATTCATGTCATGAGAAGCTAAACCAACTTATATCCAGGATCTCATATTACCCTCGTACTAGAGAACCGTTGTCTCCAGGTATTTGTAACCCTCTCCTTTCTGTGGATACTCCTCGGAGCACACAATGGCACAATTCAAAACAGTATATAATCCCTCTATCATAATAGTCTCACGCCTCCTGAAGTGTGCGAGTGTGTGCACTTAATAGGATACGGCCGAACATTAGCAAGTGTTAGAGGTATGCTTTACTAAGAAACAGACTTCAACTCGCAACTTTGGCAGTTGCCTAGGTATCCAACTCCTCAAAATACACTTTAACATGAACTGAAGTCCGTCCATGTCAGTACAAGCGGTCAGTTACCGGAGGTATCCTATACTTAGAAAGGACTCGTCAACGCTTCAAAATAGACTTCAACATGGATTTCTACCGACTAAGAGACAACCTCCGTAGCTCCGACGAGCGTCCCTTAATCTTATATAAACTCCCTATTGTTTATCCAATCACAGACAGTTTTAAGACAAAGGGTCATCTGCTCAGCTGTTCTTTACGAGGTATCTCTTGTTTTCAACCCCCAAACAGCCGCAGACCATTGGCAGGGGTCCATGAAACGGATGTCTTCACTCTTTATCTTAAACCAGATCAACCGTCGGGGTCCCCAAATTGTTAGCGTAACTCAAAATTGGATGTGTGGTAAAGGAATAATTGGCCAACGACCTTCTCTCCTTTCCAACGGGAGGACTTATTCTCTGATAACATAAAATACAAGTTTGATGCGACTGTAATCACAGCGGAGTCCCCTCCGGTCAACACATGTCAAAACAACTCTGACCCTCAGGCCAAGTACCGCCCTCCAAGCACCCACATGTCGTGACGTCATCCTGACCTCGGCTCTGCTCTATTAAACGAGAAGGCACAAAGACTGGAGAGATGTACATTCATCCATAAATCGAGAGAGAAGAGGTGCTCAGTGTATCCTAGGCGTCCAGTAGGAGAGAGAGAGGTGCTCAGTGTACAGCCTATAGCAGCATCTCTAGGTCTGGACCAGGTGAACCTGGTTCTGGTCTGACTATAAGACCATCAGGAGGAAAGTCTTCAGTCTACATGAGGGGACTTTGTTTGCCTCCAGCACTGAAGGTGGAGCTGGTTCCATAAAAGAGGAAGAGCTTGATACCTGAAGGCTCTGGCTCCTCCTACTTTAGACTCTAGGGACCACAAGTAGCCCCACATTTAGTGAGGCAGCTCTCTAGTGGGGTAATATAGTACTATAAGCTCTCTTGTGGGCTAACATGGTACTACAAGCCCTCTAGTGGGGCAATATGGTACTATACACTCTCTAGTGGGATAACATGGTACTACAAGCTCTATAGTTGTCAGGCCTGGACTAAAATAAGGACTCAGATGGAGAGGGTAGAACGAATAAGCCCACTTTATTGACTTCCGAACCTCTTTGAGGAGTGACAAATAAAAGGGCTATGGAAAAGAACTCACTAAATATACTAGGGCTAATCTAAAACACAAAATCACTCCAAACGGGAGGACACAAAAAACATCTGATAACGAAAACAAAAGCGAAGCTAAACTAGAAACGTTACAAACAAAAAAATCTCTCTCAAGGAGGAAACAGAAACAACTTGCGTGGAGTGGCAATATTCAAGTAAACCGTGACAATGGCTGGGCAGACCGCTTTGGTGAACGCACAGAACGAGACTCTTTGGCCCGAGAGGCAGGGGAGACGCAGCCTTTAAGGCCTTGAGGGTCATGGGGAACAGGTGGAGGCCATCAGGGAACAGGTTGAATCAATCACGGATCAGGTGGAATCAATCACGATCAGGGGAGACGATCAGACCGGTGACACATGAGGAAGGGCAAGTGACCTGAAACGAGTTAGGCTTCATAATAAAACAGGAAGTTACGAGACAAAAACCCAAGACAAGACAAACCTCCCCGCGGTGTGACACTAGTGGGGTAACATGGTACTACAAACTCCTTAAGATATGATGGAGCATTACCGATCAAGGCTTGTAGGTTAAGAGAAGGTAGGTAAAATAAAGACTGTAAAATAAAGAACCTTAACTAAAGACTGTTAACTAAAGAGTGTTAACTAAATAATGTAAACTATAGAGTGTAAACCAAAGAATGTAAACTAAAGACTATAAATTAAAGAACCTTAACTAAAGACTGTCATCGGTAAATGGACCTGTACTTGTACTTCTCTTTTCTAGTCTTCCGACCACTCAAAGCTCTCTCCCACTACATGACATCATTGATACACTGATGGGAAGAGCTAAGGTTCCAACTACACACCAAGTAACTAACATTCACCCATTTGTACACCCTAGAACACCTCCTGGAGACATTTAGGGTGTGTGTCTTGCACAAGGACACATGGACTAGCGATTATTGACGAAACTTCGGATGCTCTGATTGAAGAACGACCTGCTCAGCACTGAATCCATTAAGACTACAACCACTCATTGGACTACTGCTGCACACTAGACATCAGTCATTCCTTACTCTGAAGCCTGAAAGCCTTCAGAGTGGCACAATGATCAGTAACGTTGACCTATAGACAAAGACTGACCGCACAAACAAGATCACAAATAATTGAAAAGTGTGCAACATCTTTAATCCACAGATATGAACTTTGAAACTAAAACTCAAGATCAGAATGACGTGATCTTACGAGAGGATGCCGGTAACAGCCAGCAAGAAATCAGCGAGACAAAGAAGGAGGAGGAAGCAGTGGAACCAGATGTAGATGATAGCTCACTAGAGGAGGACAACAAAGACACGGATGGAGATGATAACTCACTAGAGGACAACAAAGACACGGATGGAGATGACAGCTCACCAGAGGACAACAAAGACACAGATGGAGATGACAGCTCACAAGAGGACAACAAAGACACAGATGGAGATGACAGCTCACCAGAAGACAACAAAGACACAGATGGAGATGACAGCTCACAAGAGGACAACAAAGACACAAATGGAGATGACAGCTCACCAGAAGACAACAAAGACACAGATGGAAATGACAGCTCACCAGAGGACAACAAAAAAGACACAGATGGAGATGACAGCTCACCAGAGGACAACAAAAAAGACACAGATGGAGATGACAGCTCACCAGAGGACAACAAAGACACAGATGGAGATGACAGCTCACCAGAGGACAACAAAAAAGACACAGATGGAGATGACAGCTCACCAGAGGACAACAAAAAAGACACAGATGGAGATGACAGCTCACCAGAGGACAACAAAGACACAGATGGAGATGACAGCTCACCAGAGGACAACAAAAAAGACACAGATGGAGATGACAGCTCACCAGAGGACAACAAAGACACAGATGGAGATGACAGCTCACCAGAGGACAACAAAAAAGACACAGATGGAGATGACAGCTCACCAGAGGACAACAAAGACACAGATGGAGATGACAGCTCACCAGAGGACAACAAAGACACAGATGGAGATGACAGCTCACCAGAGGACAACAAAGACACAGATGGAGATGACAGCTCACCAGAGGACAAAAAAAAAGACACAAATGGAGATGACAGCTCACCAGAGGACAACAAAGACACAGATGGAGATGACAGCTCACCAGAGGACAACAAAGACACAGATGGAGATGACAGCTCACCAGAGAACAACAAAGACACAGATGGAGATGACAGCTCACCAGAGGACAACAAAGAAGACACAGATGGAGATGACAGCTCACCAGAGGACAACAAAGACACAGATGGAGATGACAGCTCACCAGAGGACACCAAAAAAGACACAAATGGAGATGACAGCTCACCAGAGGACAACAAAGAAGACACAGATGGAGATGACAGCTCACCAGAGGACAACAAAGAAGACACTGATGGAGATGACAGCTCACCAGAGGACAACAGAACAACAGATGGTGTTCCGGAGGACAGCTCAGAGACTAATGACAATCCAACCAGCGAGCCCAGAAGTACGGACATCTCTGATGTTGAGGAAGTGACGGACGATTCTGTCAACGCAGAAGAACCTGATCAGCAGATTCCAGAAACAACCACTGACGGTAAAACAGGACACCTGTATTTGTCAGAGTTCATAACTTCGTTGTGTTTTTAAAACATTCAGAAGTGAGAGAGTTTGTTAGAGCAAGCATATAAAATTCCGTTTTAAAGATTCAGACAAATAAAAGAAGTCAGAGGTCAACAATAAGAAAAGGTTAATATTGAAAATCTAGAGCTTAAGTTGAATAATTAAAAGGCTTAAACACATCAAAGATCAGGATTTGAGATAATTCAAGGGGTAACTTATCATGAAGTAAAGTAGAAGGGTTAGAAGACGACCAACAGGTCAGGATGTCAACATTCAGGTGTGAAGAGGATGACTTCAGAAGTTATAACAGTCATAACAATACATGGTTATGAGAACAAGCTGAAGACTCACAGGACCACCGTTCATTCATTCTCATGTTGTTTCTTGTTGCAGAGTCATCTAATAACCAACCTGATAACCCCATCGCCGCAACGGGTAAAGATCCCACCCTACTGTGACCTCACACCATCTCACAGCCAATCACAGTTCAGATACAGCCACAGCTTTGAAAAACAAATACAGCATCAGAATAATTCATTCTCGTGGTTTATGAAACCGTAACACTTCAATGTTATTCCAGCACAAAGAGAGATTGTGAGGAGATCATTCAGGTACCATTGCTTTATGACCCAGAAGTGTGTTCTTCTTCTCACAGCGGCTCAGAGACTCTGAAAGTGGAAGCTCCCCAGCTGCAGGTACCACTGATTCACCTTTATCAACAGATTCAGGTGGTGGGCGTCAACATGAAAAATGACCTGCAGTCGGTTCTGTAATTAGAAATGTACAGTCACTTCTGCGTTTCACGTGAATCTATAACGTGTGCTGCATTCAGGTGAAATAGGAATGGACAATACTACTGACAAGAAACAAATAGTTTAATTCAAATGAAGAAATATATATCATCACTGAACTAAAAGAGTGTTGTCAAAGGCTATTATTCAGTCAATTCTGTTGTGCTGATTATTAGAATAAAGATCTCTATAAAATGTTTGTGTTTCCTCCCCATCAGGACCAAAACCACAGAGGAGTCCGTTGCTACAAGAGAAACTACAACATTCTAAATTGCAATTAAATTTACTGTTTATTTTCGGTCTTCATCGTTCCTGATTGGTTGTTTAACTCTGGCTGTGGTCTCTGTGTGCTTGTCCTCTAATCAGTCAGTCTTCCTGCCTGTCTGCCTGCCTGTCTGCCTTCAGTCTGATGCAGAAACACGTGGGATCTGCTCTTTGGGTCTGTGTTCACACAGAAAAACTGCTAATAAAGTTTTAACTGTCAAAACCCTCAGTCCCTTAGTCTTTATTATATGAAACGATCATAATTGTTATGATTATATATCAAATAATTATCATGGAACTAAGCAGAAAAAATACAGCAGAGAACATAGCAAGAGAACATAGCAAGAGAACATAGCAAGAGAACAAAGCAAGAGAACAAAGCAAGAGAACATAGCAAGAGAACAAAGCAAGAGAACAAAGCAAGAGAACATAGCAAGAGAACATAGCAAGAGAACAAAGCAAGAGAACAAAGCAAATTAATCCGTTTATCAAATTCAGTTTCCTAGTTCTGAGGTTCTGCATATACCTGCCCATAGGCAAATTAATCCGTTTATCAATACTGGTCTGAGGTCTGCATATACCTGCCCATAGGCCCCGCCTCTCAATACTGGTCATCCAATCAAAAGACGTCCTGCTCGCGGCTCCTGTGCTGCTTCCGGGGCCAGCAGGCCTACAGAAGCCAACTCTAACGCTGTTTGGTTGACACAAAATGTTCATCCTCATTCACTTTAAGCTACCAAGGCCCGCAATGTCGATCCTGAAGGCCTAAGGGCAGATGTTAGACCCCTAGCAACACATGATGGCTGAATATGATTGGATAAAAGAAGACCAGCCCTCCAAACCTCAACCTGGCGCTGGCAGCAGTGCAACCAAGACGTTCCCCAGTGTCCAATCACCTCCACCTCCCTGTGTATTTAGATCCTGTTTGTCTCATTCCCCAGTGTGGCTTTGTACCATTTAGTTTGTTTACGTGTTCCTGTTTAGTTCATGTCTGACCTGTTTCCTGGAAAGGAATAAATCATCTGTTGAAACATTGTTGGCATTTGGGTCCAATCTCTCTCTGACTTACGAGACCCTGACACAACACTGAAACATCAGGGGTTTTCCTGCATAGACTATAAAACGCCCATAATGTTTTGCCACCCTGTCGATGCACGTCTGATAACGGGGAGTGACATCCTCAAAATCCCGATTATTTCCCTAGTTAAAAGTACATTCAGCATGTATATTGTACAGGTAGTAATCCTATGTAGTAATGACATGTAGATTCATGAGTGATAAGCAGTTGCTATTTCTTTTGTGTCAACAAATTATTGTAAACATGAATTTGTTCACATTATCATAATAAAGCACTGGTTTATTATTAGGGTATTTAGTGTTGAAGATAAACACTTTAACAGTGAAAAGTGAAACATTAAACTTTGAAAGAAAAGCATAATGTGATAGTACAATAACATCCTAGGGTATAGGGTAGCATGAATCGATACCCACCTATCGGTTTATGCAGCGGGTAGCAAATTCTGACAAGGCAGCAAAAAATGACAGAACACCGGCATTGGAGCTCTTCTGTGCTGCGCGCAGACACTCTCACTAGCACCCCCCCTCCCCCCCGGCAACAACACCGAAGACCCATTTTGACCCAGAAAAAGCCTGAACATGTTCAACAAATAGCAAGTTCACAACGGTGCTGCTCATACCCAACAATCATCAACAGGTGAGCGGAGAGGAGGACTCAGGTTACAGGTCGCTGGGGTGGAACGGACTCCTGAGACGGAGCAGATTAAGTTTCTCTCAGACGATGAATGAAACTGACCTCAGGTTATTAGAGGTTAACTTACTCTTCGTCACACACCCACACACATCAAGGAATAAGAAACAAAGATACAAACCTTTTTCAGGTGAGTATCACAGAGAAACAGCTGTGATACCTCAGAGAATAGATTTAACGAATTAAAATATATATAGAATACATCATTCTGCATAATGAGTACTAAGTATAATTTGATGCTCATACCTAATCTTACTGAATGTGAATGTTCTTGTTGGAGTATTTCGACACTGTGGTATGAATTAAACTGTATCCAAGTACTTTTTCCAGATTCAGGGTCAGGTGACCCCTGTCAGATCAGGCCCGGAGCTCATAAATACATATTATATTTTTATATGTATATTTAATCTGTTCTATTATTTTTGGCAACCTCACAACTAATTGTTAAGTTTCTTGATGTGGCAGCATGTGGCTATAAACCCTCATCATGTCTACGGTCTATAATAATGTGATACATCGTGCATATGGTCGGAAGCAGATCATAGTGTATATTACTTTAAATGATCCTAGAAGTATGTCTCACTGAATTCACAGGTTACAAGTCTTCCAGCGTGTGTCCATATTGTTTAAAGATTTTTTCAAATGTCTATTTGGGTTCTTTTATGTTTGAAAGCGTTTTTCTTTGTGGCTGCAGAGTCTCACTGGGGTCATGTTTCTTTCCTGTCCCACAGCTCTTGGTTTCAGTCGGACATCAGGATCAAAAGGTCCAGGTGAGTTGCAGTCATTCAGAACCAAGCTGGACCTCAAAGTGCCCTTAATTCCTTCTCTGGACCTGATCCCAGAGTCCAGCTCAGCTCCAGCTCGGTTCTGGTTTCAGGAAGTCCTGCTGCAGATTGATGCAGACTCATGTTCTGCCCTGATTCCCAGAGACAACAAGAAACTCACTTCAACTATGTGCACAGAAGGTCGGTGAGATTTATAAGGTCGGTGGGTTTCAGAAGGTTTTAGAAGGTCGGTGGGTTTCAGAAGGTTTTAGAAAGTTGAGGGTTTTAGAAGGTTTTAGAAGGTTGAGGGTTTTGGAGCACATCACACTTAAAAAACACCTTGTTGTTTTTTAATCTGTAGTACACTGTCTGCCTAACACAACATGACTGAAATTAAATGAAAGTGCACCTCTGGCTGCACAGTGTCGCTCGGGATGTAATATAAAAAACATTCAAACACAAACATGAAGTGAATTACAGTGTATTTCAACAATGGAGGGAACTGTAAATATTGTAATATTGTATATTGTATTTCATTTGAACAGCTTTCCAGGTCACTGGGGTCGAGATACAAAAAACAGTTTGATTGAACCGACACAGGAACGATCAGAAAAAACAGCCCTACACAGAGTGGCTGTTTTTATTTGTCCGTTATCAATGCACATTAAGATTCATGATTACTATATGTGCCCCTAAGAAAACATTAATCCATCATTCTATAGGAAAGGACGGGGGCCGGGTACGGGGGACGTCTAGGGGGGACGTCTACGGGGGACGGCAGCCGAGGGATGGCGGCCGGGGGGAGACAGGGACGGGGACGTCACGGATGCAGTTCAGAGGAATGTTGGCAACTTTGTGTCTTCAGCTCAGTGTCAGTTTCATCAAGTCTCCTTCTATACGTCCTTGAAGCTTGACCACACACAGTGCACACACACACACACACACACACACACACACACACACACACACACACAAGTAACATACACAAGTAACACACAAACATAAATTACACACACACACAAATACAACACTAACATACACTTACAGAAATCCCTCACTTTCATTGTGAAGGAATTCTATGAAAAAACTTCATCCTGGAATTATTACATTTGTTTCATACCAGATGATCCACGGCCAGACCATATACAGCAGTACCATGTTACCCCACAAGAGGGCTTGTAGTACTATGTTACCCCACTAGAGAGCTTGTAGTACCATGTTACCCCACAAGAGGGTTTGTAGTACTATGTTACCCCACTAGAGGGCCTGTAGTACCATGTTACCCCACAAGAGGGCTTGTAGTACTATGTTACCCCACTAGAGGGCCTGTAGTACCATGTTACCCCACAAGAGGGCCTGTAGTACCATGTTACCCCACTAGAGAGGTCTATAATTAGGCCTGGTTCAGGTCTATAGTTAGGCCTGGTTCAGGTCTATATTTAGGCCTAGTTCATGTCTATAGTCAGGCACGTGCGCAGACATTTTGGGGGGCAGGTGCTCAAACCCCAAAAAAGGGCACATGCCAAAAAAAGATTCTGACAGAGTTAAAGCATAAGCAGCAATATGACCTGCGTTTCCTCTGGTAGCATCAGACAGCTATCTTACACTTCCTTTATGAATAAAGATGAATTATTATATAGCAACAACAGTACAAGCGTTCTGATTGGCTAATGGGTCGTTGCGCTAGCCACGTATCGCCTCCTCGCCGGTCTGATTCGTATCCATATTGTCCTCTTACGTCATTTTCAAAATGAGCGATATTGATAGACATCAACAGCCAAGAGCAGTGGTCCTCAAACTAAGACCTGCACATGTGGCCCTCTGAACCAGGGGCGGTTTTTCCTACAGGCGGTATAGGCGGCCGCCTAGGGCGCCATTCAGAGGGGAGTGCAAAAAAATGCGCTCCCCTCTGAAACAAAATACATACATTTTCAAGTTTTTCTTTGCCACAGCTGGGGCCTGAACCCAAGACCTTGTGTCCACTGAACTCATGCTTCTACCCACTAAGCCACAGCACCCAATTATGTACTTTATCACACTGCATCAACTTCTATTCTTTACCAAAAGTACAAAACCGGGGCTCGTGAGCGGCGCGGAGCATGTCGGGGCGAAAGTCTCACAAGAACTAAAATAAAAGCCCCGTCGGATATCAAAACACATTTGGGGGGAATTGATGACAGAGAGAGTAAGTTTTATTCTTAAACACTGATGAATGAAAAAAAAAAGTGCCTCCTGAAAAAAGGGCACTTTACTCATCCAGGGCAAAAGGGGCTGGTCCTTGAGCACCACTAGGGCTCTATCTGTGCACGTGCCTGTCTATAGTTATATCCAGTCGTTGCCTGATGATGGCTTCAGGAGAAGCTTCTGAGGTTTTATGAGATGTCGTTTTATATCTGAACTGCTTCCTGTCCTCAGATGTGGTTCGGGGCTCCATAAGGGCCCCACAGAGCCCTGGCAGTATGTTTCACTACATGTAGGAAACCTTGTTTACATTTAGACTGATAAGAGCTCTTGTGGGCTCGGTGGTTCCACCTGACTCCGACTTCCGAGATGTTAAAGTGGAGGAAGAAACTGACGGCCATGTTGCTCCCACCTCTTGGGTGAACACATGCTAAAACATTAGCTTCAATTATACTAAATTAGAGTAGAACTACTCTGAATGACATCAATGGAGTGATGTCACAGGTCAAAGTTAAAAGAACTCAAATGAAAAGGAGAGAAATATGATCAGGTGACCGGTCCAGGTAAAGCTGCCCCTCCCCCAACGCATGATGGGGTACTCTGCTCTGGATATTTGCTGCAATCAGTCTCAGAATAGAAGTAGTAATGAGGAACAGTGTTGTACTGTAGGGGGAACGGCGGTAGATAAAGGTGTAGTAACAGTAGTATGTTAATGCGGGAGAGTTTGTGGTATTTTTGAAGAAGTGGTCTCAGCAGCCCCTCCCCAGTCGGGGAGTATAAATAAGAGTGTTGGAAGGAGGAGCTGCAGGTCTTCTGCTGCGTCTCCTCAGTCCAAGAGAAACAATCTGAAACACCAGCATGCTGCCAACGTGAGTACCTCTTCATCCTGTAACGATCTCTACCACGATCAATACTTCATTCTGTAACGATCTCTACCACGATCAATACTTCTTTCTGTAACGATCTCTACCACGATCAATACTTCATTCTGTAACGATCTCTACCACGATCAATACTTCATTCTGTAACGATCTCTACCACGATCAATACTTCTTTCTGTAACAATCTCTACCACAATCAATACTTCTTTCTGTGATGATCTCTACCACGATCAATACTTCATTCTGTAACGATCTCTTCCACAATCAATACTTCATTCTGTAACGATCTCTACCACGATCAATACTTCTTTCTGTGATGATCTCTACCACGATCAATACTTCATTCTGTAACGATCTCTTCCACAATCAATACTTCATTCTGTAACGATCTCTACCACGATCAATACTTCATTCTGTAACGACCTCTACCACGATCAATACTTCATTCTGTGACGATCTCTACCACGATCAATACTTCTTTCTGTAACAATCTCTACCACAATCAATACTTCTTTCTGTGATGATCTCTACCACGATCAATACTTCATTCTGTAACGATCTCTACCACGATCAATACTTCTTTCTGTAATGATCTCTTCCACGATCAATACTTCTGACGATAGCTACTCCTCATCCTTTGAGGTACTACTACTCTGCTACTAGATGACAGTTTTATAGTACTGTGTGCGACCCCCATCGATGTCCACGCCGCTCTGGCCCGACAGGAACCTGTTGATCGTGTCGGTGGTCGTCTTTCTGGCTACGTCTGTCTTCACGGCTCCGGTCGAGGGTAAGAAGATCTCCTTCGCTCGTGACCTGAACTCAGGTAACCTTTGTGCAGGTTCAACAGAGATGTCTTGTGTTCTCCAGAGAAGGAGCAGGAGCAGGAGCAGGAGCAGGAGCAGGAGGAGGTGGAGGTGGAGGCCACTGAGGAAGGGGAGCTGTCCGAGGAGGAGGACGGTAGGCGTCTGTGTATGTGAGTTTGACTAAGAGAAGAAAATTTTTCTTTAATTTGAAAAGACAGCTTCATTAGATATAAACTCCTTGAGTAAGAGAGAGAAGCTTGCTTTTATTTTGAAAATACATCTTCCTTGTAGAATATGTAAACAGTTTGAAGAGCGGTCCTTCCTAACTCTAACCTTCCTTATAGTTCATATCAACTGTTAAAGGAAATCTGTTTCAACTATTTCAAAATAAAACTCATTAAATTTATTAAATTATTTAAAATTAAAACTCAATGATTAAGATTAGTTTTTCTTCGATTGTATATGCTAAATGATCTTAATTGTTTTTATATGTAAATATTCTCAAAGTTACTAATACTTTATATCACAGAGTTTATTTTGTCTCTGGTCAGCGTATGTCGTTAATTATAAACGATAATAACAACTTTAATGACTAATAATAACAACGTCAGTTACTAATAATCATAGCTTAAATCAATAATAAAAAATACTTTAATCAATAATAGTAATCATTTCAATCACGAACAATAATAATAATAACTTTAATTTGTAATAATAATAAGAAATAGAAGAACACAAATAAACAAGCTAATTGAAATATGTGTAAATGTTTGTAAACATCTTGTTGGCTGTTTGTTTCCTTCCAGATGAGGATGACTCCAAGAGTCAGGATAGAGTTGAGGGTGAGATGACCTTTGACCTTTAACTCCACATAAACCTGCATAACAAACATTGAGATGAATTAATATTAATATTATTAATATTATCTTAACGATACATTCATTTCACGACCTAAACCCCTTAAACCCCCTGACCCTTCTGGACCCTGTAAACCCCCCTGACCCTTCTGGACCTTTAAACCCCCCTGACCCTTCTGGACCCTGTTTACCCCCCTGACCCTTCTGGACCCTTAGACCCCCCTGACCCTTCTGGACCTTTAAACCCCCCTGACCCTTCTGGACCCTGTTTACCCCCCTGACCCTTCTGGACCCTGTTTACCCCCCTGACCCTTCTGGACCCTTAGACCCCCTGACCCTTCTGGACCTTTAAACCCCCCTGACCCTTCTGGACCTTTAAACCCCCCTGACCCTTCTGGACCCTGTAAACCCCCCTGACCCTTCTGGACCCTGTTTACCCCCTGACCCTTCTGGACTCTTAAACCCCCCTGACCCTTCTGGACCCTTAGACCCCCCTGACCCAGGAGTTGCTTTGTAATAAACTTCTTTTATCTGATGGAAACAAAAGTTGTATTCACCTGTCCTCCTCCTCTTCCTCCTTCTCTTCTTTCTACATCTCTTCCTCCTCCTCTTCCTCCTCCACCTCCTCTCCCTCTTCTTGCTCCTCCTCATCGTCTTCCTCTTCCTCCTCATGCAGGAGTTGTTGGCGTGAGGCCAACCACCACTATGGCTGCTGTGGCATCCGGCGGTTCAGGTGTGTTCAGGTTTAGGTGGTTCCTGTTTGATCTCAGACCAGATGAACCGGATTCCAACTAATCCTGTAGTTCCTCCAGCAATCTGCAGGTCTCAGGTTGATGGTGCAGGTCTCAGGTTGATGGTGCAGGTCTCAGGTTGATCCTGCAGGTCTCAGGCTGATGGTGCAGGTCTCAGGTTGATCCTGCAGGTCTCAGGTTGATCCTGCAGGTCTCAGGCTGATGATGCATGTCTCAGGTTGATGATGCAGATCACAGGTTGATGGTGCAGGTCTCAGGCTGATGGTGCAGATCACAGGTTGATCCTGCAGGTCTCAGGCTGATGGTGCAGGTCTCAGGCTGATGGTGCAGGTTTCAGGCTGATGGTGCAGGTCTCAGGCTGATGGTGCAGGTCTCAGGCTGATGGTGCAGGTCTCAGGCTGATGGTGCAGGTCTCAGGCTGATGGTGCAGGTCTCAGGCTGATGGTGCAGGTCTCAGGTTGATGGTGCAGGTCTCAGGTTGATCCTGCAGGTCTCAGGCTGATCCTGCAGGTCTCAGGCTGATGATGCAGGTCTCAGGCTGATGATGCAAGTCTCAGGTTGATGCTGTGTTGTCTCTGCAGGTCTTGCAGCAGCCGTGTGGTCCCACATCCAGGATCTGAGTGGTGGGTGACCCGGCTCTGGTTCTGAAGGATCTCTTTTGATGATCACAGTTCAGTAGAACACGCTTTGTTTCTACATGTAATTAATTCTTTAATAATCAGTTTCAGCTTCCAGCAGTCAGTCGTCAGAGGGCGGGGTACATGAGGGAACCGCAGGAAGTTCTGCAGGTAAGCAAGTACAACAACAACAACAAGAGTTGTTATTGGTATTGAAAGTGTATGAATATGAATGGGAATGACATGTCTCTCTCTTCAGGACATGGAGGTGATTCTTCGGTGGACTTAGAAGGTAACGTTTGACTTCATCCTCATCTTCATCATCAGGTCACAATTATGAATGAATGAAATCAAGCTCATATCATTCATATCAGTTGTAATTATCAATGATCTTGAAATCAATCCACTTGAAAAGTGACAGAATATTCTTAATGAGTTTGTTTTCCAGCAGCTGGAAGTCTGAGCAGCTCGCAAGCAGGTAATCATCAATCAATAAATCATAATCTCAACAAGCAGGTAATCATCAATCAATAAATCATAATCTCAACAAGCAGGTAATCATCAATCAATAATTCATAATCACAACAAGCAGGTAATCATCAATCAATAAATCATAATCACAACAAGCAGGTAATCATCAATCAATCAATCATAATCACAAGCAGGTAATCAATCAATAAATCATAATTACAACAAACAGGTAATCATCAATCAATAAATCATAATCACAACAAACAGGTAATCATCAATCAATAAATCATAATCACAAGCAGGTAATAAATCAATAAATCATAATCACAACAAACAGGTAATCATCAATCAATCAATCATCAATAATCGTGTTTGTTATTGATTGTTTGTATTGGTAATCAATAGTTTGATCTTCCTCTGACTCGGTTGAAGGATCGTCTGAAACCTAAAGCTCTGGTTCTGGTTCTGGTTCTGAACCCTGAACCGGCATCCCCCTACCACGAAACCCTGTAGCACAGCTGTGTGTCATGTGATGACATCACAGGAAGTGAAGCAACACAGCTGTGTGTCATGTGATGACATCACAGGAAGTGAAGTAGCACAGCTGTGTGTCATGTGATGACATCATCAGCTCATGAGGATCAATAACTGGTCAAACGTATCAATCAAAGTTCAAAGGTCAAGAAGTTGATTCTAGATGTTTTTACAGGTAATGGACAGAAACTGATGAATGGAGGAGGGGGAGGAGGAGGAGGAGGAGGAGGAGGAGGAGGAGGAGGAGGAGGAGGAGGAGGAGGAGGAGGAGCTGACAGTCACACAGGTGAGCTGCTGGGGGCGGGGCTAAAGATGGGATTTCTTTCTGCTCACTGATCTCTCTTTATTAACCTCTATCTCTCTCTCTCTCTCTCTCTCTCTCTCTTTTTCAGGTGTATTGGCTTCATTTGGGGGCGGAGCTTCTCAATGGGATTATACAGGTGAGGTCTGCAATGTAAACACATTGTTTGTGTTTTACATAAAACAATACATATCATAAAGGTTTTTATATATATATATATATATATATATATATAAAATATACATGTATATATATATGTATATATGTATACATATATTAATATATGTATTCATATATGTGTATATATATATATATATATATATATATATATATATATATATATATATATCTTGTGTATACACTTCATATTTTAAGTGTAATACATAACTTGTGAACAGTAAATACTAATTATAAAGAGTTGTATAATAAGAAGTGTATGCATACCAGGTAGTGGACTGGGAGGTAGAGGGGTACCAGGTAGTGGACTGGGAGCTGGAGGGTACCAGGTAGTGGACTAGGAGGTAAAGGGTACCAGGTAGTGGACTGGGAGGTAGAGGGTTACGGTTCGGATCACTTGTGGTCATCGGTATTATTGATCGGTCTGGTTGATGTTTGTGTTTCAGTGATCAGTTCAGGTGTGACAGCAGCTCCCTCTGCAGACCAGAACCGCAGTCTGGACTCACTCACAGGTATCGACTACCGACCCCCACGTGTCATGTGACCGACCCCCACGTGTCGTGTGACCCAACCACACGTGTCATGTGACCCACCCCCACGTGTCACATGGGGTCATGGTGGTGATGTCACTAACATGGTCATGTGCCTAGTGACGAAGAACGATAACACTCTTCTCTTCTGCCTTCATCCTGGTTTTGAAGATGCTGCTCGTCACTCTGACATCAGCAACAGCCAATCAGGACCAGACCACAGCACTCTAAACTCAGGACTTGACCAATCACTCTGGAGCTCTCTTTCAGGCTCCTCCCACTCTGCAGCTCAAGGAGGTTGGAATAGACGTAGAGAGCTTTATTCTAGAAGAGCTCAACTTCTACTTTTTTACTTTTCCTGATGCTTAATATTTTAAATATATGATGACATTCAAAAATATTACAAATATATATATATATATATATATATATATATATATATATTAAAACTATATATATTTCTTCAGTAGATGCAGCCGATGTATCGTCTCCATCACAGAGTGAAGCTCACAGAGAACAGACAGGTGAGCAACCACACCTGTACACACACCTGTACACACACTTGTACACACACCTATACACACCTATACACACACACATGTATACACTTATACACACACACCTGTACACACACCCGTACACACACCTGTATACACACTTGTACACACACCTATACACACCTGTATACATACCTATACATACACACCTATACACACCCGTACACACACCTATAGGCACACCTGTACACACACCTGTACACACATGTACACACACCTGTACACACATGTAGATGACCTGATCCGGTGTGAGGTCAAAGGTCAGGGATGTCTATATGTACAGATTGTAAAGCACTCTGAGATAGTAACACTCTGTGTTAGGACATGTATGTAGATGACATTTATGTAGATGACATATGTTATGACATGTGTTAGGACATGTATGTAGATGAAATATGTTATGACATGTGTTATGACATGTGATATGTATGTAGATGACATGTTATGACATGTATGTAGATGACATGTGTTATAACATGTATGTAGATGAAATGTGTTATGACATGTATGTAGATGACAGGTGTTATAACATGTATGTAGATGACATGTGTTATAACATGTATGTAGATGAAATGTGTTATAACATGTATGTAGATGACATGTGTTATAACATGTATGTAGATGAAATGTGTTATGACATGTATGTAGATGACATGTGTTATAACATGTATGTAGATGACGTGTTATGACATGTATGTAGATGACATGTGTTATGACATGTGGTATGATATGTATGTAGATGACATGTATTATAACATGTATGTAGATGACATGTGGTATAACATGTATGTAGATGACATGTGTTATGACATGTATGAAGATGTCATGCGTTATAACATGTATGTAGATGACATGTTTCCTCGTGTCCTCAGGTGGAGCCGACTCACCAGACCCCCATGGTAAGTTCTTCTTCTCTTGTGGACCGTTAGCAGCTGTTCTTCTGGGTATTAACGGTATTGATCCATTTATTGATCACTTGAGGTGCACCATGGTGACTGGATGTTAACCCCATGGGGACTGAATGTTGACCCCACGGTGACTGAGTGTTGACCCCACGGTGACTGAGTTTACTCCCGAGTTCAGGCTTGAATCCCCAGTTAACTTCAGGGTCCAGGCTTCAATCACCAGTTAACTTCAGGGTTCAGGCTTTCATCATATTTAATGTTTAATATTTAAAGTTTAATTTTTTCACGTACTTTTGCTATTTGGAAGAATACAAAATAAATAAAGTTGTAGTTAATTTGACTATAAACTTGTTCAATGACAAGTCGGAGGGTGGAAGGCTGTGATTGGCTGACAGTTTGTGTTTCTAAGGAAACGGCCGACAGGCTGTGCTGAACAGCACCAACGCAGGTACGTTCATATTCATAACTTATCTGCATAACTCTCATATTCATAACTTATCTGCATAACTCTCATGTTCATAACATTTATCTGCATAACTCATATTCATAACTTATCTGCATAACTCTCATATTCATGACATTTACACCAATATCTTTCATATTCTTAGATCTTATATTCATAACTCTTATATTCCTAACTTTCATATTGATAATTAGAATTGGTATCTGCATAACTTTCATATTCATAACTTTTTATATTAATAGCTGTCATACTAATAATTGTCCAACATTCATATTCATACATGTTATTTGCAGGTCTTCCTATATTGTTATGATTGCTACCTGTTCACTAATGCTGATGATGTCATCAGGTGTTCACACGGAGCTCACAGGTGAGAGTCATGAGCATCTTGAGACTGAGTGACAGGACCCTGACTGTGTTCTGATTGGTTCCTGCTTCAGGCGCGACACTTGGCCAGGAGGTCACAGGTAAGACCTGTTGCTATGACAATCACACATCAGTAGTTCCCGGTGGTTTCCTTCACTTCCTGTCTCATGGCCATGTTACTTACTTCACTTCCTGTTACATGGTCATGTTACAGAGTCGACTCTCGCTGTCCTCCACACAGACTCACTGGACTCAGGTACACCTGTCTGTCTGTTCCGCTGTATGTCTGTTAACCCGTCTCTCTCTTCCCCTGTCTGTTAACCTGTCCCTCTGTTCCCCTATCTGTCTGTTAACCCATCCCTCTGTTCCCCTGTCTGTCTGTTAACCTGTCTCTCTGTTCCCCTGTCTGTCTGTTAACCCGTCTGTCTGTTAACCCGTCTCTCTCTTCACCTGTCTTACAGCTTCTCATGGGTACTCTCACACAGAACTGGTCGGCATGGCGACAGACTCCACATGGACCGTCTCAAGTAAGCCCCGCCCACAACATGGCTGACCGGCCAGAGGTCCAATGCGTTGCTAAGCTGTGTGTGTGTGTGTGTGTGTGTGTGTGTGTGTGTGTGTGTGTGTGTAGGTTCCTCCGAGCCGACGGGGACTCCAGCCAGCTCCAGTAAGTCACCTCCACCCCGAGCACCTGACCACGGTGGAGGCGCGTGCTGATGTGTGTGTGTGTGTGTGTGTGTGTGTGTGTGTGTGTGTGTACAGGTCATCCAGCTGTGACAGACCACACTCAGATGGCTGGTAAGTTTTACATCTATTCTGGTTTTATGAAGTATAAAGAAGACATCGAGCTCATGAACTCTTTGCATTAACTATTGGTCTTCATGGTCAGTGGGTTGGTCTTCATGGTCAGTAGGTTAGTCTTCATGGTCAGTAGGTTAGTCTTCATGGTCAGTGGGTTGTCTTCATGGTCAGTGGGTTGGTCTTTGTGGTCAGTGGGTTGGTCTTCATGGTCAGTGGGTTGGTCTTCATGGTCAGTGGGTTGGGGTTGGTCTTCATGGTCAGTAGGTTAGTCTTCATGGTCAGTGGGTTGTCTTCATGGTCAGTGGGTTGGTCTTTGTGGTCAGTGGGTTGGTCTTCATGGTCAGTGGGTTGGTCTTCATGGTCAGTGGGTTGGTCTTCATGGTCAGTGGGTTGGTCTTTGTGGTCAGTGGATTGGTTTTCATGGTCAATGGGTTGGTCTTCATGGTCAGTGTGTTGGTCTTTGTGGTCAGTGGGTTGGTCTTTGTGGTCAGTGGGTTGGTCTTCATGGTCAGTGTGTTGGTCTCTGTGGTCAGTGGGTTGGTCTTCGTGGTAAGTGGGTTGGTCTTCATAGTCTGTAGGTTGTGGTTGGTCTTCATGGTCAGTGGGTTGGTCTTCATGGTCAGTGGGTTTGTCCTCGTGGTCAGTGGGTTGGTCTTCATGGTCAGTGAGTTGGTCTTCGTGGTCAGTGGGTTGGTCTTTATGGTCAGTGTGTTGTTGTTGGTCTTCATGGTCAGTGGGTTGGTCTTCATGGTCAGTGGGTTGGTCTTCATGGTCAGTGGGTTGGTCTTCTTGGTCAGTGGGTTGGTCTTCATGGTCAGTGGGTTGGTCTTCGTGGTCAGTGGGTTGGTCTTCATGGTCAGTAGGTTGGTCTTTGGGGTCAGTGGGTTGGTCTTTATGGTCAGTGTGTTGTTGTTGGTCTTCATGGTCAGTGGGTTGGTCTTCTTGGTCAGTGGGTTGGTCTTTATGGTCAGTGTGTTGTTGTTGGTCTTCATGGTCAGTGGGTTGGTCTTCATGGTCAGTGGGTTGGTCTTCATGGTCAGTGGGTTGGTCTTCTTGGTCAGTGGGTTGGTCTTCATGGTCAGTGGGTTGGTCTTCGTGGTCAGTGGGTTGGTCTTCATGGTCAGTAGGTTGGTCTTCATGGTCAGTGGGTTGGTCTTCATCGTCAGTGGGTTGGTCTTCATGGTCAGTGGGTTGGTCTTTATGGTCAGTGGGTGGAATTCATGGTCAGTAGGTTTGTCTTCGTGGTCAGTGGGTTTGTCTTCGTGGTCAGTGGGTTGGCCTTCATGGTCAGTGTGTTGGTCTCTGTGGTCAGTGGGTTGGTCTTCGTGGTAAGTGGGTTGGTCTTCATAGTCTGTAGGTTGTGGTTGGTCTTCATGGTCAGTGGGTTGGTCTTCATGGTCAGTGGGTTTGTCCTCGTGGTCAGTGGGTTGGTCTTCATGGTCAGTGAGTTGGTCTTCGTGGTCAGTGGGTTGGTCTTTATGGTCAGTGTGTTGTTGTTGGTCTTCATGGTCAGTGGGTTGGTCTTCATGGTCAGTGGGTTGGTCTTCATGGTCAGTGGGTTGGTCTTCTTGGTCAGTGGGTTGGTCTTCATGGTCAGTGGGTTGGTCTTCGTGGTCAGTGGGTTGGTCTTCATGGTCAGTAGGTTGGTCTTTGGGGTCAGTGGGTTGGTCTTTATGGTCAGTGTGTTGTTGTTGGTCTTCATGGTCAGTGGGTTGGTCTTCTTGGTCAGTGGGTTGGTCTTTATGGTCAGTGTGTTGTTGTTGGTCTTCATGGTCAGTGGGTTGGTCTTCTTGGTCAGTGGGTTGGTCTTCATGGTCAGTGGGTTGGTCTTCATGGTCAGTGGGTTGGTCTTCATGGTCAGTGGGTTGGTCTTCTTGGTCAGTGGGTTGGTCTTCATGGTCAGTGGGTTGGTCTTCGTGGTCAGTGGGTTGGTCTTCATGGTCAGTAGGTTGGTCTTCATGGTCAGTGGGTTGGTCTTCATGGTCAGTGGGTTGGTCTTCATGGTCAGTGGGTTGGTCTTTATGGTCAGTGGGTGGCATTCATGGTCAGTAGGTTTGTCTTCGTGGTCAGTGGGTTGGTCTTCGTGGTAAGTGGGTTGGTCTTCATGGTCAGTAGGTTGGTCTTCGTGGTCAGTCTTCATGGTCAGTGGGTTGGTCTTTATGTTCAGTGGGTTGGTCTTCGTGGTCAGTGGGTTGGTCTTCGTGGTCAGTCTTCGTGGTCAGTGGGTTGGTCTTTATGTTCAGTGGGTTGGTCTTCGTGGTCAGTCTTCGTGGTCAGTGGGTTGGTCTTCGTGGTCAGTGGGTTGGTCTTCGTGGTCAGTGGGTTGGTCTTCGCGGTCAGTCTTCATGGTCAGTGTGTTGGTCTTCGTGGTCAGTGGGTTGGTCTTCGTGGTCTGGGTGACCTTCCCAGAGCAGGTGCTGAAGGTTCTCTCTCTCTTCTTGGTTCTGCTTGCTCTGTGCAGGTCCAACCACTGAACAGTACAACCCATCTGGTCAGGGTCCTGAAGGTGAGACACACACACACACCTGTCTGTCTGAAGCCTGTCAGATGACCACAGACCGTCACGGGTCAGTCGTTCACCCACTCACATGCCGGCGGTCCTTCAGAGGGTCGTCGGTTCGATCCCTGGCTCCACTAGTCCATGCCGATGTGTCTTTGGGCAAGACACGTCATTCTAAAGTTGCTCGCTAGATGTTGGAACCGTAGCTCCTCCCCTCAGGCTGTGAATGGGTGAATTATGTCATGTAGTGTTAAAGAGAGGTCGCAAGACTAGAAGAGTGCTTTACAAGGTTCATTTGGCACGTAAGGTCAGAACCAATGTTCATTCAAAAGCACATGATAGTCTTTAATTGAATATGTATTATTGATGATTATTTTAACGGCTTTTGGACATTTCAACTGGTCAGCAAAGGTCTGTTCACACATTCCATCATGTTCTCCCTGTGTTTGTTTTTCTACTGTGATTCGACTGTGGCTTGCGTATATATGTTTGTGAGTTAAGTTAAGAGTATAAACTACGGGTTGACCTACATTTCCTCGGGATTAATAAAGTGTCCATTTATCTATCTATCTTTAATGAGCCACGTTTTGTTTATTAACTTGAACACTGAATAAATGAAACAATCAAAGTGCAAATAGTTCACTGTTTTGGTTGTTTCAGGTACAGAAAATGTGGAATTGGAGGATACCTGCTGACTTCCACATGAAGCCGCGTGTTCGATTCTTGCGCTACCGCTTCCAGTGCACCGATCAATCAGCATGGCCGAGGACACCCCCCCCCTCCCACGAGCTATAGACCACGACCGGCCGCAGCTCAATGGTGTTTTTAATATTTAAAATGTGGATCTGTTTATAGATGTTTATTTGGTTTTAGAGAAAATAAAATACAAATCAATTTCAGATACGTTTTGATAAGTTTCGGTTTGACCTGATGGGACACCGTCCGGATTGTAAACCTCTACAATAAATGTATTTTGTCTATTTTGAACATCAAACTGATAATGCGTCTTCTATCCAGAGCAACCAGCCTCTATATTATTCATAATCCGATTGGAACGTTCATGTGTTAGAGCTGCATTCTCCCTCCTGACCACCAGGGGGCTCCTCTGGTTGTATAGAAGTGTATGCTTTGTGTGTTAGAGCTGCACTCTCCCTCCTGACCACCAGGGGGCTCCTCTGGTTGTATAGAAGTGTATGCTTCATGTGTTAGACCTGCACTCTCCCTCCTGACCACCAGGGGGCTCCTATGGTTGTATAGAAGTGTATGCTTCGTGTGTTAGACCTGCACTCTCCCTCCTGACCACCAGGGGGCCCACTGGAGACTCCTCTGCTTCTCGAACAGAAGAACAACAGGACAGCTTTTCTCAGATGCGTCTTCATTCCAACAAACAACCAGGAACACTCTATAAACACTTCTCATTCAGAAACCTATTTTAAATATTGGGATTGTCTCCATCTTTTATATTGACGCAGGAAAACAAAGACTAGAACATGCAGAAGTCACATGATCCTTTTGGAGGTTTAACTGCGGTTTGAATAAAAGCGTCAAAGAAGAAAAACAAACAAGAAAAAGGAGAAATAAAGCGATGACGTTAATCTGCATAACCTTTGAGCTACTGATCGAACAACAGTTTCCTCTATGGATGCTTCGGAGGAGCCCACTGTCCTGTTGCCATGGTGACCAATGAATCACATGTCACACCCTTTTCTAGCTGAGGTCAGAGTCCAGGTGGGCGTGGCTTAGCAGAGCAGCAGCAGGGTCATCAGTGGGAGGGTCAGAGGTGAAGAAAGGCCCCGCCTCCAGCTCCAGGAGGGAGGGCAGGTTGGCCACGACCTCCCCGGAGCCGTTTGGTTCAGACATCGGGACAGGCGTGTACTGCACCAGCTGCTTCCCTGGACCAATCAGAGAGCAGCACACGGTCACCACGAGGACAGGTTCAAGTCGTGAAGTACAGAACGTGTGTTTACCTGCGTTGGTGCTGATGCTCTCGCTTCCATTGAGGACGTCTTCAGACAGCAGCTGAGAGGAAACAGTGACATCATCACACGGTGGCGAGGTCATCGTCAACACACACACACACATGTACACACATATGACCGTGAGCCCTAACCCTCATCCCTCTCTACAACATATATAATGATAAACAACCCCAACGCCATCTCAACCTCTCGCCACGATCTATAGACACGTCTCTGCCTGTGTGTGTGTCCGTGTGTGTATGTGTGTGTGTGCGTGTGCGCATGCGTCCGTGTGCTTGTGCACGTGCGTGCCTGTGTGTGTGAGAGTCTGTGTGTCTGTGCGTGTGTGAGTGTGCGTGCTTGTGTGTGTGTATGTGAGTGTGTGTGTGCGCGTGTGCTTGTGTGTGTGTGCGTGTGTGCGTGTGCTTGTGTGTGTGTGTGTGTGTGTGTGTTGAACTCACTGTGTCCAGACAGTCCAGATCAAAGTCTCCAGAGGAACAGGAAGAAGAGAAAAACTAAAAAACAATGTTTGAAGCGTGTTAATATTTCAACTGTAACGTCAGACACACGTCTCTGTGAACACGTTAGTATCAACAGGTGTTTCCATACACACAGGTGGTTCTATACACACAGGTGGTTCTATACACAAAGGTGTGTCCATGCCACTGACCTCCATGAGTGGCGAGGGGTCGAAGGTGAAGGCCTGTGTGTTCAGGATGCTCTGCAGGTTTTCCAGACTGCTGTCAATGCAGTCGACGTGATTGGACAGTTCAGACCTGAAACAGGAAGTGACATCACAGTCCAAACAGGTATTTTCAGGCTACTCGTCGTCCGTCGGTTGAACATGAAGATAATTGAGATTAATTACTGACTTGTCATCTCGTGTGGAAACGAAGTGCCAGCGGTCAGGTGACAGTCCACCTGCAGGGGGAGGGGGGCGGGGCCTGAGGGAAGGGACGAAACACCTGAACTTAAGAGACCAACCCGGCGGGTTGTTGGTGGCATGGTGGATGCTGTTGGTGAGTTTTGGTGGGGTAACCAGCGTTTCCGTACCTGTCGATACAGGCGATGGTTTGACATCTTTGAGAGCTGTGGGCGCCGGGCGCCGAGGGAGGCGGTGCCGAGGGAGGCGGCTCCGAGGGAGGCGGCGCGGCGGATGCAGGACTGACTGCAGAGAACAGGAAGTCAAGGTTTGAACTGAGAGAAGAAATGAATACGACCATTAAGAGAAGAGAAAACAGCCTCACAGGGGATGTTACCTGAGGGAGCAGTGGTGATGGAGGTGTGTGAGATGTTACCTGGGGGAGCAGTGGTGATGGAGGTGTGTGAGCTGTTACCTGGGGGAGCAGTGGTGATGGAGGTGTGTGAGCTGTTACCTGGGGGAGCAGTGGTGATGGAGGTGTGTGAGCTGTTACCTGGGGGAGCAGTGGTGATGGAGGTGTGTGAGCTGTTACCTGGTGGGTGGAGTAGTGGTGATGGAGGTGTGTGAGCTGTTACCTGGTGGGTGGAGCAGTGGTGATGGAGGTGTGTGAGCTGTTACCTGGGGGAGCAGTGGTGATGGAGGTGCTCAGGCTGGGCTTGCTCTCCTGTAAGATGGAGTTGATGAAGGTGGTGGGGGAGAGGGGCGTGTCGACATCAGTCTCTCCGCCCTCCAGAAGGGGAATGGACTCTCTGATGGGGCTTTCTCTGCAGCTGAAACGGGAAAGTGGATTGGCCGTTATTGACTGCTGACGAACCAATCGGATGACAAGAAGGCAGGCGTCTCATTGGCTGTCAGAGCAGTCCCCTACCGATTGTGGGAGTGGCTCGAGATCCTTCATCTATGCTCACGGAGCCACAGTGACCTTTAGAGGTCAGTCCAGGACACTAGATGTTATTGACTATATAAGAAATGATTTAATATGTTCTCACTCAACATCATTCCAATCGCAGGCCAAATTCTCGCCTATGGGCGTGGCCACATCTGTGATGTCAGAGATGATTGGTCCAGAGGTCACCGGGGAGTCTGCTGCCTGAAAACACACAGACAGCTTGTAGAGATAGAAGCCAGCAGAGCGCTCACTGATGAGGTCATCACTACCGGTGACGTCACACGTGTCACTGCTTCACTGGTAGTGATGACCTCATCACTACCAGTGAAGCAGTGACATCACGTGTTTCACTACGATGAAGCCACAACAGACGTATGATGATGTAACCTTCCCCCAGATCTTTTCTAATTGTTACCAACGTTGTATTAATTAAACATAATGGACGTAAATCCCTCTGTTTTCTACGTATACAAAAGTACAAATATACAGTGTTTTAAAACAGCAGATATAAAGATGAAGATGAAGCGATAATGGTTCCATGATGACATCATCGCTCTTTGAGACAGGCGAGCGACAGGTGAGCTGTACCTGCATGTGCTCCAATGAGAGAGGGCGGCTGTATTTAGGCATCGAGTGGGAGGAGCCAGAGTCGTTCAACATCAGGGGACTGCGGAAACAGATGAAACACTAGTACACGGAGTAGTACACGGTGAAGTATACTGTGAAGTATACAGTGTAGTATACAGTGTTGGAACTTGCATTTTCCTCTTGACACCCATAATCCTGTTCGACTGGACGAGAGACACCAGGAATTGGATCAACTGCAAAGAGAGAGAGAGTTTATTACTGATTCAGGTAGAAGCCCCATTGTAACAGTGACTGGTGTAGCGGAGACTGGTGTAGTGGAGACGGGTGTAGCGGTGACGAGTGTAGCGGGTGTGGCGGTGAAGGGTGTAATGGTTATGGGTGTAGCGGGTGTAGCGGTGATGGGTGTAGTGGTACCTTGTTGACGACCTGCTGCTGCTGCAGGTGCTTCTGCCTCAAACTCGCCATTTCTCTCCACAGAGCCTCATTCTCACTGAAAGATGAAGAAAGAAGTTTAACAGGTCCGGTCTAATTCAGGACTGGTTCTGGTCTGGTCCTGGTCTAGTTCTGGTGTTCTCACTGTTTCATGGCGATGATTCTGGAGTCGATGGTTTCCTGCTTTCCCTTCATCAGCTGGACGTCGCTCAGGATCTGACTCACATCGTGTGCCGACATCTTCACTTCCTCCTGCCGCACAGACGACACCTGAACACACCACAGCCCAGGTGTCACAGGTGTGTTCAGGTGTCTTAGGTTTGTTCAGGTCTCCCAGGTGTGTCCCAGGTGTGTCCCAGGTGTGTCCCAGGTGTGTCCCAGGTGTGTCCCAGGTGTGTGCAGGTACGTACGTTGGTGACTTTGCGTTTGATGTTCTCCAGCAGGTGTTCTTCTCCTCTGATGAAGAACGGATGTTGGAACTCTGTGTCGTCTCTCTCCGGTTTCACCAGACCGCCGTGCTCGATGTGGACCACCTTCCGGAAGCCGTCTGGGTAGAACAGCGCCATCAACGTGTAGTACTACAGAGCATGTAGTAGTACTACAGAGCATGTGAGCTAGTACTTCAGAACATGTAGTAGTACTACAAAGCATGTGTTGTAGTACTACAAAACAGTGACGATGTCACCAGTGAGGTCAGAGATGTGATGTCACCAGTGAGGTCAGAGATGTGATGTCACCACTCACACATGTTGAGCTGCCGGATGAAGCTGGCCATGTTGCTGTGTTTGAAGAACTTTGGTAGAACTTCTTTAGAGAAGCGTGCCTGATCGAACACATGGAAGCTGGTTCCACTCTGATGGAGAACACAGAACCCAACGGGTCAACAGCAGAACACAGAACCCAACGGGTCAACAGCAGAACAAAGAACCCAACGGGTCGACAGCAGAACATGCGTTCAGCTATCACAGGTGTTTTCACACACACACACACACACACGGCTCTGAAGTCTTGAGGACCAGCAGGAGTGACATCTTCTGCCTGCTAACGTTCGTTGCTAGCCACTCGCTACCAGCTAAGCTAACAGGCGTACCGGGCTCCAGCAGATGAGCGGCTCGGTGTCGGAGCTCTGCACCGGGTCCTCCACTAGGGTCCACAGTTTGGTGAGGAAGGCCGGGACGTTGCTGCCGCTGAACACCGCCCCCCCTGCTCCTCCTCCGGGACTCTCCATCAGAGACACAGAAACGAGCAACCCGCTGAAGCTAATCTGAGCTAACGATGCTAACAGATAACCAACTAGGGCCACAGGGAGCCGGCTCCTGGTCCTGGACCGTGTCGCGGGTCCGCTGGTCTTCAGATGACGTATTAATCTGTATTCTTAATCACAACTCCGGAACGGAAAATAACAACAAATCCGATCACACTAACTGCGCATTGAGACGGCTGTCGCATCGTGATGACGTAACGTCTGGTCGCGTTGTGACGTCATGACCTGGAATTTGATAGGGTGCCGTTGGAGTTGAGTCAAGCCCCGGTCCCTTAGCGTATCCATGACAACCCAGAGTTCAGACCAGGAAGCAGGATCAGAGTTGTAGTCTTACCGAGTTGTCTCACGCCGTCTTTTCCATTGGAGCAGCTTCCAACCACAGACTGTGTTGTGTATGATGACCACCAGAGGGCGCCAATAATGAACCCTCCAGACTTCTACTTCGATAAACGTAACCACGTGATGTGTGACGCAAAACGCGTCATCGTTGACCCCGGAAGTAATTCACCACGTGCTCTGATGGAGGAGAGCAGCAGCACGCGGAGTAACGAGCAGAAGAAGAAGATGAAGAAAGTCCTGGAGAAGACTGTGAAGAAGAGGAGTAAAGAGGAGCAGGAGGAGGAGGAGCAGGAAGGGCAGAAGGAGCAGGAGGAGGTGAGACCGACGGAGAGGAGGAGCGGCGGCTAGCCATTAGCATGCTAACAGGAGATAAATAGTGTTCTCCTGCTAGCCTGGTGGAGCCCTACTACCGTAGTACTACCGAGAGTACTGCTGTAATACTACCACGAGTACTGCTGTAGTACTACCACGAGTACTGCTGTAGTAGTACTACCACGAGTACTGCTGTAGTAGTACCGAGAGTACTGCTGTAGTACTACCACGAGTACTGCTGTAGTAGTACTACCACGTATTTAGGTTCTACTATCACAATTGTTTTGGTCTGTTATTATTCAGATCTTCAACTTCAAATGTACGAAGAAGACGGAAGAGGAGGAGGAGGAAGAGGACCTGTCGGACAGCGAGGACAGTGTCTTCTCAGGACTGGAAGACTCTGGGAGTGACAGTGCTGACGATGAGGAAGAGGAGGGATCAGATGACGAAGAAGCTGAAAAGGATGATGATCTGAAGGTGTGTGTGTGTGTGGGGGGGTGGGGGGGCTCTTCTGAGGGTTCTCCTCTGGAACCTCACCTGTGTCCTGTTCTCCCTGCAGATAGAAAAGGAGAAGAAGATTGGGCTGATAGAAGAAGAAGAAGAAGAAGAAGAGGAGGAGGAGAAGAAGATGGGGGTGACAGAGGAGGAGAAGATGGCGGGAGCGGTGATAGAAGCGAAGCAAGACGACGAGTATAAACACGACTCTTCGGACGAGGAGGTGAGACAAACTTTAGGACGAGGGGATGTGTTCATGTGATGTGTTCATGTGATGTGTTCATTTGTTCATGTGATGTGTTCGTGTTCATGTGATGTGTTCATGTGATGTGTTGATGTGTTCATTTGTTCATGTATCTTGTTCATGTGTTCGTGTTGTGTTCAAGTGATGTGTTCATTTGTTCATGTGGTGTGTTCATGGTGGTGTGGTCCTGCAGGACATCAGGAATACGGTGGGCAACATTCCCATGGAGTGGTACAAAGAATTCCCTCACATTGGCTACAACCTGGATGGGAAGAAGATTCTCAAACCAATCAGGAACAAGGACGAGCTGGACGAGTTCCTGGACAAGATGGAGGATCCGGACTACTGGTGAGCTGGTTAGCATAATGCTATCCCTCCTATTGGTCTGAAGAGGGAAGGCTAGCGATGCTAAGCTGCCATTGGTCTGCAGGAGAACGGTTCACGACAAGAAGACGGGAAGTGACATCGTGCTGTCGGACGAGCAGGTGGCGCTGGTCAACCGCCTGCAGAGAGGCCAGTTCGGGGACGTCAACTTCAACGAGTATCAGGTACGGTCAGGTGACGGCTAAGCCCCGCCCCCAAACACACTTTGTTGTTCATGCTTCATTGGACCATGAAGCAGGGTTCTTACGGTCATGGAAAACCTGGAAAAGTCATGGAATTTTAAAAAGGTAATTTCCAGGCCTGGAAAAGTCATGGAAAAAAACTTAAATCACAAAAGTTTTGGAAAAGTCATGGAAATGTGTCATGACCACACCGAGTTTGAAATAATTAATGTTTTTTAAAGAAAGATGCTCAAAATATAAGCCGGCGTACTCTCAATACACAAAATGTTCTAAATTGTTCATATTTTTTACAGAGATTTCAGTTGACATTTGGTTTAAAGTCATGGAAAAGTCATGGAAATCCATTGGTCAAAATGTGTAAGAACCCTGATGAAGGGAGTCCAGGGTCCTAGGTAGGTTCCTGTGGGCCAGGTCCTGACCCCCCCTCCCCCCCCAGCCTCAGGTGGAGTTCTTCAGTCGGGACGTGATGATCCACCCGGTCACCAACCGGCCGGCAGACAAGCGCAGCTTTATCCCGTCGCTCATCGAGAAGGACAAGGTGTCCAAGCTGGTCCACGCCATCAAGATGGGCTGGATCAAGCCTCGGCGGACGGAGGACGACAGCAGGGGGCGCTACTACGACCTGTGGGCCAATGAGGACTCTTCTATTCTGGCCAGGCACAAGATGCACCTGCCCGCCCCCAAAGTGCCTCTACCTGGCCACCAGGAGTCCTACAACCCGCCCCCCGAGTACCTGTTCACGGACGAGGAGGTAGGTCGTCTGGAGGTGGTCTCCAGTTCCAGGGCCTTGGATGGACCCTAACCCCTCTGTGTTTTCCCTGTCTCTCTGCAGCGGGCTCTGTGGGAGCAGCAGGACGCCTCAGACAGGAAGATGCCCTTCGTCCCCAGGAAGTTCTCCAGCCTCCGGCAGGTTCCTGCGTTTCCTCGGTTCCTCCACGAGAGGTTCGAGCGCTGCCTGGACCTTTACCTGTGCCCCCGCCAGAGGAAGATGAGGGTACCTCCATACGCTCAGACGCACGCTCCCTGAGGAAGAGGCCCCCGGTAACCAGTCTCTGTCTGCCTTCAGGTGAACGTCAACCCAGAGGACCTGATCCCCAAGCTGCCCAAGCCCAGAGACCTGCAACCGTTCCCTACCACTCAGTCTCTGGTACGCACACACACACACACACACACACACACACATACATATACACGCACAGGCACGTGCACAGATAGAGCCCTAGTGGTGCTCAAGCTCCTCCCCTTTTGCCCTGGATGAGAAAAGTGCCCTTTTTGCTGGAGACACATTTTTCATTCTTCAGTATTTAAGAATAAAAGTTAGTCTCTCTGTCATCAAGTCCCACAAATGTGTTTTAATATCCGACGGGGCATTTATTTGAGTTATTGTGAGAATTTCTCCCCGACATAATCCGCGACGCTCGCGATTGGGTGCACCGGCCCCCCAAGATGTCCGTGCACATGCCTGCAAACAGACACACTCTCCCTCTGCTGACATGTCCTATGACTATGTACATTTGTAATGGTGTGTGTGTGTGTAGGTGTATCGGGGTCACAGTGGTCTGGTCCGCTCCATCAGTGTGTCTCCATCAGGTCAATGGCTCGCCTCAGGTAACTGCGTGTACAAGTACTGTGCCCTGTGTGTACAAGTACTGTGCCCTGCGTGTACAAGTAATGTGCACTGCGTGTACTTGCAGGTAGCGACGACGGATCCGTGAAGTTCTGGGAGGTGCGCTCGTCTCGCTGCGTGAAGACGGTCCAGGTGGGCGGAGCTGTGAAGAGCGTGGCCTGGAACCCCAACCCACTGCTCTGCCTGCTGGCCGTCGCCCGGTCAGTTCTCTGTTCAGACACACACACACAGACAGACAGACAGACACACTTAATTTATACATCTTATGTTTCCATGGGAACAGTTTGGTTGAAGAGATTTGAAACAACTGATTACCTTGAGCGGATGTTTACACTTTGAAACATGTTTAGTGGTGCTTGTTCGCAACGCTTTGTCTACACAATACCGACGCACTTTGACAACAACTCCTCCTGTAATGTTTGTCTCTCTGCTTTAGGGACTCCGTGGTGCTGATCCTGTCGCCCCCTCAGGCAGACAGACAGGTTGTCTTGGCCACAGAGCGACTCCTCTCAGGTCAGCGGGAGGCGGAGTCTACTGAGGAGGTGGGCCCTGTGACGTGGACCGACGCAGAAGGGGAGGAGCTTAGCCAAGGAATCAACCTCAAACTACAACACCCCAAAGTGAGAGCCCATGTGATTGATTACAGGTCCAGCATCTCTACCTGAGTTACAGCTACCTGAGTTCTCTCTCTCTCTGAGCTCTCTCTCTCTCTCTCCCTGAGCTCTCTCTCCCTCTCTCTCTCCCTGAGCTCCCTCTCTCTCTCTCCCTGAGCTCTCTCTCTCTCTCTCTCTCTCTCTCTCTCTACCTGAGCTTTCTCTTTCTCTCCCTGAGCTCGCTCTCTTTCTCTCTACCTGAGCTCGCTCTCTTTCTCTCTCCCTGAGCTCCCTCTCTCTCTCCCTGAGCTCCCTCTCTCTCTCTCTACCTGAGCTCTCTCTTTCTTTTTACCTGAGCTCTCTCTAACTGCGTGTTCTGACTCCTCCCAGGCCATCCACCAAGTGACGTGGCACGCTAAAGGAGACTACCTGGCGTCGGTAATGCCCGATCACTCCAGCCACCTGCAGGTGTTCATCCACCAGGTGAGCCGGAGGCGGAGTCAGAACCCCTTCAGGAAGAACAAAGGGCTGGTCCAGTGCGTGTCCTTCCACCCGGTGCGGCCCTACTTCTTCGTGGGCACGCAGCGCTCCGTCCGCATCTACAACCTGGTGAAGCAGGAGATGAGCAAGAAGCTGCAGGCCAACTCCAAGTGGATCTCCAGCATGGCCGTCCACCCCGGGGGTAACCGCCACCACAGACCGCCACCACAGTCCACCGCCACAGACCACCACCACAGACCACCACCACCACACACCACCACCACAGGCCACCACCACAGACTACCACCACAGACCACCACCACAGACCACCAGGTAGACCACAGCCGGTGGCCGGTCTGTAACGTGTGCCGTCTGCAGGTGACCATGTGATCTGTGGGAGTTACGACTGCAGGCTGAGCTGGTTCGACCTCGACCTCTCCACCAAGCCCTACAAGATGCTGCGGTAGGTAGCGGCGCCCGGCGAGCACCCGGCGAGCGTCTGAGTCCGCGTCTCCGTTGGCTTGTCAACGCGTCCACTTCCTGTCTGCAGGCACCACAAGAAGGCCGTGAGGGGCGTGGCCTTCCACCGCTTGTACCCGCTGTTCGCCTCGGCCTCGGACGACGGCTCCGTCATCGTCTGCCATGGGACGGTGTACAGGTACCAGAGACACACACCATGAGTGAGACACGGAGAAAATGTGGCGTGGTGCTCTTCGCATCAAAACATCTTTGATGGGCGTGTCGCGTCTCGGCCAATCGGCGTCAAGATGTGGACAGCGTTTGGTGGTTTAGGTTAGCTTGAATGTTAGCCCGCAATATCTGCTGCTGTCCCGCCGCACGGTGCAGCAATGCTAACTATTAAGTACCCGCACATTAAGAGAGATGTGATTTTGCATATTTTTAGTATCGATAATTCATTAAACGAGCGATGAGAGCGCACGCGCTGCTCCATGTCAGGGCACAATCGCACCGAACGAGCCTCTCAAAAACGCGTCACCAGCAAAACCATCGGTTCCCTCTGGTACGGCGTGTCTGAAAGTGGCGCCGTACCAGAGCGAATCGCGTCTAGTGTTATTGTGCCCTCAAGCTGCTTGCACGCGCTGCGCAGCGCTCACAGAGGGGCATTAAGTAGAGGAATTTTCAGCTAAATAAAAAGATGCCAGAAGTATAATCAAGGCTATGATGTATAATCAAGGCTATGATGGCTCCATGGAGTTTCATTCATATATTGTAGGCTAATACTAATATCACTGCCATTTGTTAAGTGTTGAAAAAGCTTCTAAAAAGTTAACCATAGAGATATTTTATTTATTATTATTATAGATAAATATACCAGTATCGTATTTGGTTCAGGAATGACCAGATTATACACAATATTACTATTATTATAGGGCCCGATCGGTGACTTGGTGTTAGAATTAGGACCTATAGATTATCATACGTCCAACATCGATGTTCGTGGAAGCTATATAAATCGAAATGTTATTATTATGATACACACACCATTATTCACACAGTGTACAGGTACCAGAGACACACACCATGACACACACCCTAACACCCGTGTCTCTCCAGTGACCTGCTGCAGAACCCTTTGATCGTCCCGGTGAAGGTTCTCCGAGGTCATGTGATCACACATGACCTGGGAGTCCTAGATGTGACCTTTCACCCCACTCAACCCTGGGTCTTCTCCTCTGGAGCTGATGCCACTATACGCCTCTTCACCTAGCAACCTGCCCGCCGACCAACAACCAACCCACCATCAACCAACCCACTACCAACAATCAACCACCAACCAACATACAACCAGCAAGATCTTTGAGACTTCAATTTTGATATTAAAAATGTAAACTCACTTGTTTGTCTTGTTGTCGTCTCTTTGATCTCTTTGGTCTCTTTGGTGACCTCCCAGCCTTAAAGTGTCCCGTTTTTAATACATGAACTCTGAGGACTAGAAGAGCAGCAGCTTTGATAAACACGTGTTCAGAAGGATCATAAACAAGCGTCACAATACGTTCTACTTCCTCTCTTAAACTGAAATCTGCCTCCATTACTTTGAAGGCACGGGGTACACTTCCGGTATTTGGTGTTTTTCTTCCGGGTCGTCTGCCGGAACCGAAGTGTGATGGTGTTCTCCAAAGCCGGCAGACTGAGCCTGAGCTCCTCAGACTGGAACCGAGACCGGAACCGAGCTCCTCAGACCTGAACCGAGCTCCTCAGACCGGAACCGAGACCTGAACCGAGCTCCTCAGACCTGAAGTTGAGCAAAGGAACATAAGTTTAAACTTGACTGGAAAGTGACGTCACCGTTCTCAGTGCCTCAACATGGAACGTGATAACTGTGTTTATACGAGCTGTTACTGGTGAGTACTACACGTTATACTACTGCAACATGCTATGTGTAGTACTACACGTTATACTACTGCAACATGCTATGTGTAGTACTACACGTTATACTACTGCAACATGCTATGTGTAGTACTACACGTTATACTACTGCAACATGCTGTGTGTATTACTATACGTTATACTACTGCAACATGCTGTGTGTAGTACTACATGTTATCCATAAGGAGAGAGGAGAGGAGAGAGGAGCTCAGTGCATCCTAAGCATCTGAGAGGAGAGAGGAGCTCAGTGTATTCTAAACATCCATAAGGAGAGAGGAGAGGAGCTCAGTGTATCCTAAACGTCAATAAGGAGAGAGGAGAGAGGAGCTCAGTGTATCCTAAACGTCAATAAGGAGAGAGCTCAGTGTATCCTAAACATCCATAAGGAGAGAGGAGAGCAGAGAGGAGTTCAGTGTATCCTGAGCGTCCATAAGGAGAGGAGAGAGGAGCTCAGTGTATCCTAAGCGTCCATAAGGAGAGAGGAGAGGAGAGAGGAGCTCAGTGTATCCTAAGTGTCCATAAGGAGAGAGGAGAGGAGAGAGGAGCTCAGTGTATCCTAAGCGTCCATAAGGAGAGAGGAGAGATGAGAGGAGCTCAGTGTATCCTAAGTGTCCATAAGGAGAGAGGAGAGGAGAGAGGAGCTCAGTGTATCCTAAGCGTCCATAAGGAGAGAGGAGAGATGAGAGGAGCTCAGTGTATCCTAAGTGTCCATAAGGAGAGAGGAGAGGAGAGAGGAGCTCAGTGTATCCTAAGCGTCCATAAGGAGAGAGGAGAGAGGAGCTCAGTGTATCCTAAGCGTCCCCCAGCAGCCTCTCAGCCTATAGCAGCGTCTCCAGGTCTGAACCAGGTGAACCTGACTATAAAACCATTATAGAGTAGCCTGATAATAAGGAGTTGACCTCCATGACTTATAGAGCAGCCTGATAATAAGGAGTTGACTTAAGAGACTTATAGAGCAGCCTGATATTTGATGAGTCCTCTATCAGCACTAAGGTCTAACAAGACCATTACAAAGAGGAGTCCTCTATCAGCAGACCTCTAAGACCAGTTCCACAGAGGTTCTACCAACTTGTCTTCTTGTTCTGCAGTGAGGAAAATGTTTGGACTCTGTGTGAGTCGGTCCGGAGGGACAGAACCGCCCCGCTGGAGGACTTCTTTGTGGTTTTTATCTCAAATGAGAAGCGAATGGTGAGAACCCACAGGAGAACATGTCAGGACATCTGTACCTCATTTGAAAGTCTCGCGGTTCTAGAGCATGAGTCCGGTTCTCTGCATCGGGTCTGACACAGAACTCCTGTCTGGTTCTGAAACTGCTGTTTGTTCTCCATCAGGTTCCTCTGTGGAAGCAGAAGTCTGGACGGGGAGAGCATCCCGTTGTCTGGGTGATCCATAACATCTGAAATGTCACAGTTAATTCATAAGAGACTAAAGTGTTCCGCTAAGTCCCGCCCTGCTGGGCTCTGATGATGGGTTAGCTAGTACAACCGAGAACGACTGATTAAATAATCCTGAGGAGACCTCATGACTGTCTTCATCCCCCCTCATTGACTGTCTTCATCCTCCTTCATTGACTGTCTTCATCCCCCCTCATTGACTGTCTTCATCCTCCTTCATTGACTGTCTTCATCCCCCCTCATTGACTGTCTTTATCCTCCTTCATTGGCTGTCTTCATCCCCCCTCATTGACTGTCTTCATCCCCCCTCATTGACTGTCTTCATCCTCCTTCATTGACTGTCTTCATCCCCCCTCATTGACTGTCTTCATCCCCCTCATTGACTGTCTTCATCCCCCCTCATTGACTGTCTTCATCCTCCTTCATTGACTGTCTTCATCCCCCCTCATTGACTGTCTTCATCCCCCTCATTGACTGTCTTCATCCCCCTCATTGACTGTCTTCATCCTCCTTCATTGACTGTCTTCATCCCCCCTCATTGACTGTCTTCATCCTCCTTCATTGACTGTCTTCATCCCCCCTCATTGACTGTCTTCATCCCCCCTCATTGACTGTCTTCATCCCCCCTCATTGACTGTCTTCATCCTCCTTCATTGACTGTCTTCATCCCCCCTCATTGACTGTCTTCATCCTCCTTTATTGACTGTCTTCATCCTCCTTCATTGACTGTCTTCATCCCCCCTCATTGACTGTCTTCATCCTCCTTCATTGACTGTCTTCATCCTCCTTCATTGACTGTCTTCATCCCCCCTCATTGACTGTCTTCATCCTCCTTCATTGACTGTCTTCATCCTCCTTCATTGACTGTCTTCATCCTCCTTCATTGACTGTCTTCATCCCCCCTCATTGACTGTCTTCATCCTCCTTCATTGACTGTCTTCATCCCCCCTCATTGACTGTCTTCATACCCCCTCATTGACTGTCTTCATCCTCCTTCATTGACTGTCTTTATCCTCCCTCATTGACAGTCTTCATCCCCCTTCATTGAATGTCTTCATCATGATGTCATCATGACGTCATCATGGTGTTTTCCAGGACTACCACGTGGTGCTGCTGCAGGTCCGACCTCCTTCCTGCTCTCTGGTTTACGATCTGGACTCTGAGCTCTCGTTCCCCTGCAGCCTGCAGCTGTACGCGGCCCAGGCCCTGCACTCGGACCGTGGCCTGCAGCCCGAGTACCACAGGTACACACACACAGGTAACACACACACAGGTAACACACAGGTACACACAGCTGAAGTCCACAGGGACCCTGTACTCACAGCCTGGCTCCAGGGAGGAGGAGCCTCTCGGTGGAGGAGGCCGGCATGAAGCGCTCACAGAAGAAAGGTAGTGATCCTTCTGATGTCACACCTTTGTGTCTTTCCCAACAGGAAGTTGCGCGTCATTCCTGCTGACAGCTTCCTGTTGAACTTTGCGTCGGATCGTTCGCACATGAAGAACTCTGATGGGTCCTGGAAGATGCCCCCCCCACCCTATGTCCCCATACGAACCACAGGTCACATGACACTTCCCTTAGCACGTGTTGCTAACGTTAACCGTGTGGTGACATCACACTGACACCACTGTGATGCGTTTCCTCCTCAGAGTGTCAGATGAACCTAGAAGACTTCATCAGTATGAATCCTGCTGTCGGATGGGGCCGGGTCTTCAGTCTGGAACACTTCCTGCAGCGACACATGGGGGAATCTTCATCATCTTCAGCAGCAGCTTCATCATCATAGATGCGTCATCAGCAGCTTCATCATGTTCATTAGCAGCAGCTTCATCATCTTCATCATCAGAAGCTTCATCATGTTCATCATCAGCAGCAGCTTCATCATGTTCATCATGTTCATCATCAGCTTCATCATGTTCATCATCAGCTTCATCATGTTCATCATCTTCATCATCAGCAGCTTCATCATGTTCATCAGCAGCAGCTTCAACATGTTCATCATCATCATCATGTTACATGTCATTTTAGCTGAAGTTTCAGCAGCTTCATCATGTTCAAACTGTTTGTAAATCACATGGAAACCCTTCTCAGTTGTATTAGTTGTTTTCTCTTTCTATTAAATGTGTTATATTTGACATTTCATGTAGCTGAGGCTTTGATCTAAAGCAACTTGCATCCTGTTACATTCACACACCGTAAAGCAGCTGCAGGGAGACACTGGGGGGTAATGCCTTGCTCAAGGACACAACCCCCTGGTTGAAAGACAAACCTGCCAACCCCGAGCTGCAGTGGCAGGCCGGAGGCCGACGGCGTGGTGAAAGAGGCCAGACCAATGAGGTCACATAGAAGGAGGCGAGGCCACTGGGAAGGAAGCCAGGTCCAGACCAGGGGCTGGATGCAGGAAGTAGGACCCAGGACCAGGTCCAGGTTCAGGACCAGGTCCAGACACAGCCAGGTCCTATGAGGCAAGAAGGGAGCAAGCCTTTAGAGATAGCTTCTGGCTTAGGGGGCTAGGTACTCTTTAGGTGTAGGTATAGTAGGCATGTTCCATAATCCAGACCTCCATGATCCATCAAGCAGATGGAGGTAGAGAGGAGGAGTGGGCGAGGCATCAGCAGGGCCATAGCATAGTTGGTAGTAGGCACATTCCTTAGACTATTCCTTAGGCTCAGCCTTAGAGACAGTGTACGGAGCTCGGAGTCAAGCTGCTACTCCTTTGCGACGAAAGGAGTCAGACGAGGTGGTTCGGGCATCTGATTCAGATGCCTTCCGGACCCTTGAGAGGTTTTCCAGGCACGTCCCACTGTGAGGAGATCCCGGGGAAGACCCAGGACACGCTGGAGGGATTACATCTCCTGGCTGGCCTGAGACCAGACCCCGGATGAAGCGGATGAGGATGGATGGTTGGATACAATTGAGCCAAACTGCTTCCTAAAATAGTCATCTTTTGGCCATCTGGCTCAAAAGATGAGCGCAATCTCATCAGGAGCCTTTTATTTATATATATATTATATATATTATATATATATATATATATATATATATATATATATATATATGTATTATATATATGTATTGTATATATATATATATATGTATTATATATATATGTATATATATATATGTAAATATATATATATTTATATAAATATATATATATATATATCACTATTTACATAACTATTATTATTACTATTGTATATATGATCAAATTAGTAATTTTCGGCTGAATGAATACAAATGAACGGTATCGTGACGTCACGAACGTATTCCAGATCCGGGGACTGCGTTGTAAATGTCGAGGCCAGATGGCTTCATGACTCCGCGCATGCGCACTCTCTCTGGTCGCTGCTGCGGACTGTTGTTGTTCTCGCGGCTAACAGCTAGCTGCTAACTGGATCCGTCGTTCGTCGCTCCTCGCACCGCTAACTTCTCCATGTTGCGTTCAGGAGCTCGAGTTCGCTCAGGTTGACGCGGGTTAGCCCAGATTGACCCGGGTTAACTGTCTTTGTGGAGGAGGACAGGCTAGGCCCGCTTAGCTCGTTAGCTGTTAGCTTGTGGTGGGTCCCCTGATAGAAACAACCGTATAAGGTAGTATATTATATTATTATCGTATGTTCAGGCTTCAGGTCATACCGATGACGTCATGTCTCAGACCTCAATGCTCGTGAATAAAAGTTCCTCTGAGCTCATGAATCACCGGGCGGTTAGCCTTTGTTCAGAGCCGGGCACTGACGTCACAGCTCTGTGAGGGACTGGGTCAGAGCAGACAGACAGGGTCAGGGTAGACAGACAGGGTTAGAGCAGACAGACAGACAGGGTCAGGGTAGACAGACAGGTTGTGTTCCTGACATGACGTCCGTGGCCCTCCTCCTCTAGAGGGTGATGATGGCCCTCAGCGCAGGCTGCAGGCTCCTCACTGCTGTGCTCTACCTGCTGGTCCAGTCAGGTGAGTTCACTAACGTTCATCATCAATAACGGTCACGAGTCTGGTCATCAATAAGGATCAGGAGTCTGATCAGCTGAATGTATTGATCTGGTTGAATCTCGTCTTCCTCTGTGCTCCAGGCTCACGGGCCGTTTGGCCGTTTATGTTAACGTTCCAAACATTTAAACTCACTTTGTTTCATTCTGTTTGTTCCCAGGATGCATTGCTGCGTCCCCGAGAGACGAGAATGTCTATGTGTCGGGAACCTCTGACGGTGAGTTGGTAGCAACCTACGATGTCCCACCAGCTGAGCTGCCTCTACAATGTTGTTCTACCCGTCTCTTTGTCTGTCTGTCTGTCCAGCCTGTGGTGACGTGGCAGAGCTCCTGCGGGAGTCCAGTGGCGTCATCACCAGCCCCGGTTGGCCCTTCCAGTATCCGGCCCGACTGAACTGCAGCTGGAACATCAGAGCAGGAGCCGGAGACACCGTCACCATCAGGTACGGCTCCACGGCGCCCTGACCCCACGACCCCTCATCAGAGAGGTCGTGGGGTCAGGACTAGTCATCAGAGAGGTCACAGGGATCAAGACTAGTCAGCAGAGAGGTCACAGGGGTCAGGACTACTCATCAGAGAGGTCGCTGGGTCAGGACTAGTCGTCAGAGAAGTCACGGGTCAGGACTAGTCGTCAGAGAGGTCACAGGGGTCAGGACTAGTCGTCAGAGAGGTCCCAGGGTCAGGGCTAGTCGTCAGAGAGGTCACAGGGTCAGGACTAGTCATCAGAGAAGTCACGGGTCAGGACTAGTCGTCAGAGAGGTCACAGGGGTCAGGACTAGTCGTCAGAGAGGTCCCAGGGTCAGGGCTAGTCGTCAGAGAGGTCACAGGGTCAGGACTAGTCATCAGAGAAGTCACGGGGTCAGGACTAGTCGTCAGAGAAGTCACGGGTCAGGACTAGTCGTCAGAGAGGTCACGTTTAATCAATACTCTTCTCTCTGCTCTTAGTTTCCAGGACTTTGACCTTCAAGGTTCTCACCGCTGCTCCTCGGACTGGATGTCCATCAGCAGCTACAGGAGCCTGGACGGGCTCCGGGTCTGTGGCTCCTCCTTGCCTCCGCCTTACATCTCCTCCCAGGACCACGTCTGGATCCACTTCCACTCTGACGAAGGTCTGACGGGGAAAGGCTTCCGGCTGTCCTACATCACCGGTGAGGGCTGTGGCGCGTTGGCCGGGTTCTTGTTGTTGTGGGGCTTGAACACGCGTCCCCGTCTGGACTTTGGTCAGCAGAACCTCCTGCATGTCCACGGTTCTGAAGCAGAAGATATTGGACATATGTAAAGAGTCCCGATCAGCTTTATGGTGTGATTAAGTAAGGCTGTTTAAAGTAATAATCAATAATATCCTGTTGCAGGTAAACCAGAGGTCTCCAGCTGTGACGTGGACCAGTTCCACTGCTCTAACGGGAAGTGCGTCCCAGATTGGTGGCGCTGCAACTCTATGGACGAGTGTGGAGACAACTCTGACGAGGATCTTTGCGTCGAGTCTCCGTTCTCCTTCCAGCCCTGCAGTCTGAACCAGTTCCCCTGCCTGTCCCGCTACACCCGGATCTACACCTGTCTGCCCCACAGCCTGAGGTGTGACGGCAGCATCGACTGCCAGGTACGAAGCGCTTCTCCCAGGCCGACGCCGGCCACGGCGTAGACCGGCCTGTACGCGGTGTCGTGAGTCCTCTTTGATGGGATCTGGTGTGAGATGACGGGAGCCTTGAGACAAGCTCATCCTCCCCTGCTTTCCCTTTCTGGGTCGTTTCACGGTTTGAACGTTTCGCCGGTCTCCCATAACTCCTCCCACAACAAGATTTTTGCCGGCGACCTCGGCAGCTGCAGCTCTTCGGGCCAACCGGGACCCGTCTGCTGCACAGACCTCTGGCCCGCCAGGAGAGGCCTCAGGCCACTGATGGCCACCGACTCCTCTGGACACGGCTCGGTCTGATTCCAATCGGATGCACGGGAAGTTCCTCGGGGGCCGTCGGCCTCGAGGGTCCTCGGCCAGAGTTTCCCAGGTCACCTTCGGTTCGGGGGCCTCCCCCACCCTCTGATCCAGATCAATATCGGGTGCTGTCAACCACCAACACCTTTTTTACAAAAGAACCAATCGTGCATTTGAATACGATCATGTATATTCGAGCGGACTCCTTTCCTGCCCGTCGATCCCGTTATTGAATTTGAGTCTTTGAGTCTTTGCTGGTCAGAACCAATCCTGCTTATTCAGCGTGACGGTTGATATTCATTCATACTCACCATGCATGTCCTCAGGTTTGGGACCTGTAGGATGCTGTTCTGCTTAATCTCCTTAATAATCTGTTCATCCTAGGGCTGGGTGATTTTTCGATCTCGATTCGGGATTGCGATAAAATGTTGATCGATCTCGATCATCTCCTTGTGACATGTATTCGATCTCACGTGGCAAAAGTAAGCGCAACAACAGAGTTGACATCGGACACGCCCACTTCCCCTCGTGAGAGTAGCTGTAGTTGCGAGAGGGAGAAATGAGGTGGCACGGCTGGCTTTTAAAACGGGCTAACGAGCTTATCTCTAATAGTGACGTTAGCCTAATAGTGAGCCTCCAGCCCGCTAACCTCTACCCGCTAGTCGTTAGCCTCCAGCCCGCTAACCGCTAGCTTCCAGCCCGCTCGCCTCCCCGTGATACCGGCCCACGGTGCTGCTCTGCGGCTGCTGTCTCACACTGACCGTGTTTACATGCATTCGAATAACTGGCTTAGTCGGACTGAACTCTAATGATCCGTTTCATGAACACCTTTGTCCGAATATGTGCGGTCCGACTACGGTCCGATTAACACCCCTGAATAACTCGATCCGATCCGGTTGATACTCCAACTATCATGTATCGGTGAATTGGATTAGGAACTGGACTTTGCGTCTTTGCCCATGTGCACGAGTATCGCCACGAGCATCGCAACGAGTGTCAGGGCTCTCAAGTGTCACGCATTTTGCTCATAACTCACGCACTCCCGCCACATATCGTATTACTCACGCTGAAAAAAACTCTTGGCTATTTCATGTTTTAATGTGCCGCAGCGACAACATGAACCACGCAGCCCTGACCGTGGGTAAGTCAAGCGCTCCCCTGGAGGTCTGCTGTGAAGTGCCACTTATCAGCCAATCAAAATAAGGAAATGGGCTACACAATAACCAATGAAAAAAAAAAATATCTGTTGTATCTGGGTAACATTTAATCCAGCAACCAATGAACCAATGTCTTCAAAACTTGAGCTCTGGAGTTGTAGTAAAAACAGCGCCACCTGTCGTATCGGCCAATGATTGGAATTACTTAAATGTATATTGGGATAATAGAAGATCCCCCCAAAGATAGCATAGTCCCACTAAAGCAAGATTAGAATGATACCATCATGTTAACGCATGGTGACAGTGCGCTAACATGATGGTATAATTCGAAGCATCTGCAAATACTACATATCGTGATAAGAATCGAGATCGATCAATATGGAAAAACATATCGTGATAACATTTTTTTCCATATCGCCCAGCCCTAGTTCATCCTTTTTTATTTTGGATTTGACGACTGCCCCTGTTCTCTTCTCGTGTACCGTAACACTGAAGCCAAAAGGACAGACGGGGATCAATCGTCCGGTTTCCTGAACTGGCCGCTGCTAAATAATAAGATAATCAAAATGGTGGTACCATGCAGCGTGAAGGACACCTGCATCTAGAGAGTCTGAGCGACACAACCAGTTGTTGTCCGTCCGTACCCCCCCCCCCAATCTGAGGTTCGACAATTGGCTAGAATCTCCGTGGAAAGCATGCCAGAAGCTCTGGATGCAGTGCTGAGCAGCACCGAGACGTTCTGATGTGTTTTCTGATGTCTTTGTCTTGACCCAGGACCTCGGGGATGAAATCGACTGTGACGTTCCCACTTGTGGAGAGTGGTTGAGGAACTTCTACGGCTCCTTCAGCTCTCCAAACTACCCCGACTTTTACCCTCCAGGAAGTAACTGCACGTGGCTGATCAACACGGGAGACCACAGGAAGGTAACCTTTGACCTTTGTCCTCAGAACAAGAAATGGGCCTCCTTCCAGCCTCTCCTTGATCTCCCAGAGTAAAGCCGGCGTCCTTCCTCCTCTGCAGGTCGTCCTGAGGTTCACTGACTTTAAACTGGACGGGACGGGTTACGGCGACTACGTCAAGGTCTATGACGGCTTGGAGGAGAACCCTCGCCGCCTCCTCCGGGTGCTGACCGCCTTTGACTCCAGAGCGCCGGTCGCTGTGGTTTCCTCCTCCGGGCAGCTGCGAGTTCACTTCTACGCCGACAAGGTCAACGCGGCCAGAGGCTTCAACGTCACCTACCAGGTGAGTCGGTCTCACCTGCCCGTGGTTATTTGTGTCTTCGGTGAAATAGACTTGTGTGTAGGGATGGGTATTGTTTGGGTTTTCTCTGATACTGGTGCTAAACCGCTACTTTTAAAACGACTCCGGTTCCTAAACGGCGATGAACCAATACTTTAAAAAAAAGAAGCACAAAACGTCGATGGACGAAGATGACAATAAAAACGTCTCGGCCAATTTCGATCGGCTCAGGCCCCGAAAGGAAGCCCCGGCATGTGCGCCGCGTTCTGGTCGGCGTGTCTGGGTCCTCGTGTAAACGGGTCGGTTACGTGTCTCGTCCCTCTATTCTTCCTGTGAACGAGTTCTCTCTCAGGTGGGCGGGTTCTGTTTGGCGGTTGGACTTGTGCATGCCTGTTTGACCCACTCTGGGTTCTTGATGCAACGGTTCTGTTCAACGTGTTGCTGTCTCTCGGGCTCTGCAGGTGGACGGGTTCTGCCTGCCGTGGGAGGTTCCTTGTGGCGGTAACTGGGGCTGTTACACGGAGCAGCAGCGCTGTGACGGGTACTGGCATTGCCCCAACGGCCGGGATGAGCTCAACTGTTCCACGTGTCAGGAGGAGGAGTTTCCCTGTTCCAGAAACGGAGCCTGTTACCCCCGATCGGACCGCTGCAACTATCAGAACCGCTGCCCCAACGGTTCTGACGAGAAGAACTGCTTCTTCTGCCAGCCCGGAAACTTCCACTGCAAGGTACCAACAGCCTGCTCTGTCACGCACTTTTTTTTATTTTATTTTTCTTTCAGCGCAGATTTTTTTTCTTCCTCTTTTTTTGCCTTAGGCGCTCGGGATTTGTCATAGGCGCTTGGCAAAAAGGCTTAGGCGCGTGCCCACATTTTCTCTATGCAGGAAAAACCCTGTATCTGTATGTATATATGTGTGTATATATATATATATATATATATATGTATGTATGTATGTATGTATGTATGTATGTATGTATATATATATATATGTTTGTAGACACTAGCAGAAAAAGAACTACAACTAATAATTGATGAATAAGCATTGCAGCAACCAGTAAATATGCTAAACAAATGCGTTGAATCCGGAACAGGTTGTTCCTGTAGGAACAGGAGCGACCTGTTCCTACAGGAGCGACCTGTTCCTACGGAGCTCCTGTACGTCTCTGACCTCGTTGCAGAACAACCGCTGCGTGTTTGAGTCGTGGGTGTGCGACGCTCAGGACGACTGCGGCGACGGCAGCGACGAGGAGAGCTGCCCCGTCGTCGTTCCCACGCGAGTCATCACCGCCGCCGTCATCGGCAGCCTCATCTGCGGCCTCCTGTTGGTCATCGCCCTCGGCTGCACCTGCAAGCTCTACTCGCTGCGCATGTTTGAGCGCAGGTGAGCCCCTCGTCCCCGATCGGTCGCCGCTTCTGTGAGCGCAGCTCGTGATCGGGCGATGTGAGCGGCGTGGTTCCAGCCGTGTGATTGGTCGTTGCAGGTCATTTGAGACCCAGCTGTCCAGAGTGGAGGCAGAGTTGCTTAGGAGGGAAGCCCCGCCCTCGTACGGTCAGCTGATCGCCCAGGGCCTGATCCCGCCGGTGGAGGACTTCCCAGTGTGCTCTGGGAGCCAGGTACGGACACCTGCATCCAAATGTGTGCTGTTGGTGTCTGCTGCGAGGGAGGAGAGGTCATCCTCCCTCGCAGCAGTCACACCTTTTCCGACTATATCTGGATTAAACACAGACTTGCACTTTAGTTGCACTTCCATGGCTCTTATTATGGTACTTTTGTAGTTTGACTATGTTGAGGAAATGTTACTTTCTGTATTCTTGTTGTTCTTAGTTTGTACTCTAGGTTGAAATGCACTTATTGTAAGTCGCTTTGGATAAAAGCGTCTGCTAAATGACATGTAATGTAATGTAATCTCTTGTTTCCTGTTCTTCCAGGCCTCCGTGCTGGAGAACCTCCGCCTGGCTGTGCGCTCTCAGCTCGGCTTCACCTCCCTCAGACTGCCGTCCTCTGGCCATCGCAGCAACCTGTGGCGCCGTCTCTTCACCTTCTCGCGGTCACGGCGGTCCGGTTCTTTGGCGCTGGTCTCTGCTGACCTGGAGGACAGCACCGGCACCACAAGCTCAGACCTGCTGTCTCCGGACTCGGACGATACGGACACAGAGGGCGAGCGAGGGCGGGAGCGAGGCTTGGGCGCGGCGGGCGGGCCGGTCGCACCCCTTCCCCAAAAGACGCCTCCCTCCGCCGCGGTGGAAGCCGTAGTATTTGTGACGACTTCCGTGACCCCGGCGCCCACCTGTAGGCAAGGTCTCGATGGGCTCAGAGAGAACCCGCCCGCATCAAGCCCCGCCCCCGTGGTAACGGCCAGTCCAGATCCTGAAAGTCACAGCGAGGCCTCAGAGTTCCAAGCTCCGCCCACCTCCGCCCTGCAGCGACTGGCCCAGAACTTGCACCGCCTCGCCAGGAACTTGACCAGAACCAGCCTAAACTGGCAGGACCAGAACTGGACCAATCACAGTCCACTTCACCACCTGGAGACGGGCGGGTCCGAGGCCGGGGAGCAGCGAGACAACGGAGAAGAAGAAGACGTGGAGCTCCTGATCCCGGTCTCCGACTTCGACTCCTCCTCCCCGCCGGTCCCCGACATCCGGCAGCCGCTGCTAGAACGGTACCCTTCTTCTACCGCAGGCCACGCCCCCCGCCACAATCGTGGAAACAGAGGAGGGCGGGACGGCCCCTGTGAACACTGTGGGATGGTCCACACGGCGCAGGTCCCAGACGCCTGCCTGGAGGCCGCAAGCAAAACGGAGAGCAGCGACGACGAGCTGCTGCTGCTGTGCTAACGAGCTAACTGACGGGTACCACCCAAACAACAAGCTAACGAGCTAACTGACGGGTACCACACAGACAGCAAGCTAACGAGCTAACTGACGGGTACCACACAGACAGCAAGCTAACGAGCTAACTGACTGGTACCACACAGCAAGCTAACGAGCTAACTGACGGGTACCACACAGTAAGCTAACGAGCTAACTGACGGGTACCACACAGCAAGCTAACAAGCTAACTGACTGGTACCACACAGACAGCAAGCTAACGAGCTAACTGACGGGTACCACACATACAGCAAGCTAACAAGCTAACTGACGGGTACCACACAGCAAGCTAACAAGCTAACTGACGGGTACCACACAGACAGCAAGCTAACGAGCTAACTGACGGGTACCACACAGACAGCAAGCTAACGAGCTAACTGACGGGTACCACACAGACAGCAAGCTAACGAGCTAACTGACGGGTACCACACAGTAAGCTAACGAGCTAACTGACGGGTACCACACAGCAAGCTAACAAGCTAACTGACTGGTACCACACAGACAGCAAGCTAACGAGCTAACTGACTGGTACCACACAGCAAGCTAACGAGCTAACTGACGGGTACCACACATACAGCAAGCTAACAAGCTAACTGACGGGTACCACACAGCAAGCTAACAAGCTAACTGACGGGTACCACACAGACAGCAAGCTAACGAGCTAACTGACTGGTACCACACAGACGGCAAAATAACGAGCTAACTGACTGGTACCACACAGACAGCAAGATAACAAGCTAACTGGCTGGTACCACACAGACAGCAAGCTAACTGACTGGTACCACACAGACAGTAAGCTAACAAGCTAACTGACTGGTACCACACAGACAGTAAGCTAACGAGCCAACTGACTGGTACCACACAGACAGCAAGCTAACGAGCTAACTGACTGGTACCACACAGACAGCAAGCTAAAGAGCTAACTGGCTGGTACCACACAGACAGCAAGATAACAAGCTAACTGGCTGGTACCACACAGACAGCAAGCTAACAAGCTAACCGACTGGTACCACACATACAGTAAGCTAACGAGCTAACTGACTGGTACTATAGATGCAGTTAGCATGGTACTACACATTCTACCTTGATACAGCACCTACAGTTAGCTAGTTAATTAACATAAAGCAGAAAGGAATTGCTTAGAACATTGAAAGATTTGTGCTCCATACATTCCACTCAAATGTAAAATGGCACACCGTGAGCGAGCAAGACGATACGAAGCCTCATGGGCTCTTCATAAAGGTTATGATGCCTCTCTATGGACAATACGAAGCCTCATAAGCTCTTCATAAAGGTTATGATGCCTCTTCATGGATAATACGAAGCCTCATAAGCTCTTCATAAAGGTTATGATGCCTCTCCATGGACAATACGGAGCCTCACGGGCTCTTCATAAAGGTTATGATGCCTCCATGGACAATACGAAGCCTCGTGGGCTCTTCATAAAGGTTATGATGCCTCCATGGACAATACGAAGCCTCGTGGGCTCTTCATAAAGGTTGTGATGCCTCCATGGACAATACGAAGCCTCATGGGCTCTTCATAAAGGTTATTATGCCTCCATGGACAATACGAAGCCTCATGGGCTCTTCATAAAGGTTGTGATGCCTCCATGGACAATACGAAGCCTCATGGGCTCTTCATAAAGGTTGTGCTGTCCACAGATTTGATGGGACTTTAGCTTGTAACATGCCAATGCTTGAAACAACTTTGACTGGACTACAACTACACCAGTTAGCGTGTTAGTTTGATTCAGTGTTAGCTCAGTGATGTCAGAGATGAACAGACCAATCGGAGGCCGAGAGGAGAGCTGTCACTCTCCCTTGAAGTTCCTTCGCTCCATCCTTGAACTCTTTCTCTCGCTGCAGGTGCTCTTTCTGTTCCTTAACTAAATTGTGTCCTGGCAGAACAAACTGATGAGAACATTAAGATGCAAGTACTCTGATTCTGGGATTGATTGGGAGTCCTGGGACCCATCCCCCACCCCAAGGAGATGATGAGGGTCATGTGACCAGTGTAGCTATCAAACGTTATCTGGCTCGTTGAAATGAAAAGCCGACACGGGTCTCTTCCACCGCGTACCCTATAGTCTACAAAGAGATCGGTCTGTACAGATAACCTTCTGGATTAGTCTGGACAGACAACCTGGACCACAACCTTCTGGATCTGGATTAGTCTGGACAGACAACCTGGACCACAACCTTCTGGATCTGGATTAGTCTGGACAGACAACTTGGTCTATAACCTTCTGGATTGGACTGTACAGACCACAATCTGGATCAATCTGTAAAGACAACATTCTGGATCTGGATTATTTTGTACAGACCACAATCTGAATCTGTAAAGTCACCCTTCTGGAAATGGAATGTTCTGGTTCATATTGTGGAGAACCCAACGGTTCCATCTAAGGGTTGGAGTTGACGAACAGTTGAGAACTGAACAGCAGCAGACCTTCAGAACCACTCGCGAGGGTTCAGAACCAGAAGGTCTCATGTCTACTGATGTATAAAAGGACATCAAAGTTGTGAGTTCTTAATATTTTAATTCTGATTTTGTGACATTAATCTCCTCCTCTTGTTCTATTTCCTCCCCAGACTGAAGCCATTTAAACTGTATGTATGATCTCTGGAACTGTTTCTATTGTACTCCCAGCTGACTGTGTGAGTGTGTATATTTATTATGATTATTGATATGATGATGGTTATCATTGTTGTTGTGTTTAAGGAATACTTCACATAAAGGTTCCTGGAGTTCTTGATCGCTTCCTGCAGTCCAGATGCAGAACTGGACAGAGCCGTCGGTTTATGAACATAAACAAGATGTCTAAAGTACTGAGATCACGTGGACCGGCTTCACGATGGACCTCATGAAGATGATGGTACTGAGGTCACGTGGACCAGCTTCACGATGGACCTCAAGAAGATGATGGTACTGAGGTCACGTGGACCGGCTTCACGATGGACCTCCACATGAAGATTATGGTACTGAGGTCACGTGGACCGGCTTCACGGTGGACCTCATGAAGATGATGGTACTGAGGTCACGTGGACCAGCTTCACGATGGACCTCATGAAGATGATGGTACTGAGGTCACGTGGACCGGCTTCACGGTGGACCTCATGAAGATGATGGTACTGAGGTCACGTGGACCAGCTTCACGATGGACCTCATGAAGATGATGGTACTGAGGTCACGTGGATCGGCTTTCACGATGGACCACATGAAGATGATGGTACTGAGGTCACGTGGACCGGCTTCACGGTGGGCCTCATGAAGATGATGGTACTGAGGTCACGTGGACCGGCTTCACGATGGCCTTTCACGACGGCCTTTGAACAGACACTAACTGTTGTCTGTTTGAGCCCAGAGGTAACGAGTACTTCTTGAAGTGAGAGGAAGCCGTTGTTGACGGGGTAGTGGTCCCTGTCGTGGAGCTGTTTTCTGACCTGCATGATTCAAGTTGTTTGGTGGTCGTTTTAATTTGTGTCTGTAAACTGTTTAACTGTGCTGAATATTAAAGGTTCACATTTCATCGGTGCTTTATTTTAATAAAGAACTCGGAAGCCATTTAAACTATGTATCATCTCTGGAACCGTTTATATTGTACTCAGGTCCCAGCTGACCGTGTGTATAAGTATTATGATGATGAACACTGCACATAAAGGTTGCTCTGGGTCAGGACTCCAACACCTAGACGTGAGGAAGGCCCTCGCGGAGCAGCTGTGGTCCAGCTCGTGTCGGGTTCTGAAGGGAACCGGAAGTAAACTGGTACCGACTAACGCGGTGACGTTCTGCGGTTAGCGAACTAGCTAATGTGACAGAAACATCTGTCGACTTTAGTGGCGACGTGTGTTGTTGTTGAAGTGTATTAGTGTTGCTAGGAGACGGCTAACTCCGTGCCGTTGCTAGGAGACGGCTAACTTGCGAGGAAGCGGCGAACTGCGCGACCAGAGAACCGTGAGTTTAAAGTTAAAACATGTAATCTGGTATTACTCTTGTAGTCTGTAAGTCTGTGTTTTACGTTATAACACGAGTAATACCATAAGTGAGGAGCTTGTTCCTCCACTGAGGAGCCAGGACAGAAAACAGACCAGGTCCTGGGTCTGAGGTTAGACCAGGTCCTGGATGAGAGGTTAGACCAGGTCCTGGGTGAGAGGTTAGACCAGGTCCTGGATGAGAGGTTAGACCAGGTCCTGGGTCTGAGGCAGGGCTCTCAAGTTTTGAAGACAGGCAAGCGTGAACTCCCCAGTAGTGAGAGGATGAGGAGGGGACCCAGGACGGAACCTTGAGGGACCCCAGTAGTGAGAGGAAGAGGGGACCCAGAAGGGAGCCTTGAGGGACCCCATAGAGGGAGGAAGAGGAGGGGACCCAGGATGGAGCCTTGAGGGACCCCATAGAGAGAGGAAGAGGAGAGAACCCAGGACGGAGCCTTGAGGGACCCCCTCTCCAAGTGTAGTCCATCTTTAGTGGATCTGTGTGTTTCATTCTGTCTCTGTCCTCCGGTCTTTCAAAGCGGACCCTGCAATGGAGATCGTCCATGTCTACACGAAGCTCCGCCTCAAGTTTGGCCGGCAGTGTCTCTTCTCCGACCGCCCTGCAGAGCTGCTGGTTGACATTCCTACAGACCAGAGTCTGGCTCCACAGTTCATCCAGAAAACCCACAGAGACCAGGGCCTGCAGGCCTGCCGGGACATGTCGGAGCACCAGGTGAGTAACACATCAACTAGATGGGGTTCTGACCCGGTTCTGATAAAGAGCCCCCCATTCATAACAATCTAATAAATAGATGTAGAGTCAATAACAGAGGAACTTCACAAGTTCTTCTTTGATCCCCAAAGAGCCCAGGTCTTGCACGCCGGCAATGTGGTTTCCTGAAATGTGTTTCCGTGTATGCAGGTTAACACGGAGCGCTTTGAGTCCGACAGCTGTGGTCTAAACCATGAGGAGGGGGGGTGGCCCAAAGACGTGAACCCTCAGGAAATGGAACAGACCATCCGCTTCAGGAAAAAGGTGGAGAAAGATGAGAGCTACATCAACAGCATCCTTCAGCTGGGCAACGTAAGATCATGATCCACACCGACCCCCTTCACCTTTACCTGGTCTACGTCGACCCCCTTCACCTTTACCCGGTCTACGTCAACCCCCTTCACCTTTACCCGGTCTACATCGACCCCCTTCACCTTTACCCGGTCTACGTCGACCCCCTTCACCCGGTCTACGTCGACCCCCTTCACCTTTATCCGGTCTACGTCGCCCCCCTTCACCTTTACCCGGTCCACGTCGACCCCCTTCACCTTTACCCGGTCTACGTCGACCCCCTTCACCCGGTCTACGTCGCCCCCCTTCACCTTTACCCGGTCCACGTCGACCCCCTTCACCTTTACCCGGTCCACGTCGACCCCCTTCACCTTTACCCGGTCTACGTCGACCCCCTTCACCTTTACCCGGTCCACGTCGACCCCCTTCACCTTTACCCGGTCCACGTCGACCCCCTTCACCTTTATCCGGTCTACGTCGACCCCCTTCACCTTTACCCGGTCTACGTCGACCCCCTTCACCCGGTCTACGTCGACCCCCTTCACCTTTACCCGGTCTACGTCGACCCCCTTCACCCGGTCTACGTCGACCCTCTTCACCTTTACCTGGTCTACGTCGACCCCCTTCACCCGGTCCACGTCGACCCCCTTCACCTTTACCCGGTCCACTCCGACCCCCTTCACCTTTACCCGGTCCACTCCGACCCCCTTCACCTTTACCCGGTCCACTCCGACCCCCTTCACCTGCCACCAGAGCTTGGCGGGCATTTAGCTGACGTTGATTCTGGATCCGTCTGGCGTTCCCGGGTCCATCCAGCGGTTGCATGTCATAGGGCGCTGTGTGATGTCATCATGTGTGATGTCATCATGTGTGGTCCAGGTGATGGAGAGTTGCATCAGACAGAACAATGCCGTGGACATCTACCAGGACTACTTGAAGGACGAGGAGGAGGTGGAGGAGCACCAGGAGCCGCCGTCTGCCAAGACCATCAACGTCTTCAGGTAGACCACCGTGTGAACCATCAACTGGTCTCTATGACTGAAGGCTAAGAGAAAAGTGTTTACATGTTGTATTATTGAATAGATTATCTTACATATGTATAAACCTGACCATCGGACTAGGCTGACTCGAGGTGCCGGACGTTGCCATGGTGATCAATGTCCAGATCAGCACTCAAATGCAGCTCTTGTTTATACATGCTTGACCCCAACAATCCCAATAATAAAGGATAGTGTCCACTACGTGAAGTCTGCCTCATCCAAGAGGCCTTCTGTCCTCTATGAACACGATGAGTCGTCACATTTAAAATCCACAATGTGCTTGAGAGAAAGCGGCTCTGGACTGCAGTGGTTTAGAAAGGTTGAACATTACATTACATTACATGTCATTTAGCAGACGCTTTTATCCAAAGCGACTTACAATAAGTGCATTTCAACCTAGAGTATAAACTAAGAACAACAAGAATACAGAAAGTAACATTTCCTCAACATAGTCAAACTACAAAAGTACCATAATAAGAGCCATGTAAGTGCTACTAAAGTGCAAATCTGTGTTCTGAGCGAACAGATGTTTTAAAGGATCACAGAGACCGACCGACGAGACTGGAACACCAGCAACGTGGAGCAACGTTGATTTAAAATATATTAAACGACACTTCAAACTATTTAGTTCAGGAGGACTGAAAACCCAGAGTTTACCCTGAAGCTGCCTCACTAACCCCAAATCCTGCTTCCTGGTTCAGGACCTGGTCGCCCGTCTCCACACCACAGACAGAGGGAATAGAAGCGAACACTTTGGAACTTCATTCATAACGAGTAGATTCTAAATCTACATTTGAAGGACGCACAGCTTCTTTGTGTTCATATTTTTAACTTGTTGTCAATGAAAGGAAAAACACCGAGCTCTCATTGAGTTCTGTTTATAACGTGGCGTTCTGAGGGATCCGACCTCCCAGTCCAGATCTACACTTGCATGTTACTGGCCCCGGTACAACGCCCTGAGTGTTCCTCTGGCTGCTGGTTGTCGTTGACCCGTTCTCTACCCGCAGAGACCCCAACCAGGTGAAGCGTACCGTCACCGGTCTGTCGTGGCATCCTGACGGGGGCAGGAAGCTGGCGGCCGCCTACTCTTGCCTCGAGTTCCAGAAAGCCTCCAAAGACATGAACCTGGACTCCTACGTCTGGGACGTCGGTGGGTTTGACGGATGCATGGACAGCAGCTGGATTCAGAGTCCAGATGTCACAGAAGGATTTCTGTTTCAGAGAACCCGAACAGACCGGAGATGACTCTGAAGCCGGCGTCTCCGCTCGTCTGTCTGGAATACAACCCCAAAGACTGCCACACGCTGGTGGGAGGCAGCTACAACGGACAGATTGGTGGGTTCAGCACTGAGGGACGGTTCTCCTCTCAGGGGACAGGCTCAGAACTGGGCTGTTTGTTCTAGCGTACTGGGACACTCGGAAAGGCAGCCAGCCGGTGGAGACGTCCTCTGTGGAGCACAGTCACAGAGACCCGGTCTACAAGATCATCTGGCTGCAGTCCAAGACTGGGACAGACATCTTCTCTGCATCTACTGATGGACAGGTAGACTGCCGGGTGGACCTCCGGGACAGTGATGACCACAGACGGGTGAAAGTCTCTCTTCTTTCCATCAGGTTCTGTGGTGGGACGTCCGCAAGTTGACCGAGCCCACGGAGCGGCTGGTTCTGGACCCGAGCAGGGAGGGAAACCTGGACCGAGCTTTAGGAGCCATCTCTCTGGACTTTGAGTCTACCATGGTGAGGTTTATCTGGAAAGCTCCGTTTGTAGAACCTCATGTCCTCGGATCCGCGAGCTTGAGACGTGCTACGGGGTCTGCGCGTCCACGACTGCGTGCGAGAAGACGGAATGAAGAGAGGCTGTGATTGGCTGGAGGCACCACATGAAGACCGACGGCGTGAGCCCACTTACATGTTCCTGCAGCGACCCGGATCCACCAGGGCCGGCCTCCCAGAGACGGACCTGGAGGGAGGGTCCTAGATCCCAGAACTCAGATCATTGAGTCGTCCTCAGTCTGTCCTCACCGGACCACTTCCTCCCAACGACCCTCGTCCTTTTCCTCCCTGTCTCAGAGGATGTGTCTCTGTCCCCTTTCTGTCTCGAAGCGGGTGTCCATATGTCTTTAAGCGTGTATACATGTCTCTAAGCATGTGTCCACATGTCTCTAAGTGTGTCCACATGTCTCTAAGCGTGTCCACATGTCTCTAAGCGTGTCCACATATCTCTAAGCGTGTGCTCATAACTCTAAGCGTGTCCATATGTCTCTAAGCGTGTCCATATGTCTCTAAGCGTGTGTCCACATGTCTCTAAGCGTGTCCACATGTCTCTAAGCGTGTCCACATGTCTCTGCAGCCCACTAAGTTCCTGGTGGGGACAGAACAGGGCGCGGTGGTGTCCTGCAACAGGAAGGCGAAGACTCCGGCAGAGAAGATCGTCTGTACCTACGATGGCCACCAGGGACCCGTCTACGCTCTGCAGAGGAACCCGTTTTTCCCCAAGAACTTCCTCACCGTGGGGGACTGGACCGCCCGCATCTGGTCTGAGGACATCAAGGACTCGTCCATCATGTGGACCAAGTAGGACACAAAGATCAAGATGTGTCCCGTCTGTCCTGTGGACATCCTGCTCAGTTACTCAAACCAGACTTTACCTCCTGTAAGATATCAGATGTCCTATCTGACGGACGCCTGCTGGAGTCCTGTCCGTCCCTCTGTCTTCTTCACTGTAAAGATGGACGGCATGTTGGACATCTGGGACATCTTGTTCAAACAGAACGACCCCACGCTGAGTCTCAAGGTAGGTCCGTCTCACTAATCTTACTTTACTGGATCAGCAGGACCCGGTTCTAGAAAGAGTTCAACAACCAGACCCTCTACGGTCCTACTGGTCTTCTGGGTCCACTAACCCTAAGAACCAGACCCTCTACGGTCCTACTGGTCTTCTGGGTCCACTAAACCTGAGCACCAGACCCTCTTCACTGTTCTCCCGTTCTTGGTGAGCTTTGTGTTGTTGCCCTGGCAGCATGTGGAGCTCCTCAAGGTTATTGTGGTCTTCAGGTCTGTGACGAGGCCCTGTACAGCCTCCGCCTGCAGGACAACGGGCGGCTGGTGGCGTGCGGCTCTCAGCAGGGCGAAGTCTCGCTGCTGGAGGTCTGTCCCGGACTGTCCACCCTCCAGAAGAACGAGAAGAGCCTGCTGGCTGCGGTGAGGCCTCCTGAGCGGGGTGAGGGTCGGTGTCGCTCAACAAGTCCGCTGACCCTGATCCTGTTTCTATGAGACCAGATGTTTGAGCGAGAGACCAAGAGAGAGAAGATCCTGGAGGCCCGGCAGAGAGAGATCCGTCTCAAGGAGAGGAGCCGCTCCGAACAGAGCCGGGACGAGGACGGGGCGCGGGATGACGGAGACCAGAGTCCACACCAGCTGATAGCCAGAGCCGAGGACGACTTCTACGTCGTCACGGAGACGGAGATGAAGAGGAGGAGGGAGAAGGTGGACCAGACAGACGAATCAGTGGGTCAGGGTCAGAGCCAGGGTCAGAGCCAGGGTCAGGAACAGGGTCAAGACCAGGGTCAGGACCAGGGTCAGAACCAGGGACAGAGCCACGGTCAGAGCCCGGGTCAGGGTCAGGACCAGGCTCATAGCCAGGGACAGAGCCAGGGTCAGAGCCAGGGTCAGGACCAGGGTCAGAACCAGGGACAGAGCCAGGGTCAGGGTCAGGACCAGGGTCAGAGCCAGGATCAGGACCAGGGTCAGAGCCAGGGTCAGGGTCAGGACCAGGACCAGGGTCAGAGCCAGGGTCAGGGTCAGGACCAGGGTCAGAGCCAGGGTCAGGGTCAGGGTCAGAGCCAGGACCAGGACCTTCCTTCTGAGTACTGATGGTCTTTGAAGGGTTCATGTTCTCTTCTTTAATCAGAAGGTTTGAAGCAGAAAGTTTTCAATTTTTTTGTATTTTAATGTTTTAATAAATGCGATGAAATGTTCTTTTGTTTAATATTGTTTAAAGTACCACAGCTCAGTCCACTAGAGACCTCCAACCACAGAGCCCAGTCCACTAGAGACCTCCAACCACAGAGCTCAGTCCACTAGAGACCTCCAACCACAGAGCCCAGTCCACTAGAGACCTCCAACCACAGAGCTCAGTCCACTAGAGACCTCCAGCTGGACCAAAGAACTGTTTCTTTTGGGTCTTCGTTGGACGGCTGCTAAAAAACCCGATGCAATTAATTAAAAACACCCAACTGGACTGTGCGAGTACTGCAAGACAGCAGAAACGGTGGAGCATGTCATGTGGCAGTGCCAGACATTTAGGAAGGAGCGAGGCAGGTTGAAGAGGAGGCTGGCAGTAGGAGGAGTGCAATTGAGGGATGCATTGTCCTTAGGGGCAGGAAGGGTGCTGCAGTATCTGAAGGAGACAGGGTTATATAAAATAACTTAGGGAAATGAAGGTGACAGGGCTGCCGTCTTAGTTTATTTATTTTTTGTTTTATTACATTTTTTATTTAATTTATTTATTTAATTTTCCTTTTGAGTGGATAAACGTTTCTAGATATTTCTAGTTACCAAAGAAATACAGTAGGTGGCGGTAATGCACCAGTTTGGTTGCCAGCCGCCTAAAAACAAAAAGATGAAGAAGAAGAAAGAACCCGGAAGCGGACTCGCATTGTTTACATGCCCCGCTTTGTTCGGCGGAAGTCCCGCGAAGAAATGTCCAAAAAACGGTCGAAGATCGTCGAGAACCGGGAGAACCGGGACCACCGGGACCACCGGGACCTCCGGGCGGCCATCGACGAGCAGCTGGCGGCGGCCGCGGAGGAGATCTTCCGGCTGCTGAAGGACCGCGGACCCGCGGACGTGGAGGAGCTGCGGGACCGGGTCGCAGAGCGGATCACCGCGGCGGTGGAGCTCATCTTCACGGCGTGTGGATCCAGAGCGGCCGGGGGGGAACCGGAGCGGCCCGCGGACCCTGGAGCGGACGGCAGAGACCCAGGGCCAGGTTAGAGCCCACGTTTCTACTCATGAGACCAGTAGAGCCCATGTTTCTACTCATGAGACCCGTAGAGCCCATGTTTCTACTCACGAGACCCGTAGAGCCCATGTTTCTACTCACGAGACCCGTAGAGCCCATGTTTCTACTCATGAGACCCGTAGAGCCCATGTTTCTACTCACGAGACCCGTAGAGCCCATGTTTCTACTCATGAGACCAGTAGAGCCCAGGTTTCTACTCATGAGACCAGTAGAGCCCAGTTTCTACTCATGAGACCAGTAGAGCCCATGTTTCTACTCATGAGACCAGTAGAGCCCATGTTCTACTCATGAGACCAGTAGAGCCCACGTTTCTACTCATGAGACCAGTAGAGCCCTGTTTCCCACGTTTCTACTCATGAGACCAGTAGATCCCACGTTTCTACTCATGAGACCAGTAGAGCCCATGTTTCCACTCATGACACCAGTAGAGACCACATTTCTACTCGTAGAACCAGTCCATGCTAACGCTAGTTAGTTAGCTTCCTGTTGGTTCTCTGAAGAAGAGATGAGATCATCTCTGATCAGTATGATGATGTCATCGGCTCATCTCTGATCAGTATGATGATGTCATCGGCTCATCTCTGATCAGTATGATGATGTCATCGGCTCATCTCTGATCAGTATGATGTTGTCATCGTCTTCAGACGGAACCGAAGAAGAGGTTTCAAAGTGTTTGATCTCTTTCCTTCAGAGTCCGGTTCCCCTGAAGGACCTCCGGGGCCGGAGGACCCGCTGAGGGACCCTCGGCCCGGCCCCTCCTCCGGACCGGACCGCCGGCCGGAGGCTCCGGTCCTCGGAGCCGGCAAAGATGAGGACGCTCTGGCCCCGCCCCCCCACTGCTGCCGGGTCTGCGGCAAGCCGTTCGCCAGGAGAGGCTTCCTGCTGAAGCACGCGGAGACGCACCTGGCGGACGCCGCGTGCGTCTGCGGTGTTTGCGGCGAGCGCCTGGAGTCCGGCGACGGCCTGCGGCGGCACCACCAGACGCACCGCGACCGCAGCAGGACCTGCCCCGTGTGCGGCAAGCGGTTCCCCTCCGCCCGCGCGCAGGAGACGCACCTGCGGCTGCACACGGGGGAGAAACCCTTCGGCTGCCCCGTCTGCGGGAAAGGCTTCAACCAGAAGGGCAACATGGCGACGCACCTGAGGACCCACGCGGCGGAGAAGCCCTTCGGCTGCACCGTGTGCCACGAGCGGTTCGGCCACGCCGGCTCCCTGCGGCGCCACGCGAAGGTCCACGCCGGACAGACGCCGCTCGGCCGCGACGTCTGCGGGGAGAACTTCGGCGAGAGCGGCGAGCGCGGCCGGGGGGGCGCGCCGGAAGCCGAGCGCGACGCCGTCTCACCGCTGCCGGGTCTGCGGCCACGCCTTTCACAACAAGGGCAACTTTGTGCGGCACGCAGAGACTCACTTGCACGACGCCGCGTGCCGCTGCGGCGTCTGCGGAGAGCAGGCCGAGTCCTCCGAGAGTCTCCGGCTTCACATCCAGAGCCACCGGGACGCCGGCGGGACGTGCGGCGTCTGCGGCGGCGTCTTCAGGGACATGGAGGTGCACATGAGGACGCACAGCGGCCTCAAGCCCTTCAGCTGCAACGACTGCGGCAAAGACTTCCCCAGGAAGGGCTCTCTGGAGCGCCACCGCAAGCTGCACGCCGGCGAGCGGCCGTACATCTGCGAGTTCTGCGGGAAGACCTTCATCGAGAACACGGTTCTGAAGAGACACATCAAGAGCCACACGGGGGGGAGGCCCCGGATCTACTCCTGTGACAGCTGCAGCAAGACCTTCACCATGAGCCAGCACCTGGACGTGCACAAGAGGATCCACACCGGGGAGAAACCCTACACCTGCAGGGTCTGCGGGAAGAACTTCCGGCAGATCGGCAACCTGGACTCCCACATGAGGATCCACACGGGGGAGAAGCCCTTCATCTGCAGCCTCTGCGGGAAGAGGTTCCGCCAGAAGATCTCGCTGGAGACCCACGAGCGGTTCCACAAGAAGGAGAAGCCGTTCGGCTGCCAGCTGTGCAGCAAGGGCTTCGTCCAGAAGATCGACCTGAAGAGACACCTGCTGACGCACAGCGGGGAGAAACCCTACAGCTGCAGCGTCTGTGGGAGGAGCTACCAGGAGAAGCGCTCCGTGGACGCTCACATGAAGGTCCACACCGGAGACCGAGGAGCCGCGAGGAGCCCCGGGGCCCCGGCGCCCGCCCGCCAGGAGGGAGGCCACGCCCACTTCATCCAGCTGTAACGTGTGTGTGTGTGTCATGTTTTTTGAGAGTAAACTCCTGAGCAGATGAAACATCTTCAATCATCATGAAACTAATTCAACGTGATTCACAGGATTATTCTGTCTGTTAGTTCTATTAGGAGAAGACAATAAATCAATATAATGATATACAGCTGGTCTAAGAATAAAGTTTCCTTTGCTGTCTGAAGACTTTCATCTTGTTTATTCCTCCAGGAAGTCGAAGTCGAAGTTAACAATTAAAAACGTTATAAAATACACATGATTACTTCCCGCTCCTCAAAGCGAATTGTCCGACACTTGAGCGCGCGATGGTTTTGATAAAGTTAGCGGAAGTATTCACGTGATGTGACACAACATTTGGTTTTACAAAGTTAGCGGAAAGAACTACAACTACAACATTCGTTTTTCAAAATAAGATGTCGACAAATAAAAAAGTAAGCAATTAACTGATGTATCTTTATAGATATATAGAAAGATCGTTTCTAAGATTTACCTTAAATTATAATATCATTATAACATGTATTTATTAGGGCTGTCAGCGTTAACGCGTCAATCTATGCGATTAATTTGGCCGCGTTTACGCTATAAAATATTTTAACGCAATTAACGCAACTTTGTTTACTTCCGGTGTTCGTTGATGTTTTTTAACTCCTCTGAGCGTCAAGCCACGGCAGTGCGTCTGACACAGTTTACGTTTTTAAAACTATGAGTTTTACCAGAAAATACGGAGCAGAAATCCGTTTAAACTCGTGGATGAATCCGGAGGGTTTCCTCCTCCCGGCTGCTGCTCCACAGACACACAGAGGGCGACGTGTCGGGTGACGCGAAACCTTCCCTGTGATTTGTCAATCCGTTTGTCTGTCAACATTTTGCGAAAAAAAACAACCAATGAACACTCAGTAAAACACAAGGCCCGCCCACCTCACAGATGAGGCTCATTAGCAGCCTGTCAGTCAGAGAAGACAGAGAACACGAGGAGGACAATGAGCCTCATGTAGAGCTGAGATTGTTCTGGAAGGTTTGATGTAGAACACGTGGGGGGATGTGTCATATATAAAAGACTTTAAAAGGTGAATTTTATTTTTTGTGTAAAATGTATAAAATGCTCCCAGCCTCCAGAGTGACACATTTGAATGTGAGTCAGTTTCCCAAAGCCACTGGTTCTGTTGCTGTTCAGTGTTAAAGATGACAGGACCAATGGGTCTCTAATGCACCTTGTTTTACTAATCTGATGTTTCACTGAATAAACTATTCATCATCCAGGATATTAAGTCCCTGGCTGGCCCTTTATAGGTAGGAGCTTCTCTGAAAACATGGAATAGATGTGTTTTCTTCTCTTCTGCACTTTCTTCTAAGAAAAAATATGCAAGTTATGCAAGGTTTTGTTAAAACATTTTTTTTGTTTTACTTCACATAGTTTTCTCAGTGTTTACATTGTTTTATCAAAACAAATGAACAGAAACATTTGTTAACTCATTTTTTTCAAAAAGACAGACAAGCGGAGACCGACAGAGGGAGAAACAGACAGATAAGAGACAGAGGGGGAATGAGAGCTTTTCACTAGTATGTGTGAGAGCATTTCAGTAGTGTGTGAGTGAGATCGTATAAGCTCATTCGTGGGAAGTCAGCATTTGTTTTTAAAGGTTACTCTAAGAATAACACAGATTCAAACTGTTAATTAAACTTTATTACGCGTTGAGCTTTTCAGGTTCGTTCAAGCCTCTGGACCGGAACTGCATTCACACTTTGCTCAAGTGTAGAAAATTTAATATGTAACACGTCTAAAATGCAGTATTTTTTTTCTTTTCTTTCTTAACTTCAACCATCACAGATCTCCCCACACGAGAGGAAAGTAAGACCAAAGTGACCGACATGAACTCAAAGTGCATCGACATCTAATTCACAGCCTGAAGGTGGTTAAAAAATAAAATAAAAGACAGACAAACGCGCCCTAAGTGGTCTTTGTGGTTCAAGGAGTCGCTATGCAGCTCGAGGTGAGTGTTGTGAACGCTCCTCGTTCACGGTGGTTTCCAGTGTTTGTCCCAGCGACTTCATCCACAGAGGAACCTTCAGAATAAAAGCACTGTTTTCTCTTCTTAAAGCGCACACACACACACACACACACACACACACACACACACACACACACACACACACACACACACACACACACACACACACACACACACACACACACACACACACACACACACACACACACACACACACACACACACACACACACACACACACACACACACACACACACACACACACACACACACACACACACACACACACACACACACACACACACACACACACACACACACACACACACACACACACACACACACACACACACACACACACACACACACACAGGACTTCGTTTCCCTCCTCCTTCATATTTGTTACCCTAACCCATGGCTCTTGTTTTGGTAGTTTTGCGAGTTGACCGTGGGCTTCTCCCCCGTGGCCGTCTGGGAGCATCGAGTCGACGGTGCGTTCGGACGTCTTTGTGTGCGCTGCATGCGTGTTTACCAGGCGCTGTCGGGCGTGTCCAGTGGCTGGTTTTCGTGTCATCCGAGTCGTCCGTTGCTCTTCTTTCAATACAGGAAGTGGGGTACGCACGCGTTCCCTTGTGAGTCCTCAGAGGGGCGACGTTACATTCTCGACGTCTCCGAGTTCTATAATACGGGTCTAAGTTATATTTTCACGCTGTAAAGTCAAGTTCTCAGCAGTTTTTTCCCCTCCCATCGTGGCTCAGCGTGGGAACAGGAAACGCCAGTACAGTGGCGTTGGCGTCGTCGTGATGCAGGACGAGGCGTCCGTGTTGAGCGAGGGGGTAACGAGGTGAGCCCCCTCCTCCTCCCTCGCTATAGCAGCTCCTCCCGTTGCTTCTTGGCCCTCGCCGGGCCCTGGCCGTTCCTCAGGAAGCCGTTCTTGGGCCGCAGGAGGTGTCCCCGCTCCTGCTCCGTCCACGGGACGCCGCCCTGCCCGTCCTCGCTGTCCAGGTCAGAGTCGGAGTGCATGAGGGCGGAGGAGGTGGGAGCGGGCGCCGGCTTCAGGCGGGCTGGCAGGAGGAGGGTGGAGGAGGGGAAGGGGGTCAGAAGGGGGTCAGAAGGGGTTCACATTAATGCTGCATCAAAGCAGAATATTCCGATCTAGTTTACATTTTTTGTGATTTGCACAAGTGCCTGGTACATAGAAAAACAGTATGCTAGGTGTGCGTGTGCATGTGTGTGTGCGTGTGTGTGTCTCACCAGCTCTCGGTGGCTGTAGCTCCAGACCTTCCTGCTCATCAGCTTCTATCATTTTATATCTGCTTTTGCTTCTGCGCACTTTGCTCTTACGCCTTCAGGGAATGAAAAAAAGACCAAAACGAAATATCATTAGATGGATCGATTTTTGACATGTAAAAAAATTATAATACCAAACACAAAACCCAATAAAAGAACAGTGAATTAAAGTTGAATAAAAGAGTATATGTTCGAAAAGGAGTGGGCAGAAACAAAGACCTACACGGTCCGACTCCTTTCTTTAACTGAAATAACTGAGATGATGTTCATCACAGAGACCAATAAATAAGTATCTTAATATATATATATATATATATATATATATATATATATATATATATAGAGCCTTTTCCTTAAATTTAGATATTTTTGTACTCAACCATTTCTACATTTGACTTATTACGTACATTTCCTACGTCTGGGAACACGTTCTTTACGATAGTTATTCCATAATTTGTGTAGCGACAGCGTCTGATTCCGCAAACAGCGCGTTGTTGAACTGCTTACTGTAATAGTAATGGCCGGTGTGTAACTTACAGCCGAGAGAGAAGGGGAACGACGCATCGACGGATATTTAGCTCACCTGCTGCAGCAACACACCATCCCCCAGACAAACGTTGCCAAGGCAACCACAACCATGAAGGATGCGATGGTCACGTAGAGGACGCTCCACTCTGAAAACAAAATAGTGGTGATTGAGTGTCATTGTCAAGTAATGGAATACACACAACATGAAAACACGAGGAGTTTAAAGCCTCACGAGCTCAACCGATGAGGAGAATACAAAATAAAAGCAAAAGACATCAAGATTCCTCTCATCTCACCGCAGTTGCTCTCTGCGTCCCCCAGCTGAGCTCTGATGAAGTTCTCCATCCAGAACGGCTGGCAGACGCAGCTCCGCGTGTACGAGTCGCACTCGCCGTGACCCGAGCAGTTCAGCTGGCAGACTGGGAGGAAGAGGAGGAAGAGGAGGAAGGCTTGAGCATCCCGAGAGGAAAGCGATCGCACGCATCGTAGAGCACGAACGAGCGCGTTGAAGAAGATAACGGAGAACTAGCGTCATGCAGGAGGAGAACGTCTAAGAGATGACCGTCTTCTGAGGTCACAAAGGTCAAGAGGTCAAAGCAGATGTTTCTATGACCTGCCTGTGTCCTCAGGCTCAAAGGGCAAATATACATCCTGAATGGACAAATATATGGGATTCTAACTGCAAAGCCGGCGTTGCACCAACACACATATGTATTTTAACTCTAAATCTGTCCTTCTGTACACATGACATCTGTTGTTCTGTCCATCCTGGAGAGGGATCCTCCTCTGTTCTCTCCTGAAGGTTTCTTCCCTTTTTTCCCCCTGAAGGGTTATTTGGGAGTTTTTCCTGGTCCGATGTGAGGTCAAAGGTCAAAGGTCAGGGATGTCTATGTGTACAGATTGTAAAGCACTCTGAGACACATTTGTAATTTGTGAAACTGGACTATACAAATAAACTGAATTGAAATACCGTCTAACGCCACGTTGGATTCATATCCTCAATCCTGTAGGACGTTAAATCCTTTGTTCCAAACTCCTCGTACTCACTGACTGTGTCCACGCGCCGGGCCTTGAAGATCAGGAAGTCGTTCTTCTGTTTGCGCAGTTTGTTGCGCAGGCTGAGTGCAACGCTGCGGCCGGACAGAGGGGGGCGCCCCGGGCCGCCCGACACCAGGAAGACCAGCCGGGTGCTGAGGAGGGAGAGGAGCTGCTTTGTCACTGCGTAGCAACCGTCTCCATGCGGAGATCACACGACTCTGAGCTTCACTACCAGCTTTAGAGTCAAGCAGGTGTTGAAGCCACGCACATCCGTTCTTCTCACCCGCACAAGAACGATGTCTCCGGGCCACGAAAGCGGCGAGTCGGACTCACCTGTGCTCGTTGAACGCACTGATGTCTCTCACGATGATGTCGCTGTCCAGCACGCCCAGCAGGACGCCCACCTGGCGCAGCAGCATGTCGCGCTGCCGGTGGGACACCTGGGACACGGAGACCTCCAGCACCAACTCCACCAGGTCACGCTCCCACACGTCTGATGAGAGGGGGGGGGGGGTTAGAGCACAGGAGAGAGAGAGAGAGAGAGAGAGAGAGAGAGAGAGAGAGAGAGAGAGAGAGAGAGAGAGAGAGGTGAGATTGAAGATTAGAGCGAGTAATAGTAACGAGGAGGAACACAGGAGACCCGTCCGACATTCTGTAATCTGGGAGAGCGGCGAGTAACGCCGCCCGCCGCCCGCCGCCCTCCGCCCTCCGCCCTCCGCCCTCCGCCCTCCGCCCTGCTCATGCCGCGTGGTAAAGTGAAACCCTGCGCGTGGACTCTGAGGCTTGCCTGCTTTGACCTCCAGCGTGCCGCGGGCGGCGCTGCTCTGGCCCTTGCCGTCGGTGACCGTCAGGGTGAAGCCGTACTTCCCGGCCACCAGGTTCCCCAGGAACAGCAGCGCCTGCCGGTCGGAGTTGTTCAGCACCTCCTATCGGGACGGAGACAACGGGAGACCGAGGTTCTGGGTTTACGGTCCGGACGCGTTGAGAACGTCTTCCTTTGCTTTCATCGATCATCCATTGATCCGTCTTACCCCCGCAGCAGGGCTGCTGTCATCTCTGGTCCACAGGTAGCCGAGTCCTTTGTCATCAGTGGAGTGAGAGCCATCCAGAGAGCCGGTCCTGACCGGCAGCGTGACGGGGGGGGGCGACACGACGCGGGCCACCGGCGGCTGGTCCAGCTCTGGCAGAGAAGGAAACGCATCACGGAAAAGATCTGAATAATGAGATTACGACATGGTAATACAAGAGAGGGAAGACTGTGAACCTTCACATCATTATCAGTGAGCTGGCGTCATAACAGACGACCACAGCGTGTGTAGCTGTGTGAGTAGCTGTGTGTGTAGCTGTGTGTGTAGCTGTGTGTGTAGTGTGAAGGGTCCTCTCGTCCTCTATGACGCGTCCTTCATTATGAACTGCGTTATAACCCCCCCCCCCCCCCCCCCCGACCTTCTCTGACGATGACCGTCACGGCGTCCGCGCCCTCCAGCTTCCGCTCGTCGGTCACGGTCAAGGTGAACTCGTACGTGCCGACCTGGAGACCCGTCACCGTGGCAACGGCGGCGTCGGCATTCTCAATCTTCACGCCGTCAGGACCCCTGAGAGCCGGAGGAGGGAGAGAAGAACAAAAAGGAGGGGGGGGGAAGCGTGAGGGAGAGAACTCGTCGCCGCAGAGTCTCCCGGGGACGCTCGAATACCGGCGCCGCATCGGAGCGACCCGGGTCCGTTATGGCGTCGCCTCGGGGGGGGGGGGGGGGGGGGGCGGGGACGCACTTGGTCTGTTGCCAGTGGTACGAGGCGATCTGCTGGTCATCGCTGCTCTTGCCGCCGTCCAGCGTGGTCCGATCCACGGGCAGCGTCAGCTCCTTCTCCGGCCCGGCGTCCGCCACCGGGGGCTTGTTGTTCTCTGAGGACGGGCAGCGAGACGACAGTGAGGACACGCCCCCATCGCACCACGGGTACGCTCGGGACAAAGCTCTTCCTCTCATGACCGAAGACACGTCCTCCTGCATCAATAGTGCAAATCAATCATTTTGCATACGGTGCAATATTAATGACGATGCATTCAGGGTCAGAAATGATGATGTATTCTTGTTGTTCTTAGTTTGTACTCTAGGTTGAAATGCACTTATTGTAAGTCGCTTTGGATAAAAGCGTCTGCTAAATGACATGTAATAATAATGTAATAAATGTTTACGGTCACACGGAGCCGAAAGAGAAGGTTAATACTTAAAGTTAAAGTGGCAAAAATAAAATGATTCACAATAACTTCCTGAAATGTTTTCTGAGATTATAAAGTCATAATAAGTGACTTCTTTAAATCACTTCTTAAAACACATTTGAGAGAACTTCTTTTAAGTGAAGTCGTCCTTTTATGCAGTCCCTTGGTTTCCATTTCTTTTGCCTTGATCGTAGAGCACTCTGTAAACTCTGTTTTTAAAAGGTTCGATATAAACAAAGTTTTTACCGTCGCATTGAACATGCAGAAGGTCGTTCTGATCGCCTCTGACTAAGTTTAGGTCCTAAAAGATACACACACACATTTTATTTCATACCCTTTCTGTGTTCTTTGATGAAGATAAATAAATATTGCGACATTTCATATATTTAAAAAAAACACTAATAATATAAAAAGGTCATAAAAGGTCAACGTGCTTCTTTCACGTATCACGACTCCAACGGGTGACATCGTCTGACCTTGCAGGTGAATGCGAGCTCACGTAACAGCTCCTGTTCAAACTTGACGGTGTGTGTGTGTGTGTGTGTGTGTGTGTGTGTGTGTAGTTCACACCAGGTGCTTATCAGGTCGACCGTACTCGGGCACCAAAGTGCACCGGGCCAAGAAGCCGTTGACCAAAGCCAAAGCAAACAGAACTCTATCCAGGCATATAAAGCCCTGTGTGGGCCTAGGAGAGCAAGAAGAAAAAGAAGAGGACAAAGAAGAAGAAGAAGAAAAAGAAGGGAAGAACAAGAGGAGAAGAACAAGAAGAGAAGAACAAGAAGAGAAGAACAAGAAGAGAAGAACCAGAAGAGAAGAACAAGAAGAACCAGAGGAGAAGAACCAGAAGAGAAGAACAGGAAGAGAAGAACCAGAGGAACCCGGTGGAGAAGAACAGAAGGAGAAGAACAAGAGGAGAAGAACAAGAAGCCCCGGTGGAGAAGAACCAGAGGAGAAGAACCGGAGGAGAAGCCCCGGTGGGCGGCGTTCACCTGGCTGCACGATGACGGTGACCTGCGCCGTCTCCTGCTGCCCAGCGGAGTCCGTCACCGTCAGCTGGAAGGTGTAGTCGCCCTCCTGCATGGCCGACAGCTGCAGGACGGGCCTCCGGACGCCCTGAGGAGAGAAGGAGGGAGAACAAGAGAAGGAGAGAGAGTGAGAGAAGGAGGGAGAGCAAGAAGCCGCCCTTAGCCTAGTTCCTTCTCCTCCCCCGGCTGGGGGGGGAGAAGGAACCGGTGGAATCGGTTCCTTCAGGCTGGGGGGAGGAGGTGCGGTGGCCTCGGTTCCTTCAGGCTGGGAGGAGAAGGAACCGGTGGTCTCGGTTCCTTCAGGCTGGGGGGAGGAGGTGCGGTGGCCTCGGTTCCTTCAGGCTGGGGGGAGGAGGTGCGGCGGCCTCGGTTCCTTCAGGCTGGGAGAAGGAACCGGTGATCTCGGTTCCTTCAGGCTGGGGGGAGGAGGTGCGGCGGCCTCGGTTCCTTCAGGCTGGGAGAAGGAACCGGTGATCTTGGTTCCTTCAGGCTGGGGGGGAGGAGGTGCGGTGGCCTCGGTTCCTTCAGGCTGGGAGGAGAAGGAACCGGTGGTCTCGGTTCCTTCAGGCTGGGGGGAGGAGGTGCGGTGGCCTCGGTTCCTTCAGGCTGGGGGGAGGAGGTGCGACGGCCTCGGTTCCTTCAGGCTGGGGGGAGGAGGTGCGGCGGCCTCGGTTCCTTCAGGCTGGGGGGAGGAGGTGCGGCGGCCTCGGTTCCTTCAGGCTGGGGGGAGGAGGTGCGGTGGCCTCGGTTCCTTCAGGCTGGGGGGAGGAGGTGCGGCGGCCTCGGTTCCTTCAGGCTGGGAGGAGAAGGAACCGGTGGTCTCGGTTCCTTCAGGCTGGGGGGAGGAGGTGCGGCGGCCTCTCACCTGCATCTCCACCACCTTGTCTTTGCTCTCGGGGCTGAGCGACCACTCGTAGGCCAGGGCGTCGTGGTCGTCGGTGCTCTGGTTGCCGTACAGAGTGATGGAGTTGCGTGGCAACTGGAGGACCTGGGTGAGGGAAGAGCAGCAACATGGAGAACAGTTCATAAAGAAGCCTTCTGACATCTTTGAAGTCATCAGGTCAACAGCAGTGACCTGGTTGGGCCCGGCGTTGGCCACCGGCCGGTAGTCCTTGGCTCTGTTGACCAGCAGGGCGGCCTGCGTGGAGCCGGTGGCGCCGTCAGAGTCCGTCACGGTCAGCCTGAGAGGGGAAAGTCATCGGCTCATCAACATGATGCATTAGTCACCAGATGGATAACAAATGGACCGCGCTGTGGTAACAAGAAGATGTTGACCCTTCATGACCTTGACCTTTGACCCGATCGATCCCAAAATATAATCAAATGGTTCCCGGATAATAACCAATCATCCCACCAAATGTCATGCGATTTGGTTTAATACTTTTTGACTTATGCAAATAAATAAATAAATACACGGCGATCAAAACATTTAACATAATCATAATAATTACACACGTGACTCGAGTCATTCAGGCTGTTCTTCTGATTTCATGATATTCTCGTGACAAACAGAGAGAGCAAAGACGCCGGGTATGAAGACCCGGCAGCATTTATTATTATTATTTCGACTATATCTGGATTAAAACACAGATTTGCACTTTAGTAGCACTTGAATATCTCTTATTCTGGTACTTTTGTAGTTTGACTATGTTGAGGAAATGTTACTTTCTGTATTCTTGTTGTTCTTAGTTTGTACTCTAGGTTGAAATGCACTTATTGTAAGTCGCTTTGGATAAAAGCGTCTGCTAAATGACACGTAATGTAATGTAATATTATGATCATCGACTTGTCGGTGTGTAGCTCTGATGACTCGTGAGACAACGTGGAGGCGTACGAGAAGGTGTAGTTCCCGTGCACCAGGTTGGTGAGCGTGAGGACGGGCGTGTCGGTTGAGACCTTCTCCTCCCTCAGGGGACCTTTGACCTCCTCCCAGTGCCACGCCACCACCTTGTCGTCATCGGTGCTCTCTGGAGGAGGAGGAGGAGGAGGAGGAGGAGGAGGAGGAGGAGGAGGCGTGTGTCAAACACTGGAGCACGTCCCACGCTGGCGTTGAACATGTGTGCGTGTGCGTGTGTGTGTGTGTGTGTGTGTGTGTGTGTGTGTGTGTGTGTGTGTGTGTGTGTGTGTGTGTGTGTGTGTGTGTGTGTGTGTGTGTGTGCGTGTGTGTGCTCACGGCTGCCGTCGATGACCGTGGAGCTGGTTGGCAGAGAGATCTCCTGGAACTTTGGGGAAACCACGGCAACGGGAGGTTTGTTTACCCGCGGCTCTGTCAGGTGGAAAGTGAAGAATGAAGTCGTGTCAGCGGCGACTTCAGCGCCATCGAGGCGGAGCGTTGCCCTGACGACCGACAACGCTATCATACATGAGCCCTTCTGACGCCCCTCTGACGCCCCTCTGTCGCTCCCTTCTGGCGTCCCACTGACGCCCCCCCTGGCGCTCCTCTGTCGCCCCCCCTGACGCCCACCTGACACCCCCCTGGCGCCTGTTCTGACGCCCCTCTGGCGCCCCTCTGTCGCCCCCTTCTGGCGCCACTCTCACTCCCCCCTGACACCCCTCTGGCGCCCCTCTGACACCCCCCTGGCGCCTGTTCTGACGCCCTTCTGACGCCCTTCTGACGCCCCTCTGGCGCCCCTTCTGGCGCCCCTCTGGCGCCCCTCTCACGCCCCCCTGACACCCCTTCTGACGCCCGTCTCACGCCCCCCTGACGCGCCCTTGGCGCCCCTTCTGACGCCCCCCTGACGCAGCAGAGGAGCGTCACATGACTCCCATTCCAACGGGTCAGGGTCAGGTGCTCGGCGGCTCATTGGTCTGCTAATAGACACGGGGTGGTTGGGGGTCCAGATACTGCTCAATTCAACAGATCCGTGTTCCCTCTTGAGTGACACGCGGCGCCCGGCGAGCAGAACTCAGAAACGCAGGAAACGAGCCGCTCCTCCATCGGCCACAACCACGCCGACCTCACCTGGCTTCACGGTGACATTGACGTAACCTTCTCCGTGAGCCCCCTCCCCGTCCACCGTCACCTCAAACTCATAGAGGCCCACAGTCAGCTGAGAGGGGAGAGAGAGAGAGAGAGAGAGAGAGAGAGTTAGGGTTAGAGTCAAGGAGACGAGAGGAGGTGACCCGTGAAGCTCCAGTGCATGATGTATTATAATACGAGCCTGCAGCTCGGGGTGCGTATGATGTAATCATCAGAACCTGGACCTGCAGCTCGGGGTGCGTACCTGGCTGAGCTTCAGCGTCTCCGTGTGTTTCCCTTCCATCTCCCCACTGTAGTCCTTGGGGTGAGTTATCAGACGCCAGTCAAATTTATAGTTAGTCCCTGTGAAGAAGCGGCAACGATAAACAAAACAACGACTTTCATTACGATCTATTAGATCAGGATGATTTCCAGATGAGGGGATTAACAACGCGATGCCGTCCTCCAGGTGGCGCTGTAATCGTCCTTTGTTCCGCTCTGAGTGTTCAGTGAGTAACACAAAGCAGGTTGTCCTTGACGACTCAATTAAACAACCACATGCTGAACCACTGAAGTCACATGACCTGGGCACCAACCACCATGTGGACTACTTTTCTACTAGATTAAGAAAAGTCTAATTTTCAGTATAAAACTTCAAATAGTCCATCATTCCCCACGCTCTCACCTGGGGGGGGCGTGGAGACCACGAAGGCGTTGAGCTCCACCTCGTTACGGGGCAGCGTGACCTCCACGCTCTGGCCGGCCGACACCACCAGCTCCCTCACTGTGTGTGTGTGTGTGTGTGTGTGTGTGGGGGACAGAAACAGAAATGGGTTGATGCCGACGTACCGACCTCAAGATGCTACTTGATGTTTATCCACTACTCAGCCACCACATGTCCACCATTCCACAGGCTTATTTTCTTCCATACTAACACACTTTTTATTTTGTATTTCACCTTGCACACTTTACTTTATGCACTGTCACTTTCTTTCTTTCGTTCAGTTTTATCGGGCTGCTTCTTCAAATTTCCCCTTGGGGATTAATAAAGTATCTCACACACACACACACACACACACACACACACACACACACACACACACACACACACACACACACACACACACACACACACACACACACACACACACACACACACACACACACACACACACACACACACACACACACACACACACACACACACACACACACACACACACACACACACACACACACACACACACACACACGTATTTTACTTTAACCGGACTGTGGAGGCGGGCGGCCCCCTCCCTAAGAGGCGTTCTTGCCGTTTGGCGTGCAGACGGCCTTCATTCAGACCGGCTCGCCGTATTTCTCTTTGCCTTTGTTGTGCTACTTTTTTAAAAAAAGAAGACGATCTGTAAACAACGTTGGCACCGCTTCGGCCCGTTTGTGGCCGTCGGCTGTGCCGGAGAAGCGGATCAAACGAGTTATTCCCGTTTGAAGACGCAACACATGCCTGTGGTCTACACCTGGCCACGCCGCTTCTCTGGAAAAGGGACTTCTGGTTGGTCGGCCATGACTGCAGACGTTGGCAAAGTGCGTCTTCACGTTGTTGAACGTCGGCCCAAGTGAAAACAGGAACTGGATGCTCGGCACGTTGTGCGTGGCACGGAGACGTTACAACCACGGACGCGTGTTTAACCGCTTCAGGGAGAAGGAGATCTTCCCTCCGGCGGCGCGTGACTCAAGACCTGACGTGCTCCTGAGAATAGGCGACGGCGGCTCCCTTACCGGCCTGCGTCGGCGTGGTGACGAGGCCCGGTGCCGCCGCGTTGGGCGCGCTCACGCTGGGAGACGCGGCGGCGGCGGCGGCGGCGGCGGCCGTCGGGTTCTGCCGGGACGGAGCCGGAGGGACGTCTGCGCTCCCATTGGCCGACCGGCTCTGGTTCCTTTGGGCCGTGTGCAGAAGCGCGCCGGTTCCCACCGTGAAGTTCTCCTGCAGACAAGAGAGAGGCTTGAAGATGTGAGGCAGCGGACCCTAACCCTGACCCTGACCCTGACCCTAACTCCCACCCTGGAGGAGAGGCCTTCATCCTCCAGGTTTGAGTATCTGTTCTTCTGCTACTCGCCTATCGGAGTCGTGCAATTGCAAGAATGTGGATGGGCAGGTTTTAAGGATTTAAACAACAAAGAAAGGGGAAGAATATTTCAGGGCCGACTTATTGACAGCAGCAGCTTCAGGGACTCCAGACCAACAGAGTTTTAAAAGATGGACAACGTCCTGCGACGTTACCGTGGAGACGAGTGGTGCCGCCTGCAGCGCGTGGAGAGCTCTCCTACGCCTCGCTGTGATGACAGGACTCTGAAACACACACACACACACACACACACACACACACACACACACACACACACACACACACACACACACACACACACACACACACACACACACACACACACACACACACACACACACACACACACACACACACACACACACACACACACACACACACACACACACACACACACACACACACACACACACACACACACACACACACACACACACACACACACACACACACACCTTTAACTTAATCATTGAGGTTGTTAAACTCTTTTAAATGAGTTATTTTCCTATTTACATCAAAGAAAGCACTTTTTTTAAGCATTTAAAATATGCTATATATATATATATATATATATATATATATATATATATAAAATAATATACACCACCATAACCCTGTAGTGTTTCAGGTGGAGTATTATCAGGGTATTAGGGACCTACTATAAAGATGCATTGCATTTCAATAATATAATAGAAGAAATCATGACTGACAGAAAACTATCAAATGCTTACATATATAATAAATAAATATAATTCAATATATATTTGTATATTTAAAAAATAAAAAATAAAGCAGTGCAACATAAAAAAAAACAATATAATAGAACGAATAATGACTGACAGAAAACTATCACATGCGTACATATATTACATCATGTGTCATTTAGCAGACGCTTTTATCCAAAGAGACTTACAATAAGTGCATCAACCCTAACCCTAGAGTACAAACTAAGAACAACAAGAATACATAATATATATAATAAATAAATATAATGAAATTATTTAAAAAATAAAGCAGTGCAACATAGATAAATAATATAATAGAACGAATAATGACAGAAAACTATCACATGCTTACATGTATAATTCATTTAATTGATGTTACCCCCCACCCCCCCACCTTGGAGAGCAGCTGCAGGAGGCCGAGCGACTCGTGGTGGGCTTGCGGGAGGCTGCTGACGGGGCAGCCCGTGATCCTGGCGCAGCGCAGGAGGACGCACTGGCCGCCGAGGCTCCACACGCCGCTGCAGCCGGGCGTCAGGCAGCAGGCCTCCCAGCACGTCGCCCCGCCTCGCCCTCTGGCCAGCGAGTGCCAACCCAGGCCGATGACGCTGCTCCAGTGCATCCCCAGCACGCCGCCCGTCACCCGGCACAGATTGGCCGACACACCTGGACGGAGGGCGGGGGAAGGGAACACAATGGGGGTGACAACCTGTTTTAAAAGTCAGTCGCTGGGAGACACGTCACCGAGGAAAGGAAGAGGAGGTGGTCCTGGGCGATGGGGGGGGGGGGGGGGGGGGGGGACTGCTCTGCGCTGGAGAAAGAGTTCACTTTGTTGTGTGCTTGGATCAAAAGGACCCAACGGGCAGCCCCTCCAGGCCTTTAAGAGGTCCCCGGTAGGGTATGTTCCACCACACGGAAAACCCAAACGAGCTTGGAGGAGCAGAACGATCGGAAGGTGCAGCGTCGCTCTGGATGAGAGAGAGAAGGGAGCGCCGCCAGCTGGTTGTTGCTGTCGTGGCGGCGGTTACGATTGGGCGACGTATCAAAGAGTCGGTCCACTCGCTGCTACATCGTAGTCACACACTGGTCACAACGGTTATTCATCAGCACCGTCGGTTCTCCACGCTACATTCTGAAACATGTATAATTACTCGTTTAAAAAGTTACCGTTTGTGGTAGGTTTCTGCATCATTGATACCGTTTCTTTACGTCTCCATGCTTCCAGCGGTAACTGCGTGTATAACGTCACATTGCTATGAATTGTGGGTAATTTCCTTGGACAAAGTCGGCATCTAATGCTGATTTATGCCAGAAAGCCTCAGAGTCTTTGAGTCTGTGAGGGTGGAGACCGGGACACAGCGAGGACTCGGACACCTCGCTCACTGTGGCCGCTCCTTCTTGATAAAAATGTCCAACATTGATTTTCTAGATTAGAACAAATGTAATAACTAGAAGGGGCCCTCGGTAGAGCGCATACCTTCATATCACAAGGCCGGGCATTGAATTATGAACATGTTGCATTAGTTGACAATTGGATATAAATTGACCGTGCTATGGTAAAAAGAACATGTTGACCTTTTCATGACCTTGACCCGATCGACGGTCCCCGGATAATAACCAATCATCACACCAGATGTCATGTGATTCGGTTTAATACTTTTTTACTCGTGCGAGTAACACACACACATCCAAACACACGGGATCAGAACGACCTTCTGCATGTTCAATGTGAAGGTCGTCAGTCAAACAGAGAAGAAATCGACACAACAAAACCAGAAAATGCCCCATGAAACGTGACCAACAGGAAGATGCTAGATCTAAACCCCTGAAGCTGATCATTAACAAACGACCCGCCACCAGAAACAGAGACCTGGTCGCTCAGGGGGACACAGGTGTCACACACACACACACACACACAACACTGCCCCCCACACACACACACAATGTCCACTCACAGAGCCCCCACCCCATTGTCCTGCTTCACATCTTAACCCACTGACACGCACACACACACACACACACACACACACACACACACACACACACACACACACACACACACACACACACACACACACACACACACACACACACACACACACACACACACACACACACACACACACACACACACACACACACACACACACACACACACACACACACACGCACACGCACACACGCACGCACACACACACACACGCACGCACACGCGTAAGTAGGATGTGTCCAGCCCTGAGTAACCACAGGCGTGTGATTATCTGCGTCTTCTTGCTGCTCTCAGTCAACAGCTGTGCTGTGTGCAGAGCGGCAGTTTGCCTCACCTGTGGGAGACGCCAGGAGCAGGAGGTAGGTCAGCGGGAGGAGGAGGAGGAGGTGAGGTAGGCTCCAGGTGAGCAGCTTGTGGTGTGCAGAGGACATTTTACACAAGGACCTAGAAACACAAAATGAGTCATAAATACACTGTTTATGGTAGATGACTATTCTGTATACTGTAATGAAGTCTCTACATAGTGTGTAGAGGCCCATCTCCATGTTCTAGTGGTACATTGTGTTATCGCCTTAGAAGACTAGCGGGGGGGTATAAAACCCTTGAAAACACTTTTTATGTGAGCGCAGCTGAAAACAGTTATGCTGGTGAGAGAAGCTATAAAACTGTCTTTTCTTTGAGCCACAAGAAGAACATTCATATTTACAAAAACATTATTTATAACGTTGTCAATGTCTTGACTATATTTTATATTCATTTTGCAATTTATTACCGTCACATTGAACATGCAGAAGGTAATGTTTTGATCGCCGTGTTATTCACATAAGTGAAAAAGCGTCAAACCGAATAGCATGAAATTTGGTGGGATGGTTGGTTAATATCCGGGGAGCATTTGATTCGATTTTGGGATTGATCGGGTCAAAGGTCAAGGTCATGAAAAGTTTAAAATCTTCTTTTCACCATAGCGGTCAATTTTCATCCAATTGTCAACTAATGCAACATGTTCATAAGTCAATGCCCAGTCTTGTGATATGAAGGTATGCCTCTACTGTGGGCCCTTCTAGTTTGATTAATTCAATTGTGAGTTTTCATGGAAAACACCAAATTGTCTGGGTGACCCCAAACTTTTGAACGGTAGTGTATAATATCGGGAATAACCAAACATTAAAAGGGAATAGTCAGATATTCACTTGTTTGTTGAGGAGCAGGTCTGAACCACTGTACACTAATCGTGCCGCCGAGACGGATGCATTTTCAAAAGTGTGGAATTATTCCGTTACAGTCGCCCCACACCGACGCCGAAAGACGTAGCATGAAGCTAACATCCATCTGAGAAGAGATGGCGATGCGCAGGTCATTAGTCCCACATCACATGGACCAGCACAGTCTGTCAGCTCACACGCCTCTCAGAGA